>JABLUY010000012.1:12672-300696 GCA_013306675.1 Thraustochytrium sp. TN22 | reverse complement strand
GATCTGGAACGCGGCGACGGGCGAGCTGGAGCATGTGCTGGAGGGCCACTCTGGCGCGGTTTGGAGCGTCGCGGTGCAAGGGGATCGCATCGTGTCCGGCTCATCGGACCGTTCGGTGCGGATCTGGAACGCGGCGACGGGCGAGGCGCTGGATGGGCTTCAGAGCTGTAGGGCTACCCCGGTGCCAGCGGCAGTGGAAGGTGGCACGCATGTGACGCTAAGCGATGGTGTGGGGTTCACCACTGACGCTCGGGTGTCAGCTTCCCTTCAGGTCGGAGACGTTGTGGTGCTGGGGGACGATAGCGGGATGGTTCATGTGCTTCATGCGTTCGAGTAATTCAGGATCGAAAAATTTTACGGTGGACCCGGGCCTTGCATCGCCAACTTGGACGTTACGCGAAGGGGCTACCTGGCTGATTTCTTGCAGAAGCCTCATTTCATTCGGTATAGGCAAGAGTCCATCTTAAACCTTGCTGCTAGTTTGACCTGGGCGGTGCTTTGGTGAGCTGCTCGTCATCTGTGTAGTGCCTTCTTGAGCTCATAAGTAGGCCAAATGATGCGATAGACTGATAAAAGCGCGAGCGTGCGCGCGTGAGAATGTTGGTGGCGCACGTGTCTCGTGTTGCCATCGTCGCAACATCGCTCGCGGCGGCGACAGCAGCAGGCCCGGCCGCGGACTATAGCTTCGCGTGCCATCTGGACGGGGACGGGCACGTCTTCTGCTGGGGCGCGATCGGCAATCACACGCTTGGCGGCGGGTCAGAAGACACGACCATCTTCACGTCGGTCCCTGTGCAGGTGCTGAGCGGTGCAAGCCCGCTGGTCGCGCGCACGTTGGATGTCGGCACTGGCAACGGCTGTGCCGTAAGAGAGGACGACGGCCAGGTCTACTGCTGGGGCAGGAACGAGTGCGGCATGCTGGGCCTACACAATGACACCATCCTGCCGGCCGACCCGTACGGCTACTACGTGGGCTACGGGGTGGGCTACGGGGTGGAAGAGGGCGATGACGCCGGCCTTGAGGTGGAGTATGCGACCACTGCGGAGCAGCCGGTGGTCGGCCTCCCCTCTGGACAGGCCGTGGAAGATGTCTGCGTGGGCTCGAGGCATGCGTGCGCTGTGATGGAGGACGGCTCGGTGTACTGCTGGGGTACCACCAGCGCAGGCGTTCTTGGCACAGGTGACCTGGCCGACGACACCACCATCTACCCGGCTCGGCAGGTGGTGGGACTGCCGTCTGGCGCGTCGTCCATCGACTGCTACAACTTCCACACCTGTGTCACCCTGGAGAGCGACGGCAGTGTCATGTGCTGGGGCGACGCCGCGATGGGCGTCACGTCGCTCGACCGGGGCAACTACGAGGACGGCACCGTCCCCATCGCGGTGCCGAACGTGACGGACGCCAGGGATGTCGTGGTCTCCTCCATGGCCGCCTGTGCCATCACCGGCGATGATGGCGCGCTCTGGTGCTGGGGCTACAGCGATGGCGGGTCGCTCACGGTGGAAGGCACTGGGTACAACCACCCGAGTCGCTGGGGGGGCACTGGCGTGGCTGGCGTTCAGTCGGTTGCCATGGGCTTCTCACACGTTTGTGCTGTCGTTGGAGATGCCTCTGTTCTCTGCGCTAGTCGCGCGAGCGGCACCTAGGTGGGGATGGAGGCGCGCAGGACTCCGTCAATGCTGTCCCTGTTGCGCTCAGCCTTACCAACGCATCGATCGCACCCGCTTCCCTTACGAGCATCATGAGCACTGTCGTCACGCAGACGATCTTCGTCGGCACTGACAACGACGCGTGCTTTGCGTGGGGCGCCCACTGGCTTCACCTCATCGTTGACGAGAGCTATGATACCGTGCCGACAGTCACGACATCCATGCTGAAGGTCGTTGCTCCCGCCATTACGGAGCCCCCGGCCACGGCGTCTCTCAACACTACGGAGGAGCCCAACACTGCGTCTCCCGCCACTGCGTCTCCATCACTATGGCTGTCCCCTCGAGGGCCGGCATTAGCGTGCAGCGCTAGTCCTCCGACGAGTGCAGGGGCGCGCTCGTGTGTAAGGAGGACCTCGAGCGTTGCGTGCCCCGCAGACTGCACGCCCTCTAGTACTTGTGTGACCCCAACGCCGAGTGTTTTGCAACCCGAGTGCCCGGCTACTTGCTGGAGTGCGACCGCAAGAAGCAGCGCTATGTGGTGCTGTCGAAATCCGACTGCGCCAGCGCCGCCGTATGCGCGTTGGAGGCCTACGCTGCACGCAGGAGCGAGAGTGTCAAGGCGCGAAGCGTGGTGCTTGCGGAGGCTAACGCAACGAAGCGGCATGAGCTCGTCCGCAACATCGCGAGAGGGTCTCCGGCGACACGGAGGTGGTGATGGTGGAGTCGGAGGCGCGGGTGGGGTCGGGAGTGGCGGACGCCAGCATTGGCGCCCTGATAGCCCTTGCTGATCACGTAAAGAGCCTCGTCTGCGGCGACGCTGCCGATCCCTGTCTTGCTAGCGCCAGTAGCGATGGTGGCCGCCGCATGCTGCAGGACGCGAGCGGCGACAGCGTGGCCATCTCGGTGTCCTTCGAGGCGATATCCGACACCTACGAGGCCATCGTCAGCACTGGCGTGGACATGTTGGCGGTTGACTTCGAGACTGCCCTGGCGGAGGCACTCGGCGACTCCGCCAGCGGCACGGTGGGGGACGTCGCGGACGGCAGCTTCACGGTTGACATCGCCGCGACCGACACGTCCTTGTCAGCGCGACCATGACGGAGTGGAGGCGCTCTTCGCGAGCACCGTCGAGTCCGTCGGCGTCTCCCGACCAGCTGTGCAGCATGCTGGGCTCCTGTGATGCTGGCACGGGGCTCTGTGTGCGTAGCTCGGACTGGGCTGGCCTCCTGTGAGACTCTCGTCGGGGAAGCCACCACCACCATTAATGAAGAGAGAGCAGCATGGGCGGCATCTTCGCGCTGGGAGGGAGGGGCGGCGCCCTACTTCGACGAACTTGACACGTTCTGCGCAAGTCCCGCCGCCACCGACTAGTCATGGGCGCTGGCTGGCGTTGATTGCGCGGTCGTCGCGATGTCGGCGGCCTCGCCATCGTGCGAGTTCCAGACGGTAGATCACTTCTGTTGCGTCAACCTCGCGGCAGAGCGCATACATCGCGGGCGGCCCTGACCACGGCGTTGTTCATGATGGGGACCACGTTGGTGTACACGTCGTAGCAGAAGTGAATGGAGATGGTCTTCTCGACGAGAATCACGTAGCTCTGGCCGTGGCGGGTCCGATGCACGATGGCGCCGAATGCGCATTGGTCCGCGGCAGGATCGTCGAGCTCGGGCATCGCGCCGGTGCCTTGCCTGCCCGCGCGATCGTGCATGGCGTGGCCGTCGCTGTCGCGCGTGCACCGGGGCGTCACGTGGAAGCGGCCCCGCATCGGCACGGCCATGTCACACTCCGGCTCGTTGGTTGCGGCGGCAATGACGCGGCCGCGCTCCGCCGTCCTCGTGCTCGTTGCAGGACCGCAACGACGACGAAAACTACGACGACGACGGTGCCTTGGGTTAGTTCGCACGCTGGTTTTAGAGAAGAATTATGCACGGCCGTTCTTCAAGGCACTGTCCTCCTTCTCGCGCTGCATTGGCGGTGGCGGTGGCTGTCATCGTTGCGCGTCGGCGACAGCAGGCATCTGCGATGTGAGCGAGAGCTGCAACCTCAAGGAGCTCAAGATGGCGAACCTCGAGTACGGGGACATCAAGAGCACATTGGGGGGGGAGAGCACGGTGGTGAACGGTGTCGACAACAACTTTGCCATGCAGGTGGCGTGAGCATCTAATTCACCTTCCAGATCTTCTCGTCGTCGCGGCGCACGGCCTTGGACTGCTCCCAGTTGCCCATGTCGACCGTCGTCACGAGGGGCTCCAACAACGACGAGCCCTATTGCTCCTTCAAGATCAGAGAGAGACTCCCACGCGACGTGCAGCGGACCCGCAGCGCATCTACTTTCTCCACAAGGGCATGGTGGGCAGCGGCCAGCGCACTTCAGCTACTAGGTACTGCCGCAGCCGGACGCCCGCGGCCCTCGACTCCGACACGCACTTGCAACGACACGGCGACGCGCGTGTCCATCGTGATCATCGGGCGCTGCAGCATCCCAATCCGCACCTCCGGCACCGCGGGCGACAGAGTCGCCTTCTCTTACGTGCTCAACAAGGCTCAATACGAGTCGTGCGCCCCAGCGTCACCGCCGGCGGCAGGACCGTCACCTGCGGCTTCACGGTGGCTCTCCCCGCCACCATCGAGGACTGCTGCTCCTCCAAGAAGTTCGGGCGACAACCAACGAGGGTCACATCCAGGTGTGAGTCAAACTGCTACTCCTCCAAGCCGGGCGACAACGAGGGTCACGTCCAGCTTGACTCACAGCTGGACTTCAAGTTCCCGTGGAATTAGAGTTCCCTCCCCGTCTCCGACCGCCTGCTCGTCCCCCTCGCGGCCAGCCAGCCGCTTCTCGCGCCTTATTAGGTAGACTGCGAGGCCAGGCGAGAGCAGAACGCCTTCGTCGCAGCTTCGTCGCGGCAGCGTCCGCACTCCGGCCGGGCGGCGCGGCGCGGCGCGCGGGACGGCAGCATGGGGGAGGAGTCGGCGTCGCGGTATGCGCGGTACATGACGGAGCGCAGCCGCAAGCGGCAGCCGTCCGCGATTCGCGCGCTGCTGCCGCTCATGAGCCGGCCTGGGACCATCTCCTTGGGCGGCGGCATGCCCAACGCGGCGACCTTCCCGGTGACGGGCCTGTCGGTGGAGGTGCGCGGCACGCAGGGCGAGACCGTGCGGCTGGACGTGGCCGACATGGGCGAGGTGCTGCAGTACTCGGCGTCGCCCGGGCTGCCGGCGCTGGTGGAGGAGCTGGGCAGCCTGCTGGACCGCTACCACGCGCCGCCGGCTGCGGCCCGCGAGAACCGCGGCATCTTCGTGTCTACCGGGAGCCAGGGCGCGCTGGCCAAGGCCTTCGAGTGCCTGTTTGAGCACACCGACTCGGTGCTTATGGAGGAGGCCACGTACTCGGGGAGCCTGGAGTGGATCCGCAGTTGGGGCTGTCACGTGGCGGGCGTGGCCAGCGACGAGCAGGGTCTCATCCCGGCGGCGCTCGACGACGTCATGGTCAACTGGGACATGCTGCACTTTGGCCACCCGCGCCCCAAGGTGCTGTACATTATCCCGACCGGGGCCAATCCGACGGGCATTTCGCTCAGCGTCGACCGCCGTCGCGCCATCTACGAGGTGGCGCGCCGCCACGACCTCCTCATCCTGGAGGACGACCCGTACTTTTTCATGCAGTTTTCCGACCCGTGGCTACCCAGCTTTTACTCCATGGACGAGGACGCGCGCGTGGTGCGCTTCGATTCCATCAGCAAGATCGTCTCGGCCGGTCTGCGCATAGGCTTCATGACGGGCCCCAAGGAGATTATCGACCGCGTTGTTCTCCACCAGCAGGTCTCTGAGCTCCACGTCAGCGGGCCGTCCCAGGGCATCACGCTGGCGCTGCTGCGCCACTGGGGACCGCAGGGCTTCGACGCCCAGATCAAGCGCGTCATCGCCTTTTACCGCGCCCAGCGCGACGCGCTCATCGAGAGTGCCAACCGCCACCTCACTGGCCTAGCTAGCTGGCGCGTTCCCGACGCCGGGATGTTCCTCTGGCTGCGCCTTGATCATGTGCGCAGTGTGCGCAAATTTTCGCGCGAGCTGGTGCACGAAAAGGGTGTACTCGTCGTTGCTGGCCACTTTTTCAGTCCGGAGGACGTCGACCTGCCCTTTGTGCGCCTCTCCTTTTCACTTGCCTCTCCGGAGCAGATGGAGGAGGCCATGACACGCCTCGCTGCTCACCTCCGTTGCCACCGCGATTGCCGCTGATGAGACCACACTGCACAAGAAGAAAAGCTTGGATGATGATGATGATGATGACGAGGAGGAGGAGGACAGGGAGAAAAGAAGAAAGAGAAGGACGACGCGCCGGCAGTCGCTCGGACTTGCTCGTGCGGCCCGGCCCGGCCAGGCCCAGCACAGAAGAAAAGCGCACACGACGCCAAGAAGAAAGAGATTGGAAATAGCTGATGTGAATAGGGGAGAACTGCGCTGCCCGTCAGCGCAGTACGCTCACTCGCTTGCTCGCTTGCGATCAAGATTCGCTCGTGATCCAGACTCGCTCGCTTGCTCACGCGAGATCAAGACTCGCACGCCCGCCCATTCGCAATCAAGACTCGTACGCACGACCTAGGACATCGGCATGCGCCTCTACAACATTGCGCGCCAGCGCCGCGGTCACCTTGTCCAGGGCGACGCGCGGCCGGTCCGCCGCGGACTTGTAGCCAACCATGACGTAAAGCACAAGCAGTACTGCGGGCAAGAACTTGTACGCATCCTCGCGCAACGAGCGCGGGCTGGAGGACAGGGAGCAGAGCACGAGCCAGGCCACCAGCAGCGCCAGCGCCAGCGCCAAAAGGCCTGTCCCCGCGGCGGCAAGCTGCTGCGGCCAGCCCTGCGCCGACAGCGCCCAGAAGCGCGCCCATGGCCCTCCGTGGGCGCTGTGACGGTGCGGCGGCGGCGCCTCCTCGTGCAGCACTCGCGTCGCCGCCAACAGCTGCGGCCGCCAAACGAGCTGGTCCTTGCGCAGCTTGTCTGGCGCGCACAGCCTAGTGGCCATCTCCAGCGCGCGCCAGCGTCGCCGCTCCCCCTCCTCGTCCGCGGGCACCACGGCCGCCATGGCAGCCGCCACCAGCGCCACGGGCATGGGCAGCCACGCCGCGCGCTTCTCCAGCGCGTCCAGCACGGCGTCCACCTTGGACGGCGCAGTCGCCAACACCGCGCGCGCGTCCGTGCCCAGCAGCAGCGCGCACGCCGCGCCCCGCGTCGTCGCGTGCGCCTCGTCCTGGCCCCAGTCCTCCTCGGCCAGCCGCACGAACGTCTGCGCTTGCACGCATAGAATCGCATAAGTCAGTCAGGCCATTCCTCCTCCTCCTCCCCCTCCCCCTCCTCCATCTCCTTCGTCGTCGTCGCCGCCGCGCTCTCGTCGTCCTCCCCCTCCTCGTCCCGGCCAGCGCGAGGCTCGTCCCAGCGCCGCTCCAAACGCACCAGCAGCCGCGTCTCGCGCGACAGGCTCGACAGGTCGCCGCAGTTCGCGGCGGCCACCGCCGCCACCTCCGCCGCCATCGCGCCGCGCCGCGCGCCGCGGGGCCGCGGGGCCGCGCGGGCTTTGCGAGCAAGCGAGCCAGCCCCCGCGCGGCGCCGTGACTGCGGCGGCGTGCCTGCTCTTGCGCCGCCGCAGGTGTGCGCCGGGCCCCGGGCCAGCCACCAGGCGCAAGCAGCGCCAACGTCCGGCCCGGTCCCCGCCCGCGCGAACGCGGGAACGGGCCTTTGAGACCGTTGGGCCGCTTCGGGCCGCCGCGCCGCAGCCCGCGACGCCCGGCGAGCGCCGCGAGAACGGGGCGAGGCAGTCGCGAGCTCGATCGAAGCCCGGCCGGCTCGGCAGCATGGCCGAGACGAAGGAGCGCGTGGATCCGCGCGAGGTGGCGCGCGAATACCTGGCGCGGCACAACGTGGACGGCCTGTTTCAGGAGCTCGGGTCGGCGCTGCTGTACGCGAGACCGGAGGATGTGCACGCGTTCCTGCTAGGCAGACTGCAGGAGCTGCAGGAGCGCCGCACCGAGGGCGCGCAAGGCAGCATCTTCACGGACCAGGACCTCGAGACGCTCTTTGACATGTACGACAGCGACAAGTCGGGCGTCGTCTCGCGCGAGGCCTGCAAGGGCGCTGTGTCGGCGCTTGGCGCTGGTGACGCGCCGGCCAAGGTGCCGGAGCAGGGTCTCAACAAGAAGGACTTTGTCCTCTTTTGCAAGCAGCAATTGCTGCGCGCCGGCGCGGACCCTCAGCATGCGGCCTCGTGACCTGCTTGGTCCGGACCGTAACAATCATTTTGTTCTGTGTGTGTGTCTCGGTGTCCGTGGATTTTTTGCGGTCGTCTTTACGCGTGAGCAGATCTTGAGCTTGCGTGGCTCACGCAGCTTGTCACTCTTGTTCAAGTGTTCGTACATGATTCTTCCTCAACCTTTCGTACATGATCCTTGTGGCTGCAGCTCTATTCAAAAAGGATCCGCCTCCCTTGTCTATCTTTTTGTCTGTCTGTCTGTCTCTCTGTCTGTCTCTCTGTCTTTGCACGCACGAGCAAAGGATTCGATCAGAGCTCGTCCTTGGCCTGCTGGCGCCCAGCCTCCCGGCGCTTGGCGTGGCTGCGATCCACATAGAACGCGTCGTCGAGTATCCTAGCATACTGCTTGAGTGCCGGCAAATCACTCTTCGCCTCCTCGACCGAGTATCGGAGCTTAGTCACCTCCTTGTCGTCGAGCAGGCCGCCCGTCTTGAAAGAAAAGAGCAGTGGCGGTCGCTTCTTAGAGTCCTCGTCCGTGTCCTTGAGGCCCGCCAAGGACCGAAAGGCGGCCACGGCGTCTTCCTCGGATGAGACGGGCCAAAAGGCAAAGTCGATTTTGTGGAAGTTGTGCGCTGCCACGGCGCCGAGGAGCATGGGTGGCTCGCGCTTGCCCGAGTCTGAGAGCAGCACCACGCAGGCGCGGCGATCGCCGCTCACGCAGGTCTGCGTGAAAGCGAGCGCCTCGTCCGCAGAGTCCACGACCGTGACGAGGTCGGCCAGCAGCTTGTCCACGGCGCCGGCAATGGACTTGGTCGAAATCTGCTTCCCAGTGAGCGTCTGGGTGGTCGCCGGGAAGAGCACCTTCACGAAGGGCGTCTTGGTGCGGCCCTTGTCCGTGAAGTGCTCGCACCCCTTGCGGTTCTCCTCCTTGCCGCAGTTCACAGCGCCCACCCTTACCGTGCCCTGGTACCGCTCGGCCAGCTTCACAAAGATGGACTGCAGCTTCTCGTTCTCGCCCTTGTAAAAGAGCACAGTCCACATGCGGGTGCGCCGGTTCTTGGAGGCCAGCTGCGCGCTGATCTCCTTGCCATCCAGGCTCGTCACGGGAGTGTCCTTGAACATGTCCGCGGGCGCTGGCGGCCGCCGCGGCCCGCCAGGCTGTCCGCGCGGCCCGCCCCGCGGCCCGCCGCCGCCGCCACCGCCGCCGCCAAACATATTGCCGAAGATGTCACCAAAATCGAAGCCGCCTGCGCCGCCGCCGGCACCGCCGGGAAACCCTTGGAAGCCGCCGCCGCCGCCTGGCCGCGCGCCGCCGCCGCCGCCGCGGCCACCGCGCGGTGGCGGCACGCCGCCGTCCAAGCCCTCCTCGCCGACCTGGTCGTAGATGCGGCGTTTCTCCGGGTCCGAGAGCGTCTCATAAGCCCTGCCGATCTCCGCAAACTTGCGCGTGGCCTTGGCCTTGACCTTCTCGTCGCCCTGCACACGATCCGGGTGGTGCTTGCGCGCGGCCTCGCGGTACGCCTTTTTGATCTCCTTGTCGGTGGCGCCGCGCCGCACGCCCAGAATCTTATAAAAGTCCTTCGACTGCTTGGGCGCTTCTCGCCGCGGCCGCGACCGGAACGCCTCGCTCGACGTCGCCAGCAGCGCCAGCACCAGGACGGCCGCCAGCAGCGCCGCCAGCCTGCGCGCCCTCATCGTCGGTCCGCGATCGCCTCGCCTCGCCTTTCGCCGCCCGTGACCGCCAGCGGCGCGTCCGTCCAGACGACGGCGTACGCGGTTCGCGAGCCGTGGCCGCCGCGGCCCGCGCCCCGCCGCCACCGCCCGCGCGCGGCCCGAGCTGCCAGTTCGGGTCTGCTCCGAGCGAGGGTCTGCTCGGTCTCGAAGGTCTTGCCTTTGCCAGTTGGGACGCGCTCACTTGGCAGCCTGAGCGAGGCGAGACCAGACGCCGAGAGCCTCCACGCTGGAGGTCCACCTTGGCAACGCGCAGGTCGTCGCGCGCGACCACGCGGCGTGACGTGACGTGCTTGGACTCGGACTCGGACTCGGACTACGACTACGACTCGGACTCGGACTCACATCAAACGAGGACGGCTCCGAGTGAGTCTTGGCGGCCCTTCAACGCTCGCCTTTGGCCGCAGAGCACTCGGCGATTTTCGAGACTTTCCTCACAGAGGCTCGCGGCGGCAGCGGCTCGCCACGGCCACTGCGAGAGCCTGAGGGCAGCTGTAACTAACTTCGGCGTTCAGAACGCGCACGAGATCAGTATCATGATGGGCTATTAGGCGAGCAGGACAGGCTTGCCGGGAGGCAGGGAAACGAGCAGGCCGACGAGCAGGCCGAGCAGGATGACGGCAAGCGCGAGGAAGTTGCCGGTGTAGCAGGTGGCATCAGCAGAGCCGTCCTCCTTGTGGTTGCAGCTGCTGAGGAAGGTGAGCTTCTCGAGAACACCCGTGGCGACGGTAGCCGAGACGCAGACGAGGAAAAGCAGCAGGCCGACGCGTGCGTGCACGGGGACGAGCGCGGCGCGCGTGTCCTCGGAGGCCTTGGGCCACCAAAAGGCCCAAAAGCCGATGGCGTACTGCGCGTAAAAGAGGATGGCCGTCGCCAGCCCGAGCCAGGAGTGGAAGCTGTACATGTTCGGAATGGGCTTGGCCGCCTCGTTGTGGAAGCGAAAGACGGCGCGCAGGCCGATGGTGACGGCCACGATGGCCACGGTGTGCAGCACCACGTGCACGACCTTGCGCGTGGGGCGCGGCAGAAAGTCAAAGGCGCGCCACGCGATGACGGCCTCGGCGTAGCAGACCACCATGCCGATCACCATGAGGGTCGGGTGCCACGAGAAGACGCCGCCGTTGCCGGTCTCCCACGCGTAGCCCTGCGCGGAGGTCGCGAACCAGCGCACCACAAGCACGAGCGCTAGCAAGCTCAGCGCGTGCACGCCCAGCGCCAGCGGCTGGACGAGCGGGTGCTTGCGCGTCTCGCGCGTCTCGCGCGCCGCGCCGGCATCGCCGCTGCCTGGCATAAGCCCTGTGCGAGTGCGAAATGACTGTGAGTCCACGTGTGAGCGAAAACGAGAGCGAGCGCAACCGCACCGCGAGCGCGAGCGCGAGAGGCGACCACGGCCCTCACCGTCGTCCTCGCCTTTCTTCTCCCCCTCCTTGTGCGTGATGACCGCCACGTCCACCTCCGTCGTCCAGACAGAGCGCTCCGCGCACGGGCGCGCGCGCGCGCGCGGCGGAGCGCGCGGCGCCGGAGCGACGACTACGTACCCTGCGACTCGACGCCGTCGGCGTCGGTGGCGCGGTCCATGGCGGCGGAGAGGTCGCGACGATGCGGGTCTGTGCCTTGGTGCCGCAGACCCGATCGCAGCCTGGGCGCCGCGTCGGAGGCCGCGGACATCGGCGCGGCGTGGCGCGGCGCGGAGCACGCCAGGCAGGTGCGGCAGCGCTAGCGAGCCCTCCCGCACGCCCTCGCGCGCAGGCTGGCTTGCTGGCTGACGGGCACGCAGGCAGGCGCTCGCCCCTAAGCGGGGATGGCGGCGCCACAAACGGCCGCGGAGCGCGACGCCGAGACGGCCAAGCTCGAGGACTGCGCGGCCTTCCTCGAGGCCGTCTCGGCGCGCGTGCGCGAGGTGGACGCCTTTCTGCAGGACGTGCTCGCGCACGCAGAGACCGCCGAGCGCCAGGCGCAGGGCTGGATCGAGTCCTGGGACGCCGCCTCGCGCGCAGGCCCAGCCACCGCGGCGCGCGCAACCGCCGACCACCACCGGCGACCTGCAGCTGCTGGCCGCGCACGCTAACTTATGTCTGTGGCGGCGACGGCAGCGTCGGCCCGGTTGCGTGAGCACGTCGAGGGCGACGTGCTGGACTGTACGACGCGGCAGGCCCGTCGTCGTGTTGCTGCTGGTGATGATGCTGCTGTGCTGCTGTAAAACTGAGGTTCTCCAGGACATGCCGCCGCTGCAGGCGCAGGGGTCCACGGCGTCGCGATCATGCGCGCTGTTCCGACGCAATTGTATAGGACGCGACGCTGTAGCAAGCTGCCGTGGCATCGACCTGCTGCTGTCCATGGTCTTCAATGACAATGTCCTTTTTGCATTTTCTTGGTTTCTTTCGATTTCTTGGAAAGCATGCCAGCACGAGGCGCGTACGACTGCAGCGTTTGCATGGACGCACATGACCTCTACGCAGCACTGCGCAGCGCCGCGCACCCTTGCTTGCTCCCGCTCTCCACCGTGACTCGAACCCTTCCCTTCCAGGGCCACTTTCCATCGTCCGTTGACATGTGAGTGCGTCGGACGAGTCCCAGTCCCTCTTGCCGCGCAGCCCGGACAGCCGCCCGACGGCGGCGAGAGCAGCGGCGGTGGCGGCAAGGCCGGCCCTGGACGCGTGCGCGAGCGTGCCCGCGCGCCGGCGAGTTCGCCAGCCAGCACGCCATGGGCCAAGAGGATGGCGAGGCCGCCGACGAGCTGCTCTTCCAGGGCGTGGAGGCGCGCCAAAGCGAGACGTTGCACGGACAGCGGCCCCCGGGCACGGAGGCGCCGCAGGGCGGCGCGCAGCGAGGGCAGCGGGGCCCTGGCGTGTTTCGCGCCCCAGGCGACCTGTCGCTGGAGCTGGAGCGTCTCGAGGGGTGGCGCGAGGAGGAGCCCGAGTACGCTGTGTCGGTGCTCAAGCACAATCAGGCGCTCGTGGAGGCCGCGGAGCAGGGATCATTGGACACGGTGGCGCAGCTTGCGCTGCTCTGCCGTGAGGGCGAGCTGCTGAGCTGGACCGTGGTCAAGGCCTTTCGTGCAGCCTGTACGTAGACCACCGACCGCGCGAAATACGAAGGAGAGACTGACGTCCGAGTCGCAGGCTTTGCTGGGCACCTCGGCCTTTTGCGCTTCATGCTCGAGAACGGTGTAAATGGACGCCATCCGGGGCTTCGCGGGCTCGCGGTGGATCTCGTTGACGAGGCCGAGGACGAGACGCGCGTGCTCGAGGTGCTGCCAATCCTGGTGCGTTGGAGGAACCGCTTTACTGGTTTGGTTGCCAGACGAACTGACAGATAGAGGGACGGATGCCGTGAGCAGCTCCGCGAGGGGGACTTTGACGTGAACACAATGCATCCCAAGTCGGCCCGCACCCCGATGCATGCAGCCTGCGCGCGTGCGTTCTTGCAGGTTTTCAAGCTGCTCGTGCTGCTCGGCGCAGACGTGCATGCGGTGGCCAACGACGACTCCTTGCCGCTCACCTGCGCTCTCAAGGCCGCCGAGACAGCCACCACGGTCGCTACCGTCACGGCCGCTGGCGACCTCGTCAAGTATCTGCGCAAGCTTGGCGCCACGGATTCGATCCAGCTTGTATCCTATCGCGGCTAGCTCGTCGGGCTCCTGGGCCAGCTCGTTGGGCTCCTGACTTTTCACGATTTCTAAAATTGCCTTTCTCTCAACCTTTCTCTCTCTCTCTCTCTCTAAGTTAGCGTACACGCCTGGAGCATCTCACATGCACGAGCAGACGGACTCGAGCGCGCGCATGCGATCCGTGCCCTCAAGCGAGGAGATTCGAGGGTTCTTTTCCAAAGCCGCAAGCAGCGCTGCCTCCGCAGTCGCATCGAAGTCATTGGACCGCAGCGACACGGACGTCAGACCCGTGTTGACCTCGAGCATCTTGGCGAGCGCCAGTGCACCCTCGTTGGAGATGTAATTCGCCGCGAGGTCCAGCTCGCGCAACGTAGTGTTGGACTCCAGCGCTGCGGCCAGCGCGCGCGCCCCCTCGTCGTGCACCTGACTCGCGTGCAGGTCGAGGCGCGCGAGCCGAGCGTTCTGCGCCAGCAAACCCGCCAGCGCCTGCGCGCCAGCGTCGCCCACTGCGTTCGCCGAAAGGTCCACGTCCTCCACGGTCTCGTGTGCCGCGAGCACCTCGCAGAGCGCTGCGGCGCCCGCGCCGCCCACGCTGTTGCAGCTCAGGTCCAGCACCTCGCACGCCTGGTGCGGCAGCGCTGCGCAGACCTCGCCCGCACAGACCTCGTCATCGATGGACTTGAAACTCAACGTCCACCGCCGCCGCCCGTCGCCGCCCGTCGACAGCTCCTTCGGCAGCGGCTCGCGCGCCTCCTGCCCCGCCATCCCGCCCGCCGACCCTCCGAGCGCGCTTCGCCAACTTGAACAAGAAGGAAGCGCCGGTCCCGTTGGACGTTGGAGGTCTGTTGCCATCTGCAGCCATCAAGAAGGCTGCTGCACGTGCGCGTGCGGCGAGGCGGCGTGGCTGGGCTGCGCGCCCGGATTTTGCTCCGGCATCGACCGACCAACACGACGAATGGCACGACAAGGCCTCTCCTCGAGCGATTCGGCCACACTGGCTTTTGTCGGCTCAAACAGCCCGAGTGGACGGCATCTCGAACTTGAACGGGATGCGATCGAGGCCGACCAAGTTGAACTGAGATTTCACGCCAGCGAGGCTTTTGCTTATGAACTCTGAGGTTTCACGTTCATGCGGACCTTGCGTCCGCGCAGCTCCCCCGCAACCTGGCATTTGATCCTCGCGAATAGCAAAGCCCCATTTTCTTGACGACATAGCTTCCTCTTGGATTGGACCCACGCGAACAGCAAAGCACCATGGTCTCGACCACATAGTTTCTTCCCTCTTGGATCTCGATGGCGAAACCTTACAGTTGCTCCGGTCCGTCCGTTCCGTGCCATTGACTGACTTCGGACTTGCCGGCCCGGTCTCGGTGTACACGACTCGTTCGGGCATTGACCGCCCTGCAGTGCTTAAGGAACACCCGCGCCCTTGGGTAGACGCAAATGAGCAGGTCAGTCACGACAGCCTGGACAGCGCATACAGAGCTCGCTCGCGCGCCGCTACTTCGCTTCAAGTTCGGCCGCGCAACAGATTCGAGCATGACCTCGGCGCATGTTGGCGTGCGACTGTGGGAAACCGATGTGAGCTTGAGCGAGCAGCCTGAGCGCGTTTGGTGCAGCGAAGTCATGCGTTGCCCAGCTCTCAATGAACTTACAGGGACATTGAACTTGACTGTGAATCAGGTGCGGCCAGGCGTACTTGGACTTGAACTTCAGAACCATGCACGTCGCACACCGAGTCCCCAGGTCTCCGGTCACCTCGCAGACGTGCGCGCGGCGGCCATATGTGCACTCGCCATGTACATGAACACTGCACGGGCCGTGATTGTGACTGATGGCCAGCCTGCGCCGGCGGCCGCGGGCCCGAACTGCCGAGGTCGGATGCTCGTCCTGCTCGCCCTGCTCGCCCTGCTCGCCCTGCTCGCCCTGCTCGCCCTGCTCGCCCTGCTCGCCCTGCTCGCCCTGCTCGCCCTGCTCGCCCTGCTCATCCTGCTCGTCCTGCTCGTCCTGCTCGTGGCTTCACTCGTGGCCGTGCTGACTCTCGCGAGCTCCCAACAGCGCCATGAACCAACCTTCGACCACAAGGTCCCGACAGTCTCGATCAGATCTCTCTGCAGTGGAGACGTGAAGCAGGCGCAGGCGGCGCGCGCGCGGGCGGCTGCGGATGCGCGGCGCGACGGCCGCGGAGCTGGCATGGGTGCTGGCGCTGGCGCTAGCGCGCGCCGCGGACCTCGTCCTGGGCCTGCAGACGGGCGCCGTCGAGGACCCCGACACGGCGTGCGAGCAGCGGCACAGGGTCGCGCGCGAGGACGGCACGTGCGGCGCGTGCCTCAAGGGCTACGCCGCGGGCACGGGCAGCGAAGGCGGCTTCTGCAGGCACGCCAAGGAGCTGGTGACGGCAAGGGAGCTGGACGCCGGCGAGAGCGGCCGCGTGGACGTGACGGCGCTTGTAGGCGAGGTGGCCGCATACCTGGAGGTGCCGCGCGCGACGCTGGTTATTCTAGCGCTGGCGGACCTCATCGGCGAGGATGGCCTGGACGATATTCTGCTATGTGACTGTCGCCATGACGAGGCGCAGGGCAGCTTGAGGGAGCCTGCCTTTTTCATCTTGAAAAGCACGGGGGCGGGCGCCCAGGGAATCGTCAATAGCTCGACGGTGCACGCCGTCTCCATGCCGCGTGTCTACCCGGACGCAGCGCTTCTCGGCATCCAGCACGCGACGATGTTGGACGTCGATCACGACGGCCGCACCGACCTCGTGCTGTCTCCTTCAAACGAGCGTCGAGGCCAGTCGCTGGCAGTACGTGCTGGTCAACCGCGGCAATGCGCAGCAAGCCATCTTTGAGCTAGCGTGGGACGCTCGTGGTGCAGCCTTGGTCGACACGAACGGTGACGGGATCCTGGACGTCTTTCGATGCGACGAAGAGGGCTGCACCTTTTGGCGCGGGAGTGGCAGCGCGCTCGATCCGGACTTCACGTTGGACAGGCACGGCAATCCTATCGCCGGACTAAACGCCAGCTCCACTCTGCCGCTCCAGATACAGTTCGCGGATCTCGACGAGGACGGCGATGCCGATGCCTTTGTACGCTTCGGGAGCTACGACGGACTCGAGCAACTCATGACCGCAACTTACGCGTCCACCAGCACTCTCGAGTACTGGGAGAAGGCCGGATCGGCTGACACGTACACAATCACGACGCGCGTGGGTACGCTTGGCGCCTTTTGGTCCGGCACCTCCCGCCGGCTCGTGGCGTGCGGCCGATTCAGCGGGTCTGATGAACTGGACATTGTTCTCACTCACGATGACTCGTTCTACCCGGCGACCTACACGCACGCACGAGTGGAGCGAACGATAGCAGAAGGGGAACAGCACGCGACATTGGTGAACCTCGAGAATGATGCTGTCGACTACCGCGGCGGCGCTCGGGGCTTCACCATCGCCAGGGCGGGCGCTTCTTCGGCGGCGCGCCTGCTCGTGTACTTTCCAGACGAACCAGACAACCGGGTGGAGTCCTACCTCATTGATGGAATTCCACCCTCCCTTTGGTCGTCGAGCGGCGGGTTTGACGTCAGCTTCGATCTGGAATGGTGGGTCGGCCATGTCGAGTTCATGACGCTCGTGAAGCTTCGAAATCAGAAGGGTGCGCCAGATGACCCCGGGGACCCTGACCTGGTCTACCTTCAAGCTGGTAGCGCTTCGAGCTTCTATGATTGGCGCTCGCAGTCAACACAGATCCGATACCGGCCCGGACTTGGACAAGGGTTCTATAATGGGTCGGCGCCTGAGTATGCAGCAGCCAGAAGCATGGACAGTCCGTTTCCGGTGAGGTTTACGGGCGCCGTCGGCCTCGAGTTCGAGGACCTGGACGGAGACGGCCTGCTCGACCTGCTCGTGCTGCATCGCGAGGGCGTCTCATGGGCGCGAAACGCTGGCAACGCCACATGGCCTTTCTTTCCAGCGTCCACCTCGATCTTGGACAGTCTCAGCGAGCTGCCTCCCTTCGAGAGCAAGGCCGGGTTGGCGATTGTGGACGCAGATGGGAACGGCTGTCGCGATGTGGTCATCTGGGACAAGAAACGCGGCGCAGTGGGACTCTTGTTACGGACGGATGTCGGCTGCGCGAGCGGCGGCTCACCCGTCTTTGAGCGACGCGACTTCTCCATCCTGTCCGCGCTCGAGCAAACCTATGCGCTCTTCGATGTGGACGGTGACGGCGACCTGGACGCATTTGGTGTGGACGACGGGGGACTTCGCACTTGCGCTAAACACGGGCAGGGATTGCCTGTCCAGGTGCTCTGGCCGCGGCACGTGCATTGAGCCCGACAGAGCGCAGGTCGCCGCTCTCGCAGCATCTGAACGACTCATGCTGCGGCTCGGGCTAGAGGCGCAAGTGAGCGACGAGGACGTCGACTGGTCGCTTCTTGGCACGTGCTTTTGCAAAGACGGCGAAACGCACGCGGGCGCCGCCTGCGAGGTTTGCGCTCGCGACGACGTCTACGGCATCGACTGCGATCAGCCCTGCCCCAGCAACTCGAGAACAAGCCCAGAGGCCAGGCCGGTGTACCCACGCGCGTCGTCCCCGAGGGACTGCATCTGCGACGAGGGCTTCCTGCTTACGAATGACGCATCGCAGGCGGGCTTCGCCTGCAGCTGTCCGGCGGGCACTTTTCTGGATGAGGGCGCAGGACGCTGTACCGTGTGTCCCCTCGGCTTTTACAGCGCGCAGACCGACCGGTCGACGGCCTGCACGCCCTGCAACACTGCTGGCGCGCTAACACTCCGCCCGGGTGCGACCAGTCCAGATCAGTGCTTTTGTCCGGGCGATCGAGAGGCCGTCGACGCCGTCTGCAGTTGTGCGCAGGGCTACTACACACATCCGGAGGAGGACACGCTCTGCAACAAGTGCCCCAAAGACTTTCCTGAGACGCTTCACGCAGGCGCTTAGAGCGATGCGGAATGCGTCGCACGCCCTGGCATGCTCCAGGTCTCGGATACGGCGATCCCATGTGCGGAGCAGCTCGACTGCACCCTCTCCGGTCTCACACTGGAGACCGTGCCGCTCCGCATCGGATTCTGGCGCATTTCCAACCGCAGCGAGGATTTTCTTGCCTGCGAGCCGGGCCACTGCCGGGGTGGCACCTTTCATGCACAGCAGACGGCCAAGACGACCCTGACATGGGTATCGACTGCGTATTGCGAACCGAACCGCATGGGCGTGCTCTGCGTTGATTGCGAGGAAAACTAAAGCCTGCAGGGTGGTGTCTGCGCATTTCGCAGCCCCGAGCGCAAGGAACGCGATCACACGGTACTCAATGCTGTGCTCGTGGTGGCCGCCATGCTGCTCGCGGCTCCGGCCGGCCTCACCCTGCGGACCTTTTCTCGCGCGAAAGCTGCTGAGGACCCTTCCGGAAGTGGTAGCTCCCCGACGCCGCCCTCGCGCTTCGAGCTGGTGCGGCGCGGCGCCGGCAAGGCGGCACGGAAGTTTGCCTCCTCGGCGCAGCTCGCCGCGCGCACGCAGAGGAGCGGCGACTTTGCTGAGGACACCGAGCTGGGCCACAAACCAACTCCGAGTCGCTTGCGCACCTTGTTTTCTCGCTCGAGCGGGGAGCAAGGAACAGGTCGATTGACCTCTTATCATGGGGCAGTCACAGCGGGTGGGGGTGCTGCCACAGCGAGAGGTGCTGGCGGGGAGGTGCCTGAACCTGAACCATGGTATACCACGATGTGGAACGCGGTTTCGTCAGCTATCACTTCGCGCTCGAGCGGTGACACCGAGGACGACACCGAGGACACACACAGTGCCGACGAAGGCGGCCTCAAGGCCCGCATCCGGGACGCCTGGCATCACTATGGCGAGAAGGTGCGCATTGTCATCGCCTTTGTACAGCTCGCCTCGCTCTTCATCGCCACGGCGGACCTGCTGCCGGGCTCGAGCGCTGTCTCGCTCTACGCGCTCTTTGAGGCCAACCTCGTCATGTTCGTGCTACCGCTTCAGGTGGGCTGCGCGTGGAATCCCGGCCACGCCCAAGAGCTCCTGCTCATCACCTTGCTTCCCATGGCCACCATCGCGCTCATGTGCCTTGTGCTGACGCCCCTCGTGATGCTGCGTCCGCGCACCGCCCCGACGCTTGCGGCGGTCACCTTTGCGAGCTGGCTCAGCTACCAGGTGCTGCTCTTTTGCTACATTGGCATCGCAAACACGCTCACCGAGACCTTTCTGTACCAGTCCATGCCGCACTACGCAGACGACCCGGAGCCGTACCGCGCGCTGCGCGCCGACTACAGCGTGAATTTTGACTCGATTGGGGCCCGCGACGCGCGCATCTACGCAGGCTTCATGTTCGTCGTCTTTCCGGCCGGGACCGCGGCGCTCTTCATGTACGGCGCACGCCTGGGGAAGACGGCGGCAGCGGACCTGGCGCCCTCGTACCGGCACGCGCTCTTTGACGGCACGCGCTTCCTGCGCGAGCCCTTTCACGCCGGCCGCGAATGGTTCGCGAGCTTGGACCTCGCGCGGCGCTTCGTGCTGTCGTCTTTCTTCTTGCTGGCCTACCAGGCTTCGGCGGGCGGCGGCGTGCTCTTCTTCACGGCGGCCAGCATGGCCTTTACGTACACTGCAGACCGGGTCCGCCCGTACCTGGACGAGACCAACAATGCGCTGGCCGTGGTCTCGCTCGCGCTTCTCTCAGCGCTGGGTTGGATCGGCCTGGCGCGTGAGGTCAACACTCTCAGCGTGACCGGCGTCAGGGCGCTCGTCTCGTTGGTGCTCCTCCTCGAGGCTTTCGCCATCCTCGTCACCGCCAGCTCGCTCTATGAGCGCCTGTCCTCATGCTCAAGGCGCTCGACGACACAGTAAGTAAGAGTCTTGCCGATGAGTTGACAAGCAAATCATAAGTGATGTCGTAGTTGCCAGCTCGCTGCTGACGCACGGCGGCCTGGAGGCCAAAGACGGCCTCAAAAGGCAAGCCTATAGACTGTGAATGCGACCCGGGGCCCGTGGCACCGCACTCAGGACTGCACCGTGACGTGTTTACGGTGCATACCGCGGCCCCGCTGCAGACGCTGCTACCAGGGGCCGACTGGCAGCGCCGCCGGTGGCTGCCAGCCGGCTCATCTGGCTGCCCCCGACGAAGAGTTGGACTCGCTCTGCGACGGCGGCCCCAGTGGCGGCCCAGTCAGCCATGCTCGGCCGGGCCGAGCAGCCTGCCTACAGTGAGCCGCCAATGCACTGAATTTCCACTCCACTGCATTGCTGCCTCTGTCGAGCTCATCTGGCACGTGGGTCGCTTTCGAGGCGCGCGCGCTGCGGGCTGCCCTTCCCGCAGGACTGACCTGACAGCCTGATCACGCGTGATCAGCAGCCTGAAAAAGCTTTCAAGTCACGTTCAAGATGATTTCAAGCAAGCTCAGGTTCAAGTTTACCGTGACTTTCACGTTGATCAGAGGCTGGCGACCCAGGCGAGCGCCCATACCTACTACCAGAGCGGCTGGTGTGCACTGCGCGAAAGTCACCGTTCGGGTCCGAGTTTGAGTCCGAGTTCGAGTCCGTGTCGTGCTCCGACCGCTTCGATTCCCAGTCCGAGTCAGACCGGTGGCACGCCGGCCGCCGCCCCCCAGGCCGCGACAGCCAGGGTCCGCGGCGCACGCTCAGGATCAGGCTGCCGCGGCGCCGCCGGCGTGACTTTCTAAGATAAGGGCGGCTGCCAGTCGCCGCCCGACGTAGAACAGAACTCTAATCGACCGCGCGCGACCGCGCCTCGGACCAGCTTGTCAAAGGTGGCGAGCGATCGCGCAGAGAGACAACGTGAGCGGGGCGCGTGTGAGGCGCGCGGTCTGTGTGAGCGATTATCGGCGCGGAGGAAGACCGCGAAAGCCCGCGGCGTACCGAGGTGGTGCGAGGCCTGACGCGGCCGACCCATTCACTGTCAGTTCGACACGTGTTTCTCCTGCAGGTAGCGCCAGCCAGCGCCAGCAGACTAGCTGCAGCTGCTGGCACTGCAGCGGAACGTCTCTTGCGCACGCGCAACTCAAGGTGAATGCTGCACCAGTGGCATGCGGGGATGAAAGGAAGCTGGCTTGCGATCGCAGGGCTCATTGCACTCGTGATGGCCGTGCGCATCACAGCTACGGAGCCGGCGTGCGACGAGCGGCACAGAGAGACGCTCGAAGATGGCAGCTGCGGCGATTGCTGGCCTGGCTTTTTTGCAAGCACAGAACGGCCAGAGGGCTACTTTTGCAGGCACGCTGCCGAGCTGATCACCGGACGGGAACTGGATGCCGGAGACGACGGCTACGTAGATCTGCATGCGCTCACCTTGGAGGTCATGGCATTCTTAAGCGCACCGAGCGATTCCGTCTTCATCATCGGGCTGGCGGACCTCGTCGGGGTTGACGGCCTCGATGACATCATCTTCTGCAAATACCACGAAGGCGCTGAGAAGATCTACGTACTTGCCAATCCTGGACAGGAAGCCAGCTTCTTTGTGAACGCCGAGTCTCTGCGTACAGTGACCATGCCATCACTCGACAATCTCGCGTCATTGGAGTATGCAATTTCCGTGGATGCTGACGGGGACGGACGGTTTGACCTCGTGATCTCGGGCACTAAGGAGGCCAGCGTTGAGTCTCCTCATCAGTGGCTGCTGGTCAACCGTGGGTCACGGGAGCACCTCGTCTTTGAGCTGGCCTGGGACGTCAAGGGTTCGGCTTCTGCTGACATGGATGGTGACGGTGTGCTGGACGTCGTTCTCGTGGAAGCGACTGGGGTGCAAGTTTTTCGCAACAACGGAACCTCAGACGAGCCCACGTTTCAGGTCGACGCGGCGGCCAGCATGCAGCTCGAGATTATTCTCGACATGGACCTCAGACCGGAATTTTTTCGCTTGCTCGACCTTCGTTTCGGTCTTCGCCTCGTCGATTTCGACGATGACGGGGATGTGGACGTAATCCTGATGCTTAGCATCAGGGAGCCAGTCATTGGGGGTTGGTTCAATCTACCGACCTTTGATGTGCCCAGCGCTGTGACGATATACCTAGAGAAGACTCCCAGCGCCTACGTGCCAACTTCGAGGGCTGGCACCCTGGCGGGCCTTTTCTCGGAGGCCTTGAGGTGGCCTGTTGCCTACGGGAGGCTCGGAAGCCCCGAGAGCCTCGATGTGATCGTCTCGACCACGGGCCATGCCAGCGAGGCAGTCTTCATGCTGGCACGATTGGAACGCGCACTCGCCCAAGGAACCCCGAGCAGCACCCTCGTCAACATCGAAAACGCCGAGGTGAAGTACAGCGTGGAGTCCTCACGCGATCCTGACCCGCCGCGAAGCATGTCGGTGACCATGGCCGAGACAGGCGCGCCTTTGCTGATGGTTCACTTTGACAGAGCTGGCAACATCGCGCGCCGCAGGCAGCTCAGCGCGAACGCACTCGTCGGTCTGTACAGCATGTCGTTCGCCGGCCAGCCGCGCACCGCCGTGACGCTCTCGCCTCACGGGAGCTTCTCCCACGACAACGAAGCCACCTCTTCTTATGAATTTATGACCTTCACCAAGCTGCGGGCCAGGCCTTCGAGCGCGGACCCAGACCTGGTCTACATTCGAGGCAGTCCAGCAACCCAGGAATATGACTGGAGGACAGGGTCTGCAAGCATTTTTCTACGCCGCGGTATCGGGGAAGGGCTGGCGGAGGGGTCCAGTCCTGATCTCGCGGGATTTCCTGACGCACTCGGCGAGAACCCGTTCAGAGACCTCAGTCTGGCCGGCCCCATTCATTTCATCTTTGAGGACCTCGACGCGGACGGTCTCCTCGACCTGCTCGTCCTTGACCGCAACGGCATATCCTGGGCCCGAAACTTGGGCAGCACCGCGCAGGCCTACTTCCCCGGAGCTGATCTGCTTGCGGCATTTTCAGAGTTTGCTGCGGGCCCGTCCTCGCTTTCGAGCAAAGCTGGACTCGCACTCATCGACTCAAACCATGACGGCTGCCGGGATATGGTTGTGTGGGACAAGCTGCAAGGCGGGCTGGCACTCCTCTTACGCGTAGACGGCTGCGTGGCGGGCGCCCCACCGAGAGTCACTGCTCGCGACTACACCTTCGACACGGGCCTCGACGAGACCCATGTCCTCTTCGACATCGATGGAGATGGCGACCTCGACGCCATCGGCATTTCCAAGGAGTTTGTTCCTGCCGGCGGCTACACATTGGCGCTCAACACAGCGAGCGACTGCCTGTCCACGTGCTCGAACCGCGGCACGTGCATCCAGCCCAAGTCGGCTCGGGCAGCCGCGCTCGATGTTGGCTACCGTCTTATGCTGGGACTCGGCCTTCAGAGCGGAATTGTGGAGGATGAGACCTTCGACTGGTCTCCCCTCGGCACCTGCTTCTGTGACAAAGGAGGCATCTACGCCGGAGTCGCATGCGAGCGCTGCGCCCGCAACGATGTATACGGCGTCAACTGCGACCTACCATGCCCTGCTTTTTCGAGGACGTTGTTCGTGGCAAGAACTGTGTATCCAGTCGTACCGGCTATGGGAGACTGCGCCTGCGAGGAAAGCTTCGTGACGGAACGTCTGGGCGCCACGGAAATCTTCGCCTGCTCCTGCCCACCGGGGACCCACCTCGATGAGATTGCCGGTCGCTGCAGGCTGTGTCCGCTAGGTTCATACAGCACTGGGATTGACCGCCTCAAAGCCTGCACGCCGTGCGAGCCGACAGGCGCTCTCACCACTCGCATTGGAGCCACAAGCCGAGATCAGTGTTTCTGCCCTGCCGACCGCGAGGCAGTTGATGGTGCTTGCATTTGCGCACGAGGCTACTTCACAAATCCCGAGGACATGTCCACCTGCCGCAAGTGCCCAAAAGAGCTTCCAGAGACCGTCTACGCCGGTTCTGCCAGCGAGGCTGACTGCGTTGCGCGGCCGGGCACGTATCAGATTGAAGACAGGGCAGCCCCTTGTACGGAGCAGCTCAACTGCACCAAGTCCGGGCTCACCCTTGAAACCGTTCCGCTGCGCAGCGGCTATTGGCGCATCTCGAGCCGCAGCGAGGAATTTCTTCCCTGCGCGCAAGGTCACTGCCGCGGTGGTACCTTTGACGCGCGTGACACCGACAAGGCGGCGAGCACAACGTCTTGGGCATCGAATGCATATTGCAATCCAAACCGCCACGGCGTGCTATGCGTCGAGTGCGAGGAGGGCTATAGCCTCCAAGGCAGTGTCTGTGCCATTTGCTCTGCGGAGCGCGAGGATCGCGACCGGAGTAACCTCGCAGGAATCATGATTGCGGCTGGTTTCCTGGTCGCAACGCCGGCCCTTCTCACGATGTGCAAATGTTTTCGAGCCTGCCGAGGAAGTGTGACCAGTGACGGTTCGAGCTCCGCGGCGCTACCCTCACGATTCGAGGTGGCGCGGCGCGGCGTCGGCAAGGCGGCTCAAAAGTTCAACTCCTCGGCGCAAGTTTCGTCACTCCAATTGGTCGCGAGGTCGCGAGGGGACGAAGCGGATACCGAGCTGGGGAACAAGCTGACCCGCATGCGCACATCAGTCCCTCCCTCCCGCGAAGGGAGGGACGGAACCGTGACTTCAGCCTATCACAGCAGCGCGGATCGTGTTGGCCGTGCCCGGAACAGGAACCGAGAGGCGGGGGGCACTCAGACGTGCGACATGACCTCGAGTGGCGCCGACTCGCTCTCTAACGATACTGTCCGCGGTGCCGGCGCTGACACCACGAATGTCGATGACAACGACCTCGAGGCCCGCCTCAAGGACGCTTCATACCGCTACAGCGAAAAGGTACGCATCGTCACCGTCTTCGTGCAGCTCGCCTCGCTCTTCCTCTCCACAACGGAGATACTACCAAGCTCGGATCCGGCATTTTCCATCCGCGCCATCCTGGAGGCTAATCTTGTCATGTTCACCCTCCCCCTGCAAGTCGGCTGCGTGTGGAGCCCAGGTCATGTGCAGGAACTTTTGCTCGTCACTCTGTTGCCTGCAACTAGCATTGCGCTCATGTGCCTCGTTCTGGCGCCGCTCATGTCCATGCGTCCGCGCACGACCCCGACGCTCATGGCGGTCAGCTTCGCTTGCTGGCTCAGCTATGAGATCCTGCTCTACTGCTACATTGGCATCGCCGACACGCTCACCAGAACTTTTCTGTACCAGTCCATGCCGCACTACGCCGACGACCCAGAGCCCTACCGCGCACTACGCGCCGACTACAGTGTGGACTTTGACTCGTTTGAGGCCCGTGATGCGCGCATCTACGCGGGCATTATGTTCGCTTTGTTTCCCGGTGGGACCGCAGCGCTCGTCATGTACGGCGCTCACATTGGCAAGGCGACAGCGATCGAGAAAATGACCACGTACCAACACGCGCTTATCAACGGGACGAGCTCTCTGCGTGAGCATCTACGTGCCGGCCATGGATGGCTCGCAGGTTTCGACCTCGTAAGGCGCTTCACGCTGTCGTCCGGCTTCCAGCTGGCCTATCAATCCTCCCCGGGTGGCGGTACGGTCTTTTTCACAGCAGCCAGCATGCTCTTTATGTACATTGCCGACAAATGCCGCCCGTACGTGGACGACACTGACAATGCGCTTTCCGTGGCTTCGCTCGCATTGATTTCGGCGCTGGGCTGGATCGGCCAGGCTTTCGAGGTTGGGGCTCTGAGCCCGGCCAGCGTCAAGGTGCTTGTTGGGCTGGTTATCTCCCTCGAGATCCTCGCCATCCTCGTCACCGCCAGCTCGTGCTATGATCACCTATTTTCACGCTCGAGGCGCGCAGCAAAGGCATGAGCACGGGCGCTGTCACGTCGACAAGCATTCGCGTTTGTGAGAGAATAGAACTTCGGGTCGAAGCTAAAGAGTAAACACGACGCGTGCTTGCCCGCTCACACGAGTTCTGCGCTGACGTGAGTCATTGATTTGCTTCACGATCCTCCAGTTTTAGCGCGGAAATCACTGAGCGCCGGCGAGGACGAGAAGGGACACTTCCGCAGCAAACGAATAACACTCCGTTCGCGTTGGAGCCAGGGCACTCTCCCTCTTGCTGCAAGAAAGAGCATCACCACCATTTTCAGCCTTGATGTCACGGTTGCTTCGTGCTTTCACGGGTCACGGCAGGGCTGAGAGCACGTTGAGCACTTCGGGTTTGCGGTGCCAGCGGCGCCAGCGGTGGGCAGCGACCATGATTGGGGGTCCCCGCGGCTCAGGCCGAGCCGGATGTGACAGCCTGAGGAGCAAAAGGCCTTGCTGTGCACGAGCCGAGCGCAGCAGAGACTCTGGTGCCTCCAATGCCTCGCGCCTGGCCCGTCTTTGCGCGTATCTGCGCGGCCCAACGAGCCGCCTGGCGAAGCGAGTCGGCGCAGCTCTTGCGTCTCTTGCCGCTACCGCCTGCGCCGTGAGCGGCGACGAGGCCATCCTCAAGCTCATCGGCGTGGACGGCGTCTCGTCGCTCGTCACCCTCGAAGCCACTGCCGTCCAAAGCGGGAGCTGCCTCAGCTCCGTTGCAGCGGCGTGCGACGGGCGCTGCCTCGTCGCATTCTCTCCGCGGCCTCGTTGCGCGTTGCGCGGCCTTGTGGCGTCGCGACCAGGCGACGTCAAGTTACGGGGGAAGAGAGGCGACGACGTGCGTGCACTTCTTCAAGTTGCTCGGGCGCGGCTCCGTGAACGACGCTCATGCTCCTGCTGCTAGTCGTGGTGGCGCTCGTGGTGACGGGGGCAGCAACGAGCTCCGACCTCGCGTGTGAGGAGCGGCACAGAACCACGCTCGAGGACGGCGCGTGCGGCGAGTGCTTCCCGGGGTTCTTCGCAAGCACAGCGGCGCCCGACGGCTACTTCTGCAGGCACGATGCGAAAATCGTGAGCGGACATGCGCTTGACGCCAACGAGGAGGGCCACGTGGACTTCAACGCGCTCATGAGCGAGGTCGCGGCGTGGCTCGGCGCGTCCGATAGCACGGCGTACATCGTGGCGTTCGCCGACCTCGTGGGCAACGACGGGCTGGACGACATTGTGCTTTTCGATAAGAGCGAGTCCGACCAGCAGCTCTATGTTCTCGCCAACACCGGTAACCGCTCCTTCCCGGTGAACGACCACACCATGCACGTGGTGCACTCGCCCTACTTGCACGTCAACTTCATCTCCCACGCCACGCCGATGGATCTGGATGGTGACGGCTGGCTCGACCTCGTGCTCTCGGGCGAGCGCCCTACAGGTCTGTTCGCGAGATATCAGTGGCTGCTGGTGAAGCGAGGCGCTCGTGAAGACCTCACCTTTGAGCTGCTCTGGGAGGGTGAAGGTTCCGCCATCGCAGATGCAGACGGCGATGGCGTGCTGGACCTCGTGCTCATCAACGACGTTGGAGGACTCCAGGTCTACCACAACGAGGGCTCGGCGCTTGCGCCCAACTTTGTGCTCGACGCGGGGACGAGCCCGCTCCACGTGATCGTTGACACCAGTTCGCCGCCGGAAGGCCTTCGCTTCGTTGACCTGGATGATGACGGCGACTTGGATGTCGTTCTGACGTACGACTTCACGTCAGCATGGTACCTTGAGATGGCCTCGGGCGGCTACGTGTCGCCTACACGACCAGACACGCTGGCCGGATTTTTTGCAGGGTCCGGATTCCTCGTTGCGTATGGCAGGCTCTCGCTCACCAGCCGCAGGGGCATGGACGCGCTCGTCTACAGCAGCACCGATCTCTACAGACACGCGCGCGTGGAGACTGCGCGCGTGAGAGGCGATCAGCGCGCGACGCTCTTCGACCTCGAGAACGATCAAGTCCAGTTCATACCCGAGATCTACTACCATTCTGATCCGCCAAGGAGCATGTCCGTGGTTACCTATCCCGGGCTTGCTTCTCCTGTGCTCGTGATTCACTTTGACAGCCTCGCCAGCGCCTTTGGGCGCCGCCAGCTCGACGGCAGTCGCAAGCTGCTCAACACAGACGAATTTGTCGAGCTCTACAGTGTGTCGCTCGCTGGCCAGCCTGAGGTGCCCGCGTCTCTCTCGCCACGAATTGGCAGCTACCTTCAAGACACCTCCACAAGCACGTCCTACGAGCTCGTCACGCTGGCCAAGCTGCGGAGCGCGCTCCCAAACGAAGACCCGGACATGGTCTACATTCAGGGCAGGCCGCCGGAGCTGACGTACGACTGGAAGACGGGGTCTGCGAGCATCCGCTGGACTCGTGGCGTCGGGCAAGGTCTTGTCAACGGGTCGGCGCCGCTCTTCTGGAATGCGCCAGGCGACGACCCGGACGCCATGTTCTCGCACCTCCCACTCGAGGGACCTGTCGACCTCGTCTTCGAAGACCTCGATGCAGACGGTCTGCTCGACCTGCTCGTGCTCGATCGCATCGGCGTACATTGGGCTCGGAACAAGGGCGACGCCACGCAGCCCCAGTTCCCGGAAGCAGAGCAGATCTCTCCTCTCACTGCGTTTGCCAGCGGTCTCGACGCATTCTCGGAGAGGGCCGGACTAGCGCTCGTTGACGCGGACCGGGACGGCTGCAAAGATTTTGTCGTGTGGGACAAGCTCAAAGGGGGCGTGGCTCTTCTTCTTCGCGTCGACGGCTGTGCGCTGGGCGAGTCTCCAAAGGTCGTGGTCCGCCAGTACGCCTTCGAGACCGGCCTCTCCGAGACGCACGTGCTCTTTGACGTGGACGGCGACGGCGACCTTGACGCCTTTGGCATGTCCGAGGCATTTGTCGCCACAAGCGGCTACACACTCGCAATCAACACGGCGAACGACTGTCTCTCTTCGTGCTCCTTTCGCGGCACCTGCATTCGGCTCGCAACCGCTCGGGCAAGCGCGCTCGGGAGTGATGAGCGCCTCATGCTAGGTCTCGGTCTGCTCTACGAGATCGCCGATGCTGATGTCGACTGGGGTCTTCTCGGCACCTGCTCTTGCCACGATGCGGATCTGCACGCCGGCGTTGCTTGCGAGCGCTGCGCTCGAGATGATGTCTACGGCGTCAACTGTGATCAGGCGTGCCCGGCGTTTTCGAGAACGCAACTGAACCCGAGGCCCGTCTACCCGCTTGGCCCAAGCGTGGACGACTGCATCTGCGACGAAGGATTCGTCCGCACGCGCGCGGATGCCGCCAGTCCATTTGTCTGTCTCTGCCCAGAGGGTACCTTTCTTGACGAGGCCGCTGGCCGCTGCACGGAGTGCCCGCTGGGCACGTACAGCGCAGAAACCGACGCTGCGGCGGCCTGCACGCCTTGCGAGCCGGCGGGGGCCCTCACATCGCGTACAGGCGCGACTTCGATTGCCGAGTGTGCCTGTCCAGCGGACCACGAGGCTGTTGCAGGCGTCTGCCGCTGCGCGCGGGGCTACTACACACATCCGGAGGACGAGAGCATCTGCAACGAGTGCCCTGGCGAGTTTCCTGAGACGCTGGCAGCGGGGGCCGCCGGTCTCAGCGACTGCGTCGCACGGTCCGGTATGCTGGAGGTCAATGGGTCTGCAGTGGACTGCGCCTTGGAGCTCGACTGCAGCATGCCTGGCCTCACGCTGACCACCGTTCCATTGCGCGCGGGGTACTGGCGCATTTCCAATCAGAGCAGCGAGATCCTTGCATGCGAGCCACACCACTGCAGAGGCGGCGCTTTCAAGGCCGAGACGCGATCCGCGGCGCAATACTGTGAGTCTCACCACCAAGGCATACTCTGTGTCGAGTGCGAGCATGGCACCAGTCTCCAGGGCGCAAGCTGTAAGGAATGCACGGGCTCTCGTGAGCGGCGCGACCGGAATGTTTTCATCTCCTTGGTCGCCGTCGTGGCCCTCCTGCTTGTTGCGCCATCGGGACTGATCGTGAAGAAGCTCGTCCAGACGCCGGAGTCCACGACGTTCGCCACCGACTCGCCACAAGGTGGTAACAACAAGGCAGGTGTGGAGGCCTCTGCTCCCGGTGCGGACGCGACCCAAGCGCCGGCAGCGGCGGCCGCGCCGCCACTGAGGCCCATGACGAGCCTGGAGACCGCGTCGGAGACGGTTCCTGTCCCGCCGCCCACCAAAGAAGAGCAGGAGGCGTGCTCGGTCGGGTCGGCGTGGGACGGGGCCGGGACGCTCGGCGCGGGAGAGGCCGTGGCGGTGGATGTCAGCGCGCTCGAGCCAGAGCCGGGAGACTCGGATTCAGTTCCCTCGCATGGGGCGAGTGGGGAGGAGGAGAAGAAGGGTTTCAGGGACCAGCTTCGGCGCACGTGGCACCGATACGGAGAAAAGGTACGCATCTCGATCGCCTTTGCGCAGCTCGCGGCGCTCTTCATCGTCACGACCGGCCTGCTTCCCAGCTCGCAGGCCATGTCCCTCTACGCGCTCATCGAGGCCAACGTCGTTCTCTTCGTCTTTGCGCTTCAGGTGGGTTGTGTCTGGAGCCCAGGCCACATCCAGGAACTTCTCATCATCACCACCTTGCCCCTGGTGGTCATCGCCCTCATGTGCATCGTGCTGGCGGCGGCCGCGATCGTTCGCGTGCGCGCTGAGCCCGCCCAGGCTGCCGCGTGCTTCGCGGTGTGGTTCTCCTTGCACCTCTTGCTCTTCACCTACGTTGCCATCGCCAACACGCTCACGGAGACCTTTCTCTTTCAGGTAATGCCGCGCTACGCCGGCGATCCGGACCCCTATCGCGCGCTGCGCACCGACTTCGCCATCGACTACGATTCGTCCGAGGCCCGCGCCGCCAGGCTGTACGCCGGCGCTATGTTTCTCGTGTATCCGGTCGGCACCGTGGCGGTCTTCATGCTGGGCGCTCACCTGCGCAGGTTGCAGTGCTTCCATGAGGGCCGAGTCTACAGAAGTGCAATTTTCGAAGGCACACGCTTTCTGCGTGAGCCCTTTCATGCCGGCCGCGAGTGGTACGCGAGCTTCGACCTTGGCCGCCGCTTCATCATGTCGTCAATTTTCCTCCTCAGCTTCCAGGCCTCCACGGGCGGCGGCATTGTCTTCTTTACGGTCAGCAGCATGATCTTCATGTACTCCGCCGACGCTCTACGCCCTTACAAGGACGGCACCGATAATGCCCTCGCCATCGGTTCCCTCGCGATGCTGTCCGCACTCGGCTGGGTATGCCTCGCGCGCGAGGCCGGCGCGCTCACGGATCAGGGCATAGTGGCGCTCGTCACGCTCGTCCTCACGTTCGAGGCCCTCCTCGTCCTCATCCTGACCACTACACTCGCGCGCCACTTCCACTTTCCCGCCTCCTTCCGGCAGAGCCCGCAGCCAGCCAGCAAGCTCGACTGACTATGGTACACAAACTTGAACAACACCATGATCATGACTGTCGTCGCCTTTGAAAAACAAGCTTCGTCTTCATCTGACGATCACGACTCACCGCTCGGCTCGACATCTTTTGGGTGGACAAGAATCCACTGATTCGCGCGCTCAGGACGCCGCCGAAGTCAAAAGATGAGGCATGCGAGGCATGCGTCAAAGCGCGCGTGACGCCTTGTCTCACTTTTCCGAGTCGTACGAGTACCACATTCTCTCTCTTGCGCCGCGTGCGCGCTGCCGCAAGCCTCATCCTGTGCATGTTCGGCGATTGCAAGACTTGGAGGTACGGGTTCCACTCACAGTGGCCGATCCTCCCGATGGGAACCTACTGTGCCGTGGTCACGGGCGTCACGTGCCGTCACCGCCAAGATGCCACTCGCGGTGGCCCTCGGACCGAGCGTCGCGTCGCACGAGCCACTCAAGCGGCCCTCTGCTCAGCCCTCGGCCTTCGCCGCGCCTTCTTGCGCTTCCAGAGCACGATTTTGTTTGCTTGCGCGAGAGGGAGCGAGGACCCCACTGCGCTCGCCGCTAACACTCTCTTCTCGGATCCTTCAAGATGTCGAAGGCTTGAGAGAAGCGCGCAGGGCTGCACGCATTGCTGCGCGGCAGGACGCGACTCGCAAGCGAGCGAGCGAGCGAGAGCAGACCCGGATCGGCAGACCCGGACGAGGTCGCGCAGCAGGAGCGAGGGCCTGCAGCAGAGGCGAGCGCCGAGAGCTGCGCTGCGCTGCACCAGGCTGCACCGCGGCGCTACGCTGCGCCGTAGCGCGGGCCAGACATACTGCAGCTGTGGCGTCGTCGCTGGGCGGCGAGCCTTGGCTCATTGCTCCGCAAGGCTTCGCGGCAGGAATCGCTGTGCCCTCGCTCGTGGCAGCGGACATCTACCATGCGGCGCAGCCACTCCGAGTCGTCGCTCAACAGGAAGCGGCCGATTCGTGTCGGACTCGCCCTCATGCTGTTGCTGGGGCTCGCGCTCGTGCCTTGGGTCAGCTGCACGGAGGCGGCGTGCGAAATACGGCACAGGTTGTCGCTCGAGGACGGCGCCTGCGGCGAATGCCGGCCCGGGTTCTTCGCCAGCACGGAGAGGCCAGAGGGCTATTTTTGCCGGCATGCAGCGGAGACCCATACCGCGCGGGAGCTGGAGAGTAACAAGGACGGCTACGTGGACCTCGCGGCGCTCACGTCCCAGGTTACTGCGTTCCTGGGCGCATCGGCCGGATCCGTGTTTGTCCTCGGGCTCGCAGACCTGGTTGGCGTGCAAGGGCTGGACGACATCATCTTTTGCGAGTTGGACAGGTCCGAGAGGACCTTCTATCTTTATGTTCTCTCGCATCCGGGCCTGGGCGCCAGCTTCGTGGTGAGCAACGCGAGCCTCCATGCGGTCAGCATGCCAGTTCTCTACCTAGTGTCCTCGTTGCACTACGCTACCCCGGTGGACGCAGACGGCGACGGCGAGCTGGATCTTGTGATCTCCGGTGAGCAAGCGAGCATTCTGGTCATTCCTAGCCAATGGTTGCTGGTGAATCGAGGCGGCAGAGAAGATCTCGTCTTTGAGTTGGCTTGGGTAGCCACAGGATCGGCCGTCGTAGACCTGGATGGCGACGGGGCCCTCGACCTCCTTCATGCCGACGTTGTGGACGGCTTGAAAGTCTACCGCAACACAAACACCTCGCTGGCGTCCGTCTTTGACCTCGACACGGAGCTAAGCTCGATGCATCTCTTCTTTGACCCAGGCTCGCCGCCAGAGTATTTCCGGTTCGTCGACCTAGATGACGACGGCGACCTGGACGTCGTCGTACAGCTGGCCGCGGGGTCAACACAGTACCTGGAGAAGGTGGCTGCCGGCTACATGACCTCGCAACGGGCCGACACTCTTGCCGGGTTCTTCGCAAGAGGCCCCCGATGGCCGGTGGCCTCCGGCAGGCTTGGAAGCCCCGCGAGCCTTGATCTGATTACCTCGACGACAGCCCGCCTGGCCGGCGCGGCTTACGCACACGCACGCGTGGAGCGCGCGTTTGTTCAAGGCGACCAACGCGCCACGCTCGTCAGCCTGGAGAATGAGGAGGTGAAATTTCGACCCAAGTCGGACTCAAACCCCTCCCGCCCGCGAAGCATGTCGGTGATCATGGCTGAGACCGGCGCGCCAGTCCTTTTGGTGCACTTCCCAGACCAAGGCACCGCCTCTCGTCGCAGGAGGCTCAGCGAAATCCACCTCGTCGAAATGTTCAGCATGTCATTTGCTGGCCAGCCCATGACCGCCGTCTCACTCTCGCCCCGAGGAGGTGTCGACCATGACTTTGCATCCGCGTCAGGCTCCTACGAGCTGGTGACGTTCGCCAAGTTGCGAGCTGGGCCACCCGAGGCAGACCCGGACATGGTCTACATACAGTCCCCCCTGACCTACGAGGCCTACGACTGGAGAGACGGCTTCGCGAACATCTTTGTGCGTCTCGGTAATGGCCAGGGGCTGGCTGACGGCTCGGTGCCAGACCTTGCGGACTCGATGTCCATCTATCAAGACCCCTTCAGAAACCTCTTTCTCGCGTTTGACGGGCCGGTTCACCTCCTCTTCGAAGACCTCGACACTGATGGCCTGGTGGACCTCATGGTTCTTGACCGCAACGGGGTATCCTGGGCCCGGAACACCGGCAGCGCCGCGCAGGCCTACTTCCCCGAAGCGGAGCTGCTGGTGATGCTTATTGAGTTCGCTTCAAGTCCATCCTCGCTCTCCAACAAGGCAGGGCTTGCTCTCGTCGACGCGGATCGCAACGGCTGCAGAGACGTTGTCGTCTGGGACAAGCTGCAAGGCGGCCTAGCGCTCCTCCTACGTGAAGGTGGCTGCACAGAGGGTGCACGCCCGAGTTTCCAGGTCCGAAATTACACCTTCGAGACAGGGCTGGAGGAGACGCACGTGCTCTTTGATGTTGACGGTGATGGTGATCTCGACGCGATCGGCATGTCCGACTCCTTCGTAGCGTTTGGCGGCTATTCGTTGGCGCTCAATACGGCGAGCGACTGCCTGTCGGCATGCTCGCACCGAGGCACTTGCATCCAGCCCGTGTCTGCTCAATTCAGCCAGCTTGCCGACGGATACCGTCTCATGTTGGGCCTTGGCCTCGGATTTCCAATCTCGGATAGCGAGGTCGACTGGTCCGCTTTAGGCACCTGCTACTGCAACGACGCGGACCAGCACGCTGGCGTGGCGTGCGAGCGCTGTGCCAGGGATGACCTTTATGGCATCGACTGCGACCATTTGTGCCCGGCCTTCTCTCGGACGGCGATGGACGCAGCGCCGGTCTACCCACGCGGCTCGAGTATTCAAGACTGCCTTTGCGACGAAGGATTTGTGTTGACTCGCCTGGGCTCTGCGGAGTCCTTCGCCTGCCTTTGCCCGAAGGGGGCCTACCTCGACGAGGAAGCTGGCCGCTGCACCGCGTGCCCGCTCGGCTCGTACAGCTCGGAGTCGAGCAACGCGACGGCCTGTGCGCCATGCGAGCCTTTAGGCGCACTCACGCCTCGTACAGGCGCCACCTCGGCAACCGAATGCGCCTGCCCAGGCAATCGCGAGGCCGTCGAGGGCGTCTGCGGCTGCGCCACTGGCTTCTACACGCACCCGGAGGACGACACGATCTGCAACGAATGTCCGGGCGAGTTTCCCGAGACGCTAGCCGCGGGCGCTACGAGCGTGGCACTCTGCGTCTCACGGCCTGGCATGCTCGAAGTCAACGGGACCGCCGTCGAGTGCGCCGAGGAGCTCGACTGCCGCGAGCCAGGCCTCACGTTGGCAACGGTGCCGCTGCGCGAGGGATACTGGCGAATCTCGAACCACAGCGACAATTTCCTCGCTTGCGCCCCGGGCCACTGCCGCGGCGGCAGCTTCGAGAAGAGCGCGGCGGCGCAGGCTGCGCAGTACTGTGAGACGCATCGGCAGGGCGTGCTCTGCGTTGAGTGCACGGACGGGCATAGTCTCCAAGGCACAACGTGTACGGACTGCACGAGCGAACGTGAACGCCGCGACCGCGCGGTTCTCATCGTACTGACCGTTATTGTGGCTCTTCTTATGGTCGCACCCTTCGCGTGGACCGTGAGGATGCTTTTTCGCGAGCCCAAGCGTACGGACGAGGGCCGCGACGTCGAAGAGAACCAGGAGGCATATGAGACGAGCCTTCCACATGATACGAGCCAACCATCAGACCGCGCAGAGACTCAGTCGGCAGGGCCAAACCCAGTGCAAGACGCTGCGAGCTCTTCGCCCGAGCTGTTGCCTTCGACATCTTTGAGTCAAGACCAAGAGGATGGCATTTCCACGTCAGGTGAGACGCGCCCACCATCAGACCGTGCAGAGGCCCAGTCGGCAGGGGCAACGCCAGTGCACGACGCTACGAACGCTTCGCCGGTGCTCTTGCGTTCGAGTCAAGACCCAGAGGATGGCATTTCGATGTCGTGGGACGGCGCTGGGACACTTGGCCCGCCCGTCGAGGTCCAAGAGGCACCGGAGCTCGATGCCAGCAGAAAAGGGCCAAAGGAATTGATATCCGCGTTGTCGGACGGCGGCGAGAATGCTGAAGCGAGCCTCGAGACCCGCCTCAAGGAGGCGTGGCACCATTACGGCGAGAAGGTGCGCATCGTGATAGCTTTTGTGCAGCTCGCGTCTTTCTTCATCGTCACGACCCACCTTCTGCCTGGGTCAGGCACCGCGTCCATCTACGCGTTGCTCGAAGCCAACGTGGTCATGCTCGTCTCCGTGCTTCAGGTCGGATGCGTGTGGAATCCAAATCACAACCAAGAGCTTCTTCTCATCACTGTTCTGCCAATTACGACCATTGCCCTCCTCTTCATTGTGCCCGTCCTGGCATTGTGCTGTCGCGCGTACGTCAGGTCGGTCGTCGCGGCCGCAAGTTTCGCCTGCTGGGTGTCGCTCCAGATCCTGCTTTTCGCCTACATCGGCATCGCCAACACGCTCACGCAAACGTTTCTGTACCAGGCCATGCCGCACTACGCTGGGGATCCAGCTCCATACCGCGCGCTGCGCGCCGACTACTCCATCGATTTTGATTCGCCCGAGGCGCGCGCCTCGCGTTTGTACGCAGGCGTCATGTTCGTCGTCTTCCCGTTCGGAACTGCTGTGCTCTTCATGTTGGGGGCACGTATGGCAAGAGCGGCGCAAGATGGAGCAGGGGGGCTGGCGCCTCCTCACCACCAGGCAGACGCCTTGAAGAGAGCTCTCTTCGACGGCACGCGCTTTTTGCGCGAACCTTTCCGCGCTGGCCGCGAGTGGTTCGCAAGCTTCGACCTGGCGCGGCGCTTTGCGCTCTCATCCTGCTTCGTCCTTGCGCACCAAACCTCGTCACAAGGTGGCATCATCTTCTTCACCGCCTGCAGCACGCTCCTTACGGTCATCACGGACAAGCTCTGTCCGTATGCGAACGACTCCAACAACGCTCTGGCGGTTGTCTCCCTGATGCTTCTCACATGTCTCGGTTGGATCGGTCTGGCCCGCGGCGCCGGCACAATCGATGACACGGGCGTCAAGGCGCTCGTCGCTGTCGTTTTCGTCCTCGAGGCATCCGCTACCCTCGTCACATCGACGCAATTATTCTGGCGATACCTCGTCAAAGCTGCCTTGTCGAAAAAGCCCAAAGAGTCCTAAGTGGCAACATGGTACTGGTACGGTCGCAAGCCTACCAGAGGCTCAGGCTCGGCATTGGGCCGCCAAGGCAGCTTATCATAAAAAGAGGTGCACTTGAGCTCACGCGCGCTGCAGAACATCTCGAGCATCTGTCGCCTTCGTCGTTCTTGATCCCAAAATCCTTGGAATCGTGCTGCCACACCGTCGATCGTCTTTCCGGGCTGCGCGATCGTCACGATCTTGATCATGACGACCTCGATGACGGCGACCTGATTGTAGCCTCAGCCCCTACCACATAGCAGCCTCAGCCCCTACCACATTGCACCGGTGGCAACGCACTGCACTGGCCCTGACACTGACCGGGCCACTTGGGCTGTACACTCCATCTACCACTTGCTCCTAGTTGTACGAGCCTTCGTTCCCCGCAAGCTACTAACTGTGAGTTAGAGTAGCTAGCTTGCTAGCGAGCTCGAGAGCGAGTAGAGCGCATCCGGGTCCATGATGAGATAGTCGGCCGGGTAGCTACTACTAACTAGCTACTACTACTCTAGCTCTAGCTAGAGGGTACCCGGCGCGTGGAGAACGACTTGGCCGCCGGCAGCGGCCAGAACCAGAACCGCAAGCGCCTGCCAAAGGCGTCGGCGTCGGCGCCGGAGCGGCAGCAGCGGCGGGCGGAGCCGGGCGGAGCCGGGCGGAGCCGGGCGGAGCGCCGGCACCTCGCACCCCAGGCGCGCCAGGCGCGCGCCACCGTCACTGGAGGTCGCGGCGCACGTCTTCGGGCATCGGGGACCCACCCGCCTGCGCACTGAAAGCTGCAGTTCTCGCGCGGGACTAGCCAGCTAGCTAGCTACCAGCTCTAGAATGGCAAGGCAGCTGGAATGGCTCGGCGTACTCTTGCTGCCAGTGGCGTTGGTGGCTTGCGTGGAGGCCACGGAGACGGCGTGCGACGAGCGACATAGGGAGTCGCTCGTAGACGGGAGCTGCGGCGAGTGCCGGCCCGGGTTCTTAGCGAGCACCGAGAAGCCGGATGGCTACTTCTGCAGACACGCCGCCGAGACGGTGAGTGGGCGAGAGATTAACGTGGGGGAAGTCGGCTACGTGGACTTGCAAGCGCTCACGGTTGAGGTTGCGGCGTACGTTGGCACAACTGTCGAGACACTCTTCCTCGTCGCGCTGGCGGACCTTGTGGGCGACAGCGGACTTGACGACATCGTGTTCATTGATCTGCGCGACTCTGAGCAGCAATCTATCTACGTACTCGCCAACCCGGGACCAGAAGCCAGCTTCGTGGTCAACGGCGAGAGCGTCTACCCAGCAAGGGGAGCGGTTTCCTTCTACCTTACATCTGTGCAATGCGCCACCCCTGTGGACGTTGACGGAGACGGCAAGGTCGATCTCGTGTTTACCTACACCACCGAGGTAGGCACCCGTCAGAGGGTGCTGGTCAATCGCGGGTCAAGAGAAAGCCTCGTCTTTGAGCTGGCCTGGGACTTTGAGGGCTCGGCCACCACGGACGTGGACGGCGATGGCGTGTTGGACGTGGTGATCGCAGACGACGAAAATGGCCTGGTGCTCTACCGCAACAAGGGCACCTCACTGAGTCCCCAGTTCCATGCTGACTCCGAGACGGGCTCGCTGCAAGCCATCTTCGACTCGAGCTCGCCGCCGGCCTTCCTTCGCTTCGTTGACCTCGATCAGGACGGCGACATGGACGCCCTCTTGCAGTTCGGCACATATTATGTCGGCACATACCGTGTCGTCGCAATGCAATATCTGGAGAAGGTCGCAAGCGGCTGGTTGGCCTCGTCACGGGCCGACACCTTGGCCGGCTTCTTCGAAGGAGGCGTCCGATGGCTGGTGGCCTACGGAAGGCTCAGCGGCCCAGAAACTCTCGACATGGTCATCTCTAGCACGGCCACGCCAAGAGATGCGGCATACGTGCACGCACGGGCAGAGCGCGCGCCCATCCAAGGCGCCCCAAGCAGCACGCTCGTCAACCTCGAAAATGCCAATGTGAAGTACAAGGGCGGGTCCGGCGCTATCCCGTTCCCGCCGCGAAGCATGTCGGTGACCCTGGCAGAGACCGGAGCGCCTGTGCTCGTGGTACACTCTAACATCTTTTACGCGGCGCCACGTCGCAGACACCTCGGCGTTGACAACTTGGTCGATCTGTTTGGCATGTCCTTTGCTAGGCAGCCGAGCACTGCGGTCTTACTCTCGCCCCACGGGGGCTTCTCCCACGCCAACGGCAGCAACGAGTCATACGAGTTCTTGACGTTCGTGAACCTGCGTCCCAAGCCTCAAAATGCGGATCCGGACTTGGTCTACATCCGCGGCATCCCAACGGACCAAGCGTACGATTGGAGGACCGGGTCAGCGGGGATTTTCGTGCGAAGAGGCCTGGGTCAGGGTATGGCGGGGGGCTCTGCACCGGAGTTCGCGGACGCTCCCGATGCGCTCGCCATGGACCCCTTCCGGGATCTCAGCCTGACGGGGCCCGTCCACATCGTCTTCGAGGACCTCGACGCCGACGGCCTCCTCGACCTCCTGGTTCTCGATCGCAACGGCGTGTCCTGGGCTCGAAACGCGGGCAGCGCCGAGCAAGCCTACTTTCCGCAAGCCGACCTCTTGATGACACTCACCGGCTTCACTGCAGGCCCCTCCTCGCTCTCCTCGAGAGCGGGACTCGCACTCATCGACGCTGATCGCGACGGCTGCCGGGATGTGGTCGTATGGGACAAGCTGCAGGGCGGCTTGGCGCTGCTCTTGCGGGTGGACAACTGCGTGGCGGGCGGGTCCCCGAGGCTCGTGGGCCGAGACTACACCTTCGCAACAGGCCTTGACGAGACCCACGCGCTATTTGACGTCGACGGCGACGGCGATCTCGACGCCATCGGTTTGTCCGAGGAGTTCTTTTCTGGAGGTGGCTACACACTCGCGCTCAACACAGCAAGTGACTGCCTCTCGTCATGCTCGTACCGCGGCACCTGCATCCAGCCTGCAGCCGCTCGGGCCGCCGCGCTCGATCCTGGCTACCGCCTCATGTTGGGCCTCGGTCTGCAATATGAGATCATCGACGAGGACGTGGACTGGTCCTTGCTTGGCACTTGCTTCTGTGAGAGGGCCGACTTGCACAGCGGCGTCGCCTGCGAGCGCTGCGTCCGGGACGACGTCTACGGCGTCGACTGTGATCAGCCGTGCCCAGCCTTTTCCAGGACGCAGCTGGCGACAAGTCCCGTCTTTCCGCTCGCGCCGACCATCGGGGACTGTGTCTGCGACGCGGGCTTTGTGCTGGCTCGTCTCGGCACCGCAGAGGTCTTTGCATGCCACTGCCCGGAGGGCGCCTTTCTCGACGAAGCGGCAGGCCGCTGCACGACGTGCCCGCTCGGTACGTACAGCGCGACAACCGACAACGCGACGGCCTGTACGCCATGCGAGCCTTCAGGTGCCCTTACGTCTCGGACCGGGGCGACCTCGCCCGCCGAGTGCGCCTGCCCCGCCGATCGAGAGGCTGTCGAGGGCGTCTGTGGGTGCGCGCGAGGCTATTATACACATCCGCAGGACGACACAATCTGCAACGAGTGTCCTGGCGACTTTCCCGAGACGCTGGTCGCGGGTGCCACGAATGTGTCGCAATGCGTCACACGAGCTGGCATGCTCGAAGTCGATGGGGCCGCGGTCGAGTGCGTCGACGAGCTCGACTGCGGCCTGCCTGGACTCACCTTGGAGACCGTGGCGCTTCGCGATGGGTACTGGCGTATCTCGAACCGCAGCAATGAGTTCCTCGCCTGCGAGCCAAGCCACTGCCGCGGCGGCTTCTTTGACCCACGTGCTGGGCCCGCTCAGTATTGTGAGCCACACCGCCAGGGCGTGCTCTGCGTCGACTGCGAAGACGGCGCGAGCCTGCAGGGCAGCACCTGCGTGCCCTGCACGGCCGAGCGCGAGCGCCGCGACCGCGCCATTCTCGGCGTACTTACCATGGTCGTGGTCCTCCTCGTCTTAGCGCCCTCGGTGCTTACCGTCAAGAAGCTCTTCTTGCAAAAACCCAAGACGGAATCGACGGATGGCGACCTTGAGAAGAACGACCGCGTCTCGCCAGACTCGGTTCCTGCCGGCGTACGGGCCGAGACAAGGCAGGCGGCGACAGCAACGGCGACGTCGCCTCAGGCCGCAGCGGGCATCTCGCTGACGATGCCCGAAACGCCACGCGCGCCGCCACCCTCCCCAACACACGCCAAGGACCAGGAGGCCTGCCTTCCAATGACGTGGGATGGCGCAGGCACGCTCGGCCCGCTTCCATCAGCCGAGGAAGCATCGACTGCAGAGGTGGCGGCACAGAGTCCCGAGGTCGCGAAGGACGCGCCGGCCGGTGTCGAGGTCAACTCTGGGCTCAAAGACCGCCTCAAGCGCGTCTGGCACCACTACGGAGAGAAGGTGCGCATCGTGACCGCCTTTCTGCAGCTCGCATCGCTCTTCATCATCACGGCCGGTCTCCTGCCCGGGTCGGAAGCAATCTCCGTGTACGCGTTGCTGGAGGCCAACGTGGTCATGCTTGTGTTCGCACTCCAGGTGGGCTGCATCTGGAGCCCGGATCACTGGGAAGAGCTTCTGCTCATTACCATTCTGCCTCTGGTCACAATCGCCCTCATGTGCATCGTGATGGCACTGGCCTCCTGCATCCGCACGTGCGCTCGCTCCGTCTTCGCGGCCGGAAGCTTTGCCTGCTGGGCCTCGCTCCAGATTCTGCTCTTCGCCTACATTGGCATCGCCAACACGCTCACCGAGACCTTCTTGTACCAGGTAATGCCGCACTACGCTGGGGATCCAGCCCCATACCGCGCGCTGCGAGCCGACTACTCGATAGGCTTCGACTCTCCCAGGGCGCGCGCCTCTCGTCTTTACGCGGGCCTTATGTTCGTCGTCTTCCCGGTCGGCACGGCGGCGCTCTTCATGTTGGGAGCGCGCATGGGCAAGTCACACGAGGCGGCAACGGCCTCGGCTCGCCGAGCCGACACCATCAAGAGCGTGTTCTTCGACGGCACGCGCTTTTTGCGCGTGCCTTTCCGAGCTGGCCGCGAGTGGTTCGCAAGCTTCGACCTGGCGCGGCGCTTTGCGCTCTCATCCTGCTTCGTCCTTGCGCACCAAACCTCTTCACTCGGCGGCATCGTCTTCTTCACCGCCTGCAGCACGCTCTTTACGGCCATCACGGACAAGCTTTGTCCATATGCAGACGACTCCAACAACGCTCTGGCTGTTGTCTCCCTGATGCTTCTTTCGTGTCTCGGTTGGATTGGTCTGGCCCACAGCGCTGGCACACTCGATGACACGGGCGTCAAGGCGCTCGTCGCTGTCGTTTTCGTCCTCGAGGCATCCGCTACCCTCGTCACATCGACACAATCATTTTGGCAACACCTCGCCAAAGTTGCCTTGTCGAGGAAATCCAAAGAGTCCTAAGCTGTAAAAACTTTCCCAAAGGGGTACCAGTACCGTGGCACAGGTACGGTCGCAAGCCTACCAGAGGCGGCCTCGCCATTGGCCCGCAGAGACCGCTTATCATGAAAAAGAGGCGCACTTGAGCTCAGGCTCACGCGCGCTCAGGCTGCGGAGCTTTTCGAGCATCTGCCGCCTCCGTCGTTCTTGTTCCCAAAGTCCATGGGGTCGTACTGCCACAACATTGGTCGTCTTTCCGGGCTGCGCGATCGTCACAACCTTGATCATGACGACCTTGATCACGGCGACCTGATTGTGGCCTCGGGCTCGGCATCGCCGACTCACCGAGTCCCTACTACGTTGCACAGGCAATGCACTGCACTGGCACTGGCACTGGCAACTTGGGCCGTGCACCCCGTTTACCACTTTGGTGCGCGACTACATGTAGTACGAGCCTTCTGCTGGAGTACGCGGCGCGTCGAGGACACGCGCGACGCGGCCGCCGGCGGCGACCAGAAGCAGAACCGCAAGCGCCGGCCAAAGGCGCCCAAAGGCGCCGGCGCCGGAGCGGCAACAGCGGCGGGCGGAGCCGGGCGGAGCGTCGGCACCTCGCACCACGCCAGGCGCGCCAGGCGCGCGCCGCCGTCGCTGGAGGTTGCGGCGCGCTCTCCAGCATCGGGGACCCGCTCGGCGCGCTCGGAAGAGGCACGCCGTCTTCAACTTGGCGAGGACTCACGCACAGGCTCGGACCTGGACGGCGTGGCTGCGCATGCCTGCGCACTGAAAGCTGCCAGCAGTTCTCGCGCGGGACTCGCTACCAGCTAGAATGGCAAGGCAGCTGGAATGGCTCGGGGTTCTCCTGCTGGCGCTCGTGGCTCGCGTGGAGGCCACCGAGACGGCGTGCGACGAGCGACACAGGGAGTCGCTCGTGGACGGGAGCTGCGGCGAGTGCTGGCCCGGGTTCTTCGCGAGCACCGAGAAGCCGGACGGCTACTTCTGCAGACACGCCGTCGAGACGGTGAGTGGGCGAGAGATAGACGTGGGGGAAGTCGGCTACGTGGACTTGCAAGCGCTCACGGTTGAGGTTGCGGCGTACGTCGGCACAACCGTCGAGACGCTCTTCCTCATCGCGCTGGCGGACCTTGTGGGCGACAGCGGACTTGACGACATCGTGTTCATTGATCTGCGCGACTCTGAGCAGCAATCTATCTACGTACTCGCCAACCCGGGACCAGAAGCCAGCTTCGTGGTCAACGGCGAGAGCCTCTATTCAGCAAGGGTAGCGGTTTCCTTCTACCTCCCCTCCGTGCACTACGCCACCCCGGTGGACGTTGACGGAGATGGCAAGGTCGATCTCGTGCTTTCGGGCACGTTTGAAGCCATCATCTCTGAGCCTCATCAGTGGTTGCTGGTCAATCGCGGTTCAAGGGAAAGCCTTGTCTTTGAGTTGGCCTGGGACTTTATTGGCTCGGCCACCACAGACGTGGACGGCGATGGCGTGCTGGACGTTGTGGTGGCAGACGACGAAAACGGCCTGGTGCTCTACCGCAACAAGGGCACCTCACTGAATCCCCAGTTCCATGCTGACTCCGACACGGGCTCGCTGCAAGCCATCTTCGACTCGAGCTCGCCACCGGACTTCCTTCGCTTCGTTGACCTCGATCAGGACGGCGACATGGACGCCCTCTTGCAGCTCGGCACGTACAGTGTCGTCGCAATGCGATATCTGGAGAAGGCTGCCAGCGGCTGGGTGGCCACGTCACGGGTCGACACCTTGGCCGGCTTCTTCGAAGGAGGCGTCCGATGGCTGGTGGCCTATGGCAGGCTCAGCGGCCCAGAAACTCTCGACATGGTCATCTCTAGCACGGCCACGCCAAGAGATGCGGCATACGTGCACGCACGGGCAGAGCGCGCGCCCGTCCAAGGCGCCCCAAGCAGCACGCTCGTCAACCTCGAAAATGCCAATGTAAAGTACAAGAGCGGCGCCTACTACTACCCGGCTCCGCCGCGAAGCATGTCGGTGACCCTAGCAGAGACCGGAGCGCCTGTGCTCGTGGTGCACTTTGACTCATTTGGCGCCCAGGCACGTCGCAGACACCTCAGCCTTGAAAACTACGTCGATCTGTTCGGCATGTCGTTTGCTGGGCAGCCGGGCACTGCGGTCTCCCTCTCGACCCACGGAAGCTTCTCCCCCGACTACGTGCCCGGCGGGAGCTTCGTCGTCTCCGACTCCGGTGGCATCGAGTCATACGAGTTCTTGACGTTCGTGAACCTGCGTCCCAAGCCTCCAAATGCGGATCCGGACTTGGTCTACATCCGCGGTATCCCAACGGACCAAGCGTACGATTGGAAGACCGGATCCGCGGGGATTTTCGTGCGAAGAGGCCTAGGTCAGGGTATGGCGGTGGGCTCTGCGCCGGAGTTCGCGGACACTCCCGATGCACTCGCCATGGACCCCTTCCGGGATCTCAGCCTGGCGGGGCCCGTCCACATCGTCTTCGAGGATCTCGACGCCGACGGCCTCCTCGACCTCCTGGTTCTCGATCGCAACGGCGTGTCCTGGGCTCGAAACGCGGGCAGCGCCGAGCAAGCCTACTTTCCGCAAGCCGACCTCTTGATGACACTCACCGGCTTCACTGCAGGCCCCTCCTCGCTCTCCTCGAGAGCGGGACTCGCACTCATCGACGCTGATCGCGACGGCTGCAGGGATGTGGTCGTATGGGACAAGCTGCAGGGCGGCTTGGCGCTGCTCTTGCGGGTGGACAACTGCGTGGCGGGCGGGCCCCCCAGGCTCGTGGTCCGAGACTACACCTTCGCGACAGGCCTTGACGAGACCCACGCGCTATTTGACGTCGACGGCGACGGCGATCTCGACGCCATCGGTTTGTCCGAGGAGTTCTTTTCTGGAGGTGGCTACACACTCGCGCTCAACACAGCAAGTGACTGCCTCTCGTCATGCTCGTACCGCGGCACCTGCATCCAGCCTCCAGCCGCTCGGGCCGCTGCGCTCGATCCTGCCTACCGCCTCATGTTGGGCCTCGATCTGCAATATGAGATCACCGACGAGGACGTGGACTGGTCCCTGCTTGGGACTTGCTTCTGTGCGAAGGCTGACTTGCACAGCGGCGTCGCCTGCGAGCGCTGCGTCCGGGACGACGTATACGGCGCCGACTGTGATCAGCCGTGCCCAGCATTTTCCAGGACGCAGCTGGCGACAAGTCCCGTCTTTCCGCTCGCGCCGACCGTCGGGGACTGTGTCTGCGACGCGGGCTTTGTGCTGGTTCGTCTCGGCACCGCAGAGGTCTTTGCATGTCATTGCCCGGAGGGCGCCTTTCTCGACGAAGCGGCAGGCCGCTGCACGACGTGCCCGCTCGGTACGTACAGCGCGACAACCGACAACGCGACGGCCTGTACGCCATGCGAGCCTTCAGGTGCCCTTACGTCTCGGACGGGGGCGACCTCGCCCGCCGAGTGCGCCTGCCCTGCCGATCGAGAAGCTGTCGAGGGCGTCTGTGGGTGCGCGCGAGGCTATTATACACACCCGCAGGACGACACAATCTGCAACGAGTGCCCTGGCGACTTTCCCGAGACGCTGGTCGCGGGTGCCACGAATGTGTCGCAATGCGTCACACGGGCTGGCATGCTCGAAGTCGATGGGGCCGCGGTCGAGTGCGTCGACGAGCTCGACTGCGGCCTTCCTGGACTCACCTTGGAGACCGTGCCGCTTCGCGCAGGGTACTGGCGTATCTCGAACCGCAGCAACGAGTTCCTCGCCTGCGAGCCAAGTCACTGCCGCGGCGGCTTTTTCGACCCACGTGCGGGGTCCGCTCAATATTGTGAGCCACACCGCCAGGGCGTGCTCTGCGTCGACTGCGAAGACGGCGCGAGCCTGCAGGGCAGCACCTGCGTGCCCTGCACGAGCGACCGCGAGCGCCGCGACCGCGTCATTCTCGGCGTACTTACCATGGTCGTGGTCCTCCTCGTCTTAGCGCCCTCGGTGCTTACCGTCAAGAAGCTCTTCTTGCAAAAACCCAAGAGGGAAGCTGGTACGGATGGCGACCTTGAGAAGAACGACCGCGTCTCGCCAGACTCGGTTCCTGCCGGCGTACGGGCCGAGACAAGGCAGGCGGCGACAGCAACGGCGACGTCGCCTCAGGCCGCAGCGGGCATCTCGCTGACGATGCCCGAAACGCCACGCGCGCCGCCGCCCTCGCCATCGCACGCCAAGGACCCGGAGGCCTGCCTTCCAATGACGTGGGATGGCGCAGGCACGCTCGGCCCGCTTCCATCAGCCGAGGAAGCACCGACTGCAGAGGTGGTGGCACAGAGACCTGAGGCCGCGAAGGACGCGCCGGCCGGTGTCGAGGTCAACTCTGGGCTCAAAGACCGCCTCAAACGCGTCTGGCACCACTACGGCGAGAAGGTGCGCATCGTGACCGCCTTCCTGCAGCTCGCATCGCTCTTCATCATCACGGCCGGTCTCCTGCCCGGGTCGGAAGCAATCTCCGTGTACGCGTTGCTGGAGGCCAACGTGGTCATGCTTGTGTTCGCACTCCAGGTGGGCTGCATTTGGAGCCCGGATCACGGGGAAGAGCTGCTGCTCATTACCATTCTGCCTCTGGTCACAATCGCCCTCATGTGCATCGTGATGGCATTGGCCTCCTGCATTCGCACGTGCGCTCGCTCCGTCTTCGCGGCCGGAAGCTTTGCCTGCTGGGCCTCGCTCCAGATTCTGCTCTTCGCCTACATTGGCATCGCGAACACGCTCACCGAAACCTTCTTGTACCAGGTCATGCCGCACTACGCTGGGGATCCAGCCCCATACCGCGCGCTGCGAGCCGACTACTCGATAGGCTTCGACTCTCCCAGGGCGCGCGCCTCTCGTCTTTACGCGGGCCTTATGTTCGTCGTCTTCCCGGTCGGCACGGCGGCGCTCTTCATGTTGGGAGCGCGCATGGGCAAGTCACACGAGGCGGCAACGGCCTCGGCTCGCCGAGCCGACACCATGAAGAGCGTGTTCTTCGACGGCACGCGCTTTTTGCGCGAGCCTTTCCGTGCTGGCCGCGAGTGGTTCGCAAGCTTCGACCTGGCGCGGCGCTTTGCGCTCTCATCCTGCTTTCTGCTCGCTTTCCAGGCCTCCAGAGGCGGTGGCATCATCTTCTTCACGGTGAGCTGCATGTTATTTATGAATGCCACGGAGAAGATCCAACCTTACGCGGATCGCAGCAACAATGTGCTCGCGCTCACCTCGCTGGCACTGCTCATGTGCCTCGGGTGGATTGGCCTGGCACGGGAGGCTGGTGCTCTTTCAGGAACCACCGCCGAGGCGCTCGTCTGGCTCATTCTCGCCCTGGAGCTTTTTACTATAATTGTCACCACAACCGCGCTGTTACAGCGCCTCTCGTGCGCCAGAACTCACGCCAAGACAAGATAAGGTTTGTAAACTCAAGCGAGGTGTCGTTGCTACGAATACGTCCAAGGCGAGCTTTAACCTGACAGTGGAAAGCCCTGAACTCCCGTATGCTGCATACTTATCTCAGCTTGCGTGGCGGGCATTCTTCCTCCTTTCAAAGACAATGCGCGAACAACAGAAGGAGCTGTGCAAGCCGCTTCCTCATTCTGATGCCGCGCCTTTTTTTCACGCGCTTGGGCTCGGTGCGAGTCCGAGTCTAGAGCTCACTCATCGGAGCCTCGACGACGGCTGCGCGACCATTCGGCTCGCTACAGAAGGATCTGGTTCAACGTCTGTGCTCTTGAACTCTGCACCTCGGGATTGCAGCGGCCAGGCAGCTTGTTGAGGTCCACGATGGCAGCTTACATATCAGCGCGACCAGCTCGGCCGAGCGCAACACAGCAGCCAGCACCTGAGAAAGATCCGCTGCCCCTTGGCGACTGTTTGATTTCCGAGCACGCGCTTCTGAGTATGCGGGCCTTTGCCCGCCCGGCTATTTTCCTCGTCTTTTCCTCTCGCTTTTCTTTTCTCTCACTGCAGTAAGATGGCTCTGGCGCAAGACGACCGAGCCCGAGCGTGGTCGCGTGCTCCCATTCAAGGAGACGACTTGGAGTTTGAGCAGTGGTCCTGCTCGGCTCGCAATGACGCCGCGACAGGCGCCGACTCGAACTCGACTGGCCAGCGCCTACTACGGGTCCCCGCGGCGGCACCCGCGCCAGCACGCCGCAAGCGCGTATCTCTGCAGCTCTGCAAGGCCGTCGGGCGGCCGCTTCGGCCGCCGCGCGCGCTGCAGACCGCGACTGCCACGGGTCGGCGCCGCCCTCCTCGTCCTCGTCCTCGTCCTCGTCCTCGTCCTCGTCCTCCTCGTCGTCGTGGTCGTGGTCGTGGTCGTGGTCAGCATCGTCCGCGACGGCGGCGGCATCCCCCGCGGCGCCATCGTCGCAGCGGCGCGGCGTGGCGAGGCGAGGCGGCGACGTGCAGCGGGGCCCTTCGAGACGCGGCCTGGCCGCTGGGGGCGTCGGCGGCCCTTCTGGCGCGGCCGTGCGTCTTTGCGACGGCGTCGAGCACGTGCATGGCCTCCAGGATGGCGCGTATGAACCTGCCACAGTGGAGGACGCCTTCGCTATCAAAGCGATGGCTGGCCCTGCTGCTTTCAATCGTCGCTCTCGTCGCCGCGGGCGCAGAGACGGCGTGCGAGGAGCGGCATAGGGCAACGCTCGAGGGTGGTGAGTGCGGCGGGTGCTTGCCGGGATTCTTCTCGAGCACGGAGACGCCGGACGGGTACTTTTGCCGGCACGATGCGAACTTTGTCAGCGGACGTGCGCTGGACCCCGGGGAAGAAGGCCGCGTAGACTTTGACGCGCTGATCAGCGATGTTCAGACGTGGCTCAGTGCGCCAGCAGGGACGACCCGGATTTTGGGGTTCGCCGACCTTGTGGGCGACGACGGGCTGGACGACGTCGTGCTCTGCGACTGTCGCGCTCAAATGGGCTATGAAGAGCCAGCGACGCAGCTTTACGTTCTCGCCAATTCAGGCGATAGCTTCTTTCCGGTGAGCCGTGACACCATGTACGCGGTGAGTGCACCCTTCGTGTACGCTGGTTTCTTTTACTACGCCACGTCCATGGACCTGGATGGCGACGGTCGGCTGGACCTCGTCCTGACAGGCGAGCTCACATTTGTCTTGGTCCCACCGTCACAGTGGCTACTCGTGAATCGAGGCACCCGCGAGAGCCTCGTCTTTGACCTGCTTTGGGAGGGCAGCGGATCCGCCACGGCCGATGTGGACGGCGACGGCGTGCTGGACCTCGTGCTCGTCGACACACTACGCGGACTCCTGGTGTACCACAACGAAGGCACCCCGGTAGAGCCCAACTTTGTGCTCGACGCTGGGACGAGCCCACTGCATGTGCTCGTCGACACGAGTTCGCCGCCGCAAGGGCTCCGCTTCGTTGACTTGGACCAGGACGGGGACCTGGACATCATTCTGACTTACAATAGCACGTCGGCTCGGTATTTGGAAATGGTATCGGGCGGCTATGCATCTTCAACGCGGTCAGACACATTAGCTGGCACCTTTGATGGGTCCAACTATCTCGTGGCATATGGCAGACTCTCTCACGCTGACAGCATCGATATGGTCGTCTCGCAATTCTCCTACACAAACGGCGACTATGCTCACGCGCGTGTGGAGCCCGCGTTTGTCAAGGGCAGCCAGACTTCAACGCTCTTCAACCTTGAGAATGGTCAGGTCCAATTCCGGCCAGAAATCTACTACTATGCCGACCCGCCAAGGAGCATGTCCGTGGTGAACTATCCCGGGCTCGCCTCGCCTGTGCTCGTGATCCACTTTGACAGTCTCGGAGGCTACGTGGGCCGCAGGCAGCTCGACGGCGGCCGCACTTTGGTCAACGTTGACGCTTTTGTTGAGCTTTACAGCGTGTCTTTTGCCGGACAGCCCTCTGTGCCCGCGTCCTTATCGCCACAAATCGGCTCGTATCTTCATGACTCTTTGACGAGCGCTTCCTATGGGGTTGTCTCGCTCGCAAAGCTGCGGACCACATTGCCGAACGAGGACCCCGACATGATCTACATCCAGGGCACCCCGACGGACGTGACGTACGACTGGAAGACAGGATCCGCGAGCATTCGCTGGACTAGGGGCGTGGGGGAGGGCCTCGTGAACGGGTTGGCCCCAGTCTTCGGGGACGCGCCAGGCGACGACCCTGATGCCATGTTTTCGCATCTTCCCTTCACGGGCCCTGTCGACTTCGTGTTTGAGGACCTCGATGCGGATGGCCTACTCGATCTGCTCGTGCTGGATCGCAACGGCGTTCTTTGGGCTCGCAACACGGGCGACACCGCGCAGCCTGTGTTCACCGAGGTAGAGCTGATCTCTCCGCTCACCGCCTTTGCAAGCAGCCTCGAAGCATTCTCGGAGAGGGCCGGGCTCGCGCTCGTAGACGCGGACCGAAACGGCTGCAAGGACTTCGTCGTGTGGGACAAACTCAAGGGGGGCATGGCTCTTCTGCTCCGCGTCGACGACTGCGCCCCGGGCCGGTCTCCCCTCGTTGCGGTGCGCGACTACACGTTCGAGACCGGCCTCTCAGCGACCCACGCTCTCTTTGACGTGGACGGCGACGGTGACCTTGACGCCTTTGGCATGTCCGAGGCATTCGTCGCGGTCACAAGCGGGTACACACTCGCGCTGAACACGGCGAGCGACTGCCTCTCGTCGTGCTCCGACCGCGGCACGTGCATCCAGCCTTCCGCAGCTCGAACAAGTGCTCTGGGCAATTACGAGCGTCTCATGCTCGGCCTCGGCTTGCGGTACCTGGTGGCAGACGAAAATATTGACTGGGCTCTCGTCGGAACCTGCTCCTGTGACAATGTGAACCTGCATGCCGGCGTTGCCTGCGAGCGCTGTCTGAGGGACGATGTCTATGGCGTTGACTGTGACCAGGCCTGCCCCACCTTTTCCAGAACGCACCTGGACACGCGTCCTGTCTACCCCCTTGCCCCAAGCATCGAAGACTGCATCTGCGACGAGGGCTTTGTCCTGCACCGCGCTCCACAAGCTCGTCCTGAAGGCGACTTCGTCTGCTACTGCCCTGCCGGAACGTTTGTGGACGAGGCTGCGGGCCGCTGTACCCTGTGTCCGCTCGGCACGTACAGCGCGCAGGCCGACAATGCCACGGCCTGCACGCCCTGCGAGCCGTCCGGCGCCCTCACGCCCAGCCTGGGGGCCACCACGCCTGCTGAGTGTGCTTGCCCGGCTGATCGCGAAGCCGTCGCAGGCGCCTGCGGCTGCGCGCGAGGCTACTTTACCCACCCGGAGGACGAGAGCATCTGTAACGAGTGCCCGAATGACTTTCCCGACACGCTGGCCGCAGGTGCCACAACCGTTGACGACTGTGTCGCGCGGCCTGGCATGCTCGAGGTGAATGGGTCCACAGTGGTATGTGCCATGGAGCTCGACTGCAGCACGTCAGGGCTCACGCTGGCCAACGTGCCTTTGCGCGTGGGCTACTGGCGCATCTCCAACCGAAGCAACGACTTTCTCGAATGCGAGCCGGATCACTGCCGCGGCGGCGCTCACAATGCCGATGTTCCGCTCGCGGCGCAGTACTGCGAGCCGCATCGCCATGGCGTTCTTTGCGTTGAGTGCGAGGACGGCACCAGCCTCCAGGGCGCAAGCTGCGGGAAGTGCACGAGCTCTCGCGAGCGTCGCGACTACATTCTTCTCGTCTTCTTGGTGGTGGTGGTGGTCCTCGTGCTCGTCGCTCCCTCCTTGCTGGTCCTCAAGAAGCTCGTCAAGACGCCGGAGCTTGCGGTGCGCGCCGACGATCTTGAAGAGAACAGCCAAGCGAAACCAGGCATGGCCGTCCAGGACGCGCAAACTACGCCTGAGCCGGCAAAGGCATCCATGCCAACCCTGAGAGCGACCACAAGTTTGGAGACGGAGGAGGCAGAGGCGATCCCTGTGCCGCCGCCCGCGCAGCGCGAAGAGACCTGGACCCCATCGGCATGGGACGGGGCTGGGACGCTTGGCTCGGGGGAGTCGGCGTCTGCGGAGGTAGAGACGGTCCCGACGGATAGCACTCCCAACCCAGCACACGGCAATGCGCACGGCGGTGCGCAGGCAAAGAAGAGGAAGAGCTACAAGGCTCAGCTCAAACGCGCGTGGCATCACTATGGCGAGAAGGTCCGTATTGTGACAGCGTTCGTGCAGCTCGCAGCGCTCTTCATCATCACGACCAAATTGCTGCCTAGCTCGCGCGCCATGTCCATCTACGCGCTCGCCGAGGCCAACGTCGTCCTCTTCGCCTTTGCGGTCCAGGTGGGCTGTGTCTGGAGCCCGGGCCACGTTGAGGAGCTCTTTCTCATCACCATTCTGCCCATGGTGACCATCGCTCTCATGTGCGTGGTGCTTGCGCTGGCTGCGGCCCTTCGCGTGCGCCCCAGACCGACGCTGGTGGCTTCGAGTTTCGCATGCTGGTTCTCATTGCAGCTTTTGCTCTTTGCGTTCATCGGCATCGCCAATACCCTCACGGAGACCTTTCTCTTTCAGGAAATGCCACGCTTCGCCGACGACTCGGCCCCCTATCGCGCGCTGCGTGCAGACTACGCTGTTGACTATGACTCGCTCGAGGCCCGCGCAGCCAGGCTCTACGCTGGCGTCATGTTCCTCGTGTACCCGACTGGCACAGCGGTGGTCTTCATGCTCGGGGCGCACTTGGGCAGGTCGCGGAGCACCAACGAGGCGCTTTCAACCTACAGGAGCGCGCTTCTTGAGGGAACGCGCTTTTTGCGCGAGCCCTTCCGTCCGGATCACGCATGGTTCGCAAGCTTCGACCTGGCGCGCCGCTTCACGCTGTCCTCCCTCTTCTTGTTGGCCTTCCAGGCCTCCAGCGGCGGCGGCATCGTGTTCTTCACGGTGAGCAGCATGATCTTCATGTACTGCACCGACCTTCTTCGTCCTTACGAGGACAACACCAACAACGCGCTCGCCATCCTCTCGCTCGCGCTGCTCTCCTCCCTCGGCTGGGTCGGCCTTGCGCGCGAGGCCGGCGCGCTCACCGACCAAGGCGTTCGGGCGCTCGTAACGCTCGTCCTCGTGCTCGAGGCGCTGCTCGTCCTCGTCACCGCCACCCCCCTTTCTCGCCACATTCGCGTCCCGGCTTGGCTAGGAGACTCCGCCCGCAAGCTCGACTGATCAGCGTTGTTGCTGCAATTTTGCTCTTTCGCCGTCATTATGTCGTCGCGTCGTCATCACGCTCGCCTCCAAGGCGTGATCCATGACTGTCGCCGCGGTCGCGCGACCTGGAGCGCAGATCGATCTACAATGTCCGCGCCGTGATTCCTTGCTTGCGTCCGTGCCACGGACTCCCTCCCTCAGGCTGACTCATCTGACTCACCGAGATCACCGTCAGGCCGAGCCCGCTTCTTGGATGCTTGCACGGGCAGCGTGGCCGCGCTGCCTTGCCTCTGCTTTGGGTCAGAGTGATGTGAACGTGCGACTGACTGACTTCGCAGGGACCGTTGGCGTGCGTCGCGGGGTCCCGCAGGCCAATCGACTACATCATCGATGCACATCATGCAAGGCACAGCAGAACCAACACGCGGCGGCGGCGAGCGCGCGGCGGGGCGCGCGCGAAGCCGGGTCGAGTCGGGTCTGCTCGATCGCCGTTCGATCAACCCGTAACGCGTCGCGCCGCGCCGCGCCGTGCCGGAGAGCCCCTCGCCGAGATGGGGAGCATGGATCAGCCGGAGCAGTTGGAGCTGGGCGCCGTGCCGCTCGTGGGCAAGGCGGCCACGGCGCAACGCAAGAGCGTGATGCTCGCGTACGCCGCGCTGGCGCTGTACCAGTCCCTCATGGCGTTCTGGGCGGCCATCGGCTCCAAGGCGCTCAAGGCGGACGACTCCGTGCCGGTGTCCGTCTTTCTGACGGCGAGGCAGTTCATCGCGATCGCGGCGCTGGCCTTGATTAGCGCCTGGCAGCATGGCCCGCGCAGCCTCATCCCGCGCCCGCAGGACCGCGTGCGCATCTTCGCGGCCGGCGCGCTGGCGCAGTATGGTAGCCCCATCTTCTACCTGTACGGTCTGCAGTTCGTGCCGCCCACCATTGCGTCCATCTTCGACGGGCCCTTCATCCCGCTCGTGGTGTACGTGCTGGCGATTCTGGTCGGCGCCGAGGCGCTGCCGCGTCTATCCAAGGACCGTTTCGGCGTGGCGCTCGCGCTTGGGCTCGCCTGCGGCGGTGCCGCGCTGCTCATCCTGGCCTCGGGCGGCGACGTGGAGGTGGCCTCCGACGGTGCCCCCATCCAGGTTGCCTCCGAGGACGACAAGATGTTCTCGGTCGCCATCGTGGCGCTTGTGCTCGAGGCGACCTCGCTCGGCAGCAGCATCATCATGCAGAAGCCAGTGGCGGCTTCCTATCCGCTCTTCCCCTTCGCCTGCTGGATCTCCTTTGGCGGCTTTTGCTGCTGCGTCTTTCATCTCGCCTTCATCGGCGACGGCGTCTTTGGCAGCATCGCGGGCCTCATCGAGTATGCGCAGGACTCGCCTCCCTTTGTCTTCGCGCTGCTTTACAACGCGCTGGCGCTCACGCTCATCAACACGCTCTGCCTCGCCTATGCGAACGCCAACGTGCCCAGCTCCGTCGTGGCGCTGGCCGCCTGCGTGCAGCCGGCGCTCACGCTCTTCCTCGACGTCACCGTGTACAGCGCGCCCATTGGTGTGGGTCACCTCGTCGCACTCGTCATGGTCGGTCTTGGCATCTCCATGTTCAACAAGCACGCCGCTGCCTGACCGTGACGTCCGCTCGATGTCAAGACGAGATGAACGCCTGCCAGGTGACCCGTCCGCTCCATGTCAAGACCAGATGGACAACGACCAGCCGACTCGACCCACTGAAAGGAACGGACGCCGAGAAAGAGGCTCTGGTACCGCACATTTATGACAATTTGCTTTCTCCTTGTTGTTGTTGCTGCTGCTGCTGCTGCTGCTGCTGCCTGATCCTCTCGTTCTTCTTGGTCAGCGGTAGGCGCGCCGCCTTGTGCGCCAGCCCGGTGCGCGCGAAATACTGGCGGCGCCCGTACGTCGCGCACGGCAGGTAGCCGTCCTCTATGCGCGCCTGGAGCGCCGCTCGCGCCGCCTCGAAGCGCGCTCGTCGTTCTGCAGCGTACTCGACGTACGCGGCCGCGTCCCTGCTCGCCGCGTCCTCCTCACGCATGCGCTGCTGCTCCAGGCAGCAGCGCCGCCTCGCTGCGTTGCGCCGCGCCCGCGCGCCGGCCTCGCCCAGCTTCTCCTCGCGCCGCTCCAGCGCCGCTCGCACGAACTTGGCGCGGAGCCCGCCCTTCTCCTCCGCGCAGCCCTCCTCGTGCTCGCAGCGCCGCTCGCCCACGCGCAGCCCGCCCGCGCACAGCCGGCACGCCAGCCGCCGCTCGCGCGCCTCGCGCTGCTCTCGCCAGGCCGCGCGCCTCGCCTGCGAGGCCTCGCCCGCGGCGCCGCGATGCCCGGCCTCGGCGGCGCGCGCCTCGCCGCTCGCCGACGTCGTCGCGCTGCGCCACCGCACGCCCTCCATGCTGGCGCGCGAGCGAGCGCCTGAAAAGGAGCTCTGCCAATGGCAAAACGAGGCAAAACGAGCGCTTTGACGACGCTCGTGCTTGCGCGCGCGCGCGCGGACCCAGGTGTGCGAAAATCCGAACCTTTCTTCGAACCAGGGCGGGTCGCAACCAGTCGAACTAACTGTAAGTGCAGTGCTCTATAGGCCGTTCTTGGCCTGGGCGGGCGCGTTTGCTGACAGCGGTCCTCAGGCCGCCCTGGGCTGATTGTCGAGTTCGAGTCGACGCCGATGCCAGATTCGCCAAGTCCGGCTCAAGCTGGGGAGGCTCTCTTCGTTGACCAGCGATCTTGAAGACTTCCGGTTGGCTTATTAGCTAGCTAGCTAGTAGCGTACAGACGCGAGCGGCGCAGGAACTCGTTGGCTCGCGAGATGTGCGTGTTGAGGCGCGCGCGCACGGTGGCTGCGTCCAGGCCCACCTGGTCGGCGATGCGCGCGCACTCCTCCTTGCGGTACTTGCGCAGGTTAAAGGGCACGGCGGCCGCGGGCGCCTCGGGACTCAGCACGCTGGGCGTAGGGTCGGGGCCTAGTGTCGTGGTCATGCAGAATGAGCACTTGCTGCCCTTCGCGTTGCACGAGCACCGCCCCATGCTGGCGAGGTCCATGGTGGACTCGCCGCGGCGCCGTTGCCCGGTCTTGCGCCGACGCCGCGCGGCATTGACGCCAGATCCCACCGCAATGGCCTCGGTGCCGTCCTCCTCTTGATTCAGCGCCTGCACCTGCGCATGCGCCGTTTCGGTAGCGGGTTGCTGCCGCCGTTGCGCGGCGTCCAAAATCTTGCTCAGCTGATAGTCCACCAGCTTGACGCAGATCTCCTCGAGCTTCTCCTTGCTCTCGGCCAGTGCCTCGGCTGCAGCGCCCCCGGCCTGGGCGTCCGCGCCACTCGGGGTCCGCGCCGACTCCGGTCGCGGCGACATGCTTGGTGTGACTGGCGGCAGCGTGGTCGATGACGCGGAGGCAGGCGACGGCCGTGGCTGCGGCGCTGCCCCTGGACGGCTCGTCAGCGGGCTCGACGTTTGGTTGCTGTTGTTATGGGTGCTGTTGCTGCTGCTAACCGCTGTGCCGGACCCGCTGCCCGCCTGCCGCTGCCTGACGAACGGGTGGCGGAGCAACTCCGCCGCCGAGGGCCGCTGCGCCGGATCCTTGCGCAGGCACTGATTGACAAAGTCGATGAAGGCGGGCGAAAACTGGTCCGCCGGGAGCTGTGGAATTGGGTCGTGGTTGATGCTGTTCAGCATGTCCCAGTAGGAGCCGCCCTCGCGGAACGGAAAGGCGCCCAGCGCACAAGTCATGAGCGCAAGGCCGAAGGACCACACGTCGCTTGAGAACGAGTACGGCGACCCGCTAATGCGCTCCGGCGACATGTACACCATCGTCCCCACGAAGGTGTTCGCGTTCGCCTGGTCGTCCGTGACGTCGCGCACGATGCCAAAGTCGCTGATCTTTACCTCGCCCTTGCCGTTCAAAAGCAGGTTGCTCGGCTTGATGTCGCGGTGGATTTGCTTGCGGTTGTGCAGGAAGAGGAGCCCGCGCGCCACGCTTTCCGCCACGATGGACAGCACATCCTCGCTGTCACAGCCTCCCGCGTCCACCACGTCCTGCAGGCTGCCTCCGTCCATGTACTCCATGATGATGTTCACACTCCCCTCTGCAGAATTCACAAAGGCGTCGTGGAACGTGACAATGTAGGGGCACGCGGGGGCCGCCTCCGTGCTCATGTCACGGTCGGCACGCGCCGTCATTGCGGATGGCGTGGCGGCGGGTCCGGTGGTCGCCAGAGTCGGCGTCGGGGTCGGCGTCATCGTCGGCGTTCGGGAGCTGCTGCCCACGGGCTCCCCGCCACTCCCTGCGACGCCGCCGTGACCCGCAGCAGCATGTGCAGCAGTATTATTCGCTGCACCAGCTACGGTAGCTGCGCTAGGGCGCGGCGAGAACGCAAGCGTCGCGGTGGGTGTCGTCGAAGCTGCCGGCACGAGGGCGGCTTGCGGCATGCTGCCAGACGCAGGCGTGCTAACGGCCGCAGGCGTGCGGCCTTCGCGCGGCAACGCGCCCGCGGAGACGGGGCGCGGTGTACTGCGAATGGGCACCAAGTTCGCGTACAATGCCTTGAGCTCCTTGATCATCTGCTGCCGCTTGCGCTGCTCAAAGCAAGGGATACTCTTGACAGCGACCAGACTAAGGGACGGCTCGTGCAACATCTCGTACACCACGCCGCTAGCACCGCGGCCGAGGACAGAGAGCCGAATGAGGCCGTCTCGCGTGCTGCACGCGGGCAGAACGCCGCTTGGCGCACGTGTAATACCGGACTCTTGGATCTCGAACCCGAGCACATTCACGCTTCCAGACTGCGAGATGGTGAAGGAGACCTCGCCCAAGCTGTCCTCCTGCGATCCCGCCGCCGTCACTTTCTTGCCGCTGCGCACACCGCTCGGAGGTTCCAGCGGCTTCGCGTGGACCTCTCCCTCCTGTTGCTCCTCGCGGGCAGAAGCATCCATCTCCTCGTCCTTGTGCTTGATCTCCTCCTCGCTGTGTGATCTCGTCTCGAGCGCCCCGGGCTTGCCGTCGACGTGATCCTCGTGCGGCGGTCCTTGCGTCTCCGAGCCTAGATTGCTGAGGTCAAGCCCTGGCGGCCTGAACTTGGCCGACTTGATGCGCGAAGACACCACCTCGTGCGACTTGGCCGTGTCCGGGGTGCGGGAGGCCGTCATAGGCGAGGCGGACGGCGCCTCGTCGCGAAGTCGCGTCTCTACGTGCTGCTCGCCCTCGTGCCTCCGCCGCGCCGGATCGCGGCGCTGTCGCTGGTGCGCCTTTGCAAGGTCCCGTACGCTGACCTTTTGGCGACGAAACATAAACGGCGCTTCGGACACGATTGGAATGCGTTTCTTGACCAGCTTTGGGTTGTTCCAGGGCAACATGCTTGCGACGCCGTCCAGATGACTTGGCCTGTGACTGCTCAGCGGCCTCGTGCGTCTTGAACTTAGCGGCCTCGCCCCGGTCCTGCCCGAGTCTACCACCGCGCGCACGGGCGTGCCGCTCTGCGTGAGAAAGCGGCTCTTGGAAGGCGAGTCCGTCAGCTGCCGCGGAGGTCCGGGCCGTCGCGCGGTCATGCCCGCGCTCGTGGATTGCTGTTGCTGCTGCTGCTGTTGCTGTTGCTGTTGCTGTTGTTGCGGATGCTGCTGCTGCTGCTGCTGCTGCTGCTGCTGCTGCTGCTGCTGCTGATGCTGATGCTGCTGCGTGGGCGCCGGTTGCTGTTGCTCTGCAATCTCTACGTGCAGCTTAACGCGCGCTCTCGCTCCATCCTCTCGCGCTTCATTCTGGATGCCTTCGTCGCGCTCCACGCGCTCGTCCTCGTCCTCGTCCTCGTCGCCGGTGCGTTGCACGAACCCCTTGGGCGCCGCTGCGCCTGCACCCGCCGCAGGCTCGACGAACTCGGCGTCGGCCACGAGCCCTGCGGCGGGCCGCTCCACGGCCGCGCGGGCCGCTGCCGCACGCCAGCGCGCCGTGGACGCCATGTCGCCCGCGCGGCGGGGCGGAACTGCCTCGCCCAGGCAGGCCTCCGATCGACTCGCCTCGCCTCGACCCAACTTGACGCGACGTGACTCAGGCGCGGCGACTCGACTCGACTCGACTCAGGCTTGATTCTGCCGAGTTACGTTACGACGGCTGGCTGGGACGAATGCTGGCTGGGACGAATGCTGGGACTGGGACTGGGACGCGCCCGGCCGGACAACACCGATTGGCTGGCGCGACGCGGGCGCGGGCGTGGTGACTCGTCCGCGGCGAGCAGCCTTGCGGAGCAGATTTGCGAGCCCCGGTGACGCGCGTCACTGCGACAGCGTGCAGTTTTTTCTTGGCTGCGGTTCAGAGCGCGCGCGTGGAGCTTGCGGTGCCTCGGCGTGGAAACGTACTTGCGAGCCGCGCGGCGCAGGGACAAGAAGCAGGCCGCAGCACGCTGTGGAGGCAGAGGGGTGTTCATGCAATGGGCCGTTTGCCCGTGAGTTTCCCGTCGCAGCCTCGCGACGGGTGATGACGCGCGGTGTGGAGAAAGGCCCTGAGAAGATGCAGCGTGGCTTGTCTTGCGGGTTAGGTGGCGCTGCATCGCCGTCGCCGTCTTCTCCTCGTTTTTAATCCGCTTGACGACTGCGATGCGATGCAATGAGATGCCCTACTCTGCATTGCGCTATGCGCTGCAGTGCGATGCGAAGCGTCGCCTGGCACCTGTCTTGTGAAGCGAAGAGTGCAGGGTGGGCAAATGGGCGCGTCATCGTTCCGCGGCGACGAGGCTTCCGATGCAATCCATGCGAAGTGCTTACATACAAGGTGGTTCCAGCTTACTAAACTAGATTGCCTGCATCTATGGTCAAGCGGTGCTGAGCAGGCCACTTGCTGGAGGGCTCTGCGCCGCGGCTGGAGCACTTGGCGCGGCGCGAAAGCGAACGCTGCACGTGGTGATCCAGGTGCCATATACGGGGCTTTTGAGGAAGCGCTCAAAGGAGTCTGTCTTCATGAGATAAAAGGTTTGCTGCGCGGCAGCGTCGAAGATGTCGTCCGCGTTGCTCGCGTTGATGGTCGCGATACGGTTGTCGATGTTACTGCGCACGGCAGAGGAGAGATTGACCTGAAAGAGGGCACCATCCACGACGAAGGTCTGGTAAATTTTGTGCGCCATGTCGGGCCTGGCCTCCGCCGGACAGGCCCGAAACCGACCCACCGCATCGTGAAAGTACATGTTCTCAATCGACCACTCCTTGGCGAGGAAGCGCACGAAGGTATGGCGGCCAGAAGGCACGGCCAGAACTTCTTCCAGCGTGCTGGGAGGCTCGAGCTCGCCACTCTCCGAGCCCGCGGCGTCTGCCTTGCGAGGACGTGCCGCGACCGGGTTGACAAGCGCGATGCGGCGACGGTACTGCTTGACGAGCTGGTGCGGACACTGCACATAGTGCATGGCTGCCAGGACGGGCGGCATGAGGATGCTCCAGTTGAAGATTCCATCAAACGCGAGGTCGCCTGGATCGACCGCCGTGAGGATGCTGACAAAGACGAAGGGGACGAAGAGCAGGAGCGCGGAGCGGAGCTCCGCCACGATCCCCAGCGGGTCCTCCTCGTGACGAATGTGCCACAGTAGATAGCAGCCAAAGCCGGTCATGCCGAGCAGGACCGCGGCCAGGTAGACGGTCTCGAGCGGGCTTGGGCCGCACCCTTTGCAGTCGTGGCTGCCCAGTGCCGAGTGCGGCTCAACGTAGAGGAAAGCAATGTACGCAAATGCGATGAGCAGCGTACACAGCCAGACAAGCACGCCGTACGCGTTAGTGGTAAAAAAGTAGAGGAGCAGGACTTTGTCCTCGCGCTTGCCCTGGCTACTTTTCTCTTCCGCGACCGAGGTGCGGCACGGCAAGAGGCGCGAGAGGACTTTGTCGAGAATGAGTCGAAAGGCGTTGGTTGAGGATAGGCTGCGGAATGACTCCACTGCGGAACAGTCTGCCTCGTCCATGTCCACGATGAGCTGATTGAAGCGCGTGTGCGAGTAGAAGAGCACGGTGCGCGTGATGATCGGCCCTGTGATGGCCGGGAGCCCGAGGAAGCGCCACACGTGCGCGTTGCACCAGTAGTTGCCAGGGCCGATGTAGATGCGAAAGAGCAGCGCGAAGGTCACCCAAGCGCTGCCTGTGGCTCCGAGCAGCATAAACAGAGTCGACCTTTTGCGGATCATCAGCTGATGACGGCACAGGAGCCACCAAACGCAGGTGATGACGTAGTAGGCGCTAAGCGCGACGAGCAGCACAAGGGAGAGAACGCGTGTGGGCTCTACGTACTCGGGGGCAATGGTGCTGGCGCCATGCTCCCACGCCTTGATACAAACAGGGTCCGTCTCGGCACTCATGCTGCGTTTCTCCTTTGCTTGCTCGCCTCACCATGCCGTCTCATGCGGGTTCGGTACGGCTGGCGATGGCTGGAGATGCTCGTCCCGCCATGCAGCTTCCTGCTAGCAGGGCTTGCCTTCTTGTTACGAGCGCAGCCACCATAAGCTGTGCTGACCCAGGCTTTTCTCTCTCCCTCCCCCTCTCCTCTCTCCTCTCAGACTGTGAGCGTGGCAGAGTCGGACAATTTGCGACCAGCAACATGTGGCTCGGCTTTGCCTCGCATTTCGCACTTGCCTCGCTGACTCTACACCTACACTCCAGTGCGCCGCGTTCTTTCGGGCCAACTTGTCCCTCTCACTCTATGTTTGTGCCGCTCGCGCACGCTCGCGCCCGGTCGCTGGTCTTGGTTGGTTCCCCAAATCTGCCCACGGAGAGCGCGAATTGCGGACTTGGCCGTTTTGCGGTGGTACGGGTACCAGCACCATGCGCCCCAGGCCGGCCGGCCTGCGCAATTGGCGTGATTCGCGGCGATGGCAGGTGCCTGCTGGCCGCGGGCGTTGAATCTGGCGAAACTCGCTCCGTTTAAGAGCTGCAGCTTTCGTGCAACGCAAGCAAGAGCAAGCCAGAGCACTGGGACCTGGCCCGTGCCTGCTATTTGGTAGCTGGCTAGCTAGCGCTGCTCGTTCTCAGGCTCCTCAGAGAGGCCCAGGCTGGTGGCATTTGTCCAGCCATCGTGGGGAGGCTCAATGCCGGGGCCAGAGATGTGCGATGGCTCGACGGTGACCCAAGGAAGCAAATAAGAAAAGCAAGCCTGGAGGCGACGGTCAGAGTGACGGCCGCAAGGTGATGAGGCAAGCGGCCTGTCCCGGGGATGAGTCGAGTCGCTAGCTACTAGCGTCGCGACAAGCATCGCCATGGGTCGACAAGCATCGCCATGGGTGGACCGTCGACGACATTGCTCGACCCGGAAAGCCTGCAGTGCAGTCACGCGCCTCGGCTCGTCGTATTTTTGGCTTGCTCGAGCGCCGCGACAAGCATCGCCATGGGTCGACGACATTGCTCGACCTGGATAGCCTGCAGTGCAGTCACGCGCCTCGGCTCGTCGTAATTTTGGCATGCTCGAGCGCCGCGATAAGCATCGCCATGGGTCGGCCATGCTGCAGTGCGCGCAGTCACGCACCTCGGCTCATCGAGTTTTTTTGCTTGTTCTTGCTGCTTTTCTGCCCTCGATCTCGCGCTCTCGCTTTCGCTTTTTTCCTATCTCTATCAGTCAAAAGTAGGCGCACAAAAGACGCAAGGATCCCTGGCAAGCGCCCAGAGCACAGATGCGCGCGGGCGCACTCTTGTCAATAAAATCACCGCCAACTCGGAGCTTGCTCACTGCTCACCGGGGCGGACGCCATCTCCAATGGCCAGGTCGCAGATCGCCGCGTCAGTGTTGCCGGCGGCGCACGTCGGGCAGGCCTCGCAGCGGCTGCACCACGAGGTTTGCACCTCCAGGCAGGTGGAACACATGCAACTCGTCCCATCCTCCTGAAAGTCATGCGCAGGCAGCGCGACCCAGACCTCCGATAGCCGGCGCAGATGCGCCGGCGCAAAGCTGAAGCCGTCCAATGTGCGCGGCAGGCTTTGGTTGACGTCCTCTGCCGTGACGCTGTCCTCCTCGCCGAAGCGTCGCCATCGGTGCGCGTCCTCCTCCGTGAACTTGGCGCCCTCCAGAAAGATGCGCATGAACCCCATGGCGCGCGCGCTGCGCTCCAGAAACGCGTGCATGGGCGCCAGCTCGCTGCTCTTGATCCGCAGCTGCTCCTCGCCCGCGAAGCCCAGCACCCTGCACAGGTGCTCCTCGGGCCCCTCCTGCACCGTCGGCCTGAACACGTCCGGCTCCTCCTTGAACGACACCGACTTGCGCTTCTTCTCCTTCTTCTTCTTCTCCTCCTCCTCCCTGCCCTCCCGCCCGCGCTCCCGCTCCTGCGCGTCCTCCTCGGCGCCGCCGCCGTCCGCCGCCGCCGTCGTCCGCGCCGGCCCGGCGCCCGCCGCCGCCGCCCGCCGCGCCTCCGCCGCCAGCGCCAGCGCGCGCCAGGCGGCGCGCGAGGCGGCCTCGTCCGCGGCCTCCGCCATGCGCCCGCGCGCCTGCGCCCGCGCCCGCGCGCCCGCGCCGCCGCCGCGCGCGCGCCGCCGCTCCGGCGCGAGGCGAGTTTGCGGCAGAGGCCGGGACGCGGCAGCGCGCGCTCGCGCGCGAGCGACGCTCCGTCCCGTTACGCGCGCGCCCCAGCACAATGCACGCTGCACTGGACTGCGGAGCGAGGCTGCGGAATGAATCAACGAGGAGGAGGAGTCTAAGGAGAGGGAAGAGCGGCCACGGCGGGGAGCAAGCAGGCTGACAGCGAGGCTAACAGTAAGTTCATGCCATTGGGCGGCTGCGGAGCGCGTGCACGCCGGCTCGCGGAAGAGGAGGAGGAAGAGGAGGAGGAGGAGCTGCAGGACGGGGAGGTGGACGGGAAGGCGAGGCGCGGGCTGGAGGCCATGTGGCGGCCGGGCGCGGCAGCAGAGGCAAGTGTGCGCAGGGCGAGGACGGCGCCGGAGCTGTCGGAGGAGCGCAGGCGCGCCGTGGAGAGACTGAGGAAGGCGAAGCGGGCGGTGCCGGCCAGCGCCAAGCCGAGGGTGAACGGGAGGCACGCGCAGCAGGCCAAGGCCAGGCGCGAGCAGCAATGGCGAGAGTCGCAGACCAGGCGCGGCGCGCGGCAGCAAAGCCTCCTGCTGCCCGCGCCCGACGCCGTGGAAGCGTACTACGAAGGGCTGCTCTCGAGCATGACTGAAAAGGCCGAGAGCGACCCACACTTTGCGTGGACGCGCCACACGCGCTCCGCGACAGCCTTGCACGACCCTGACGCCGTGCCGGCAGTCGCGCGGAGCCACCAGCGAGCGCGCGAGCAGCAGCAGAACCTCTACACGACTGGCGAACGCGCCGCGGACTTGCAGGAGCTAGAACTGATGTCGCTCGTGCGCACGAGCCGGGCCTCTGCAGAGCGCGACGACCTGCGCGAGATGGCGCGCGTCACGTCTCAAGTTTGCTTGAGCGGCCCGAAGATCTTACGCGGGCTGCGCGATTTGCGTGTGGAGCACGATCGCCCGCGGCGCGTGCAGTCCGCGGCAGGCCGCGACTGGGAGCGCGACAAGCAGCTCTTCGCCGCCACGCAGCGCGCTCAGGACGCGCATCACCAGCGCAGGCCGACCACCCGAAGGGTGCCGCAGTCATGGGTGCTTGGGCCGGCCACGGAGCAGGCCTCGCGCCAAGGACCCATGCATCTCTCCGAGTTCAGACCCAAGCTCGCGCCGCGCACAGGTCTCTCCCACGCATCGCTACGCTCTGACGGTGGCGCGTCCACGGACCGCAATCTGCTCATCCGGACGGCTCCAGCAAGGTAGTAAGTAGTCTTCTGCTGTAACTCACTCTCCCCCCCCCCCCTCTGCAATTCCTTCGCACCTTGCCAGAGCACGGCGTCTCCTGGATATACGTGACATCTCGGAGCCAAGCGTTGTCGCGCGCCATGCACCGCCACGATGGAGCCGGATATTTGCGGCTGTGACGTCCGTTGCGGGCCAAACGAGTCAGGGCAGCTGACTCGGAGCCCTCACTGCTGCAAAGAGCTCGCTCAATAGCTTACTTAGCTTCGCATCATCAGAACGCCGGCGTCATAGGCGACAGTCGCCATCTTGCTAGAGGCCTCGGCACTGAAGGCCACGCCGACGAGAATCTTGTCCTTGAAGTGGTCCGAAGACACGAGCGCGAGGTCGTTGGCGCGCCGGTGAGGCAGCTGCCAGACGTTGACGAAGCCGTCCTCGCCGCAGGTCGCGAAGGCATCGCAGGTCGGGTGCATCGCCAGGGAGTTGAGCGCGCGGCAATGCGCGTCAATCTCCATCTCAAGGCCGCCCCGCGAGACGCTGTACACGCGCACGATTCCGCTCACGAAGGCGGCAACAACCGTGTCGGCGCGCACGGCCACACCCGAGCACGGGACGCCAATGCCGGGGAACCCGCACCGCAGGTTCAGATCCGTGCCGCTCCACACAGCCAAGTGGCCGCCATCGTCCGCAGAAGCCACGTAAGTGAGCGAGCTGGCGATGGAGGTGAGCGGTCGCCGGTGCTGACACTCCACCTGCTCCAGGCTCAGCTTCTGCTTGCGCGCGTCGAAGTGCACGAGCGCCAGAGCACCACCAGAGGTGCCCACAAGCGCCATGGGCTGGTCTGGAATTCCGGCAAGCCCGCAGCAGTACTCGGTTCGCTCCGGGTCCCTGATGGTACCGCCCTGCTCGCGAATGCTCTCCAGCGGCAAGTACGCGAGCACCTGGTGTGCAGCGCCGTCGAAGAGATGGAGACCAATATCCGAGGCGACCGCCAAGTACTCGACGCTGTCAATCACCACGAAGCGAAGCTGCTGCACGATCTTGGCGGAGGCCACTGGGACCAGCTTGCCGGTCCCCTTTTCAGCATTCTCGATGCGAATGTGCGACCTGTCCACGTACGCCACGAGGCCGTCCGCGTTCATGGACAGGTTGTTGAACCTGTACGAGGGTGACCCGCCCAGCGTGAGCTCCTGCCGCAAGGTCGAACCCTGTCAGTCACTGAGCACCTGCGCGCGAAGCAGGACTAGAAGGCCACCTACCCGCGTCTCCGTCGCCGGCTTGAGCGGCGCCGACACCATGGCGGCCCCGCGACCAGGAACGACTCTGCAAAGCACTGCTGCCGCTGCTGCCGCCGACGCCACTGCCGCCGCCGCCGCCACCACCGCCGCCGCCGCCGCCACCGCCGCCTCGGCTGCTGCTGCTATGGCTACTGCTGCTATACGCCAACCCGCTAGCTAGCGGTCTCGCGCCGTGGAGACTCGGGACGCCGGCTTCGAAAGGCTTCGAAAGGCTTCGAAAGGCGACGAAAGGCGACGAAAAGCGACGAAAGGCTCGGTCCTGGAGACTTGCCCGTTTCGCGCGCACATGGACCGGGATATAGCAACTCCAGGGTCGGCTGTTCTCCAGCTTGTCTGTGGCCGTCTGACTGGGAGTGAGTGAGACCCAGAGCGCGCGCAGCCTGCGTGAGAAAGGGACCCAGAGCGTGAACAATCTGCGTGAGGGCGAGACGTAGCGCGTGCGCAGCCTGCGTGGGAGCTCCAGCTGCTTGCGCTGGCAGTCCGTCCGTCAGCTCAGCTCAGCTCAGCGCAGCGCAGCGCAGCGCAGCGCAGCGCAGCGCAGCGCAGCGCAGCGCAGCGCAGCTCAGCGCAGCGCAGCGCAGCGTCGCAAAACTTAGCCCGGCTCATCGCGACTCAGCTCAACTCAGCTTAGCCCATGGAAAACCAACAAGAGCTCGGCACAGCGCAGGCGAAGCTCAAGCTACTCAAGGCGCGACAGCGCCAACGCAAGACCCCAACGGACGGCGCGCCAAGTCGTGCTGCTGCAGGCGTCAAGCTGGGCGCCACGCGCGTCTTTGCCGATGCGGAGAGCTCTCGCATTGCGGACGAGAACAAACGGCATACAAGCGACACTGACAAGAGCGAGCTCGCTTGCAAACCGCAAATTCGCAAGCCGACCGCGATGGTGCGCAGGCCGCGAGCACCAGCGGGAGAGCACCATCGAGGCGAGCCCAAGATGAAACCAACCGTCGTGTGGTCCTGCGGCGGGTGCGAGCGCGAGTGCGTGCCCGTACGGGAGCAGAGCCGCTGCCTTTGCGGGCATCGGCTCAAGGACCACCAGGCGACCGGGATGGGGGCCCGCACCCGCTTCCAATGCTGCAGCGGCACCTGCACGTGTCCAAACTTCTTCTTCGTGGTCGCTGAGGGCGCTTGGATTCTGCGCTGCAGCTGCAAGCACAAGCACGTGGATCACGACCCGCGGACACATAGCTGCAAGCGTGCCTCATGTCAGTGCAGCAAGTTCTTCAGCCCGTGGGTGTGCAACTGCAACCATCCTTGGTCCGCACATACACAACGCATCGAGATGAGGCGGGTCAAGACGCTTGAAGAGATGGTGCGTGAGCTCGCCGTGGGGGGAGACGACGTCAAGCGCACGGATCTCCTCGCAGAACCGCTCATGCTTGGCGGTCGGTGATTTCTAGCCTAAATAGAAGCTAAGCTGGTGGGCCCGCCATGGGCAGGCCCCGCGGGCCGGAGAGGTAATGAAAAATGGTCATTCGATTTTTCAAGCCGGGCGGCGGTCGTCTTCATTAGGCAGCTGTGCGGAGCCCTCGATTTGCGCCTCCAGGACGGAAAGGCGCTGGCGCAGGCCATCCTTCTTCTTGTTGGCCTGGTTGAATGAGAGGATCTCGCGGATGAGCTTGTCTGAGTTGTAGGAGAAGTACTCGCGGCACAGCTCGATGAAGTCGAACTTTGACAGGGAGCCATTGCCAAGGGACGAGTACTTGTCTGCGATGGTCCGAAGCTCGTCGTCCTCGATAAGGTTGTTCTCGCGTAGGACGTGTTGCAGCTCGTCAATCTGCAGGCAGCCATCCCGGTTCTCATCCAGCGCGTCGAAGAGGTCATCGATCTCGCGCAAGGCATCCTCGGAGAGCTCAGCAGCGCGCGCGACCTTCTTCTCGCTCGGGCTGTTTACCTTGCCGAGGCGCTCAAAGTGGCGCACCATGTCGGTAATGTCCGAAGCCTGCGCCATGGGCAAGAAGCAGGCGAGGAACTCTTCTAGATTAATGCAGGCATCCGCGTTCTCGTCCATGGTCTCGAAGATACTGCCCAGAGACGCGGCGATGGGCGACTTGCGCAGGTCGGGGTTGGTGTAGAACTCTTGCATGTCGATGGACCCGCTGTGGTCCGGGTCGAGCTCCTTGAACATCTCCACAAAGCCGCGCACGTGTGTTTCGTGGTATGGGCCGAAGCGCACGCTGGGCGTGACACCTGGTGCGCAGGTCGTCGTGCGCCGCGAGTCCATGCGCATGCTTGAGGATGCCCTGCGCAGACGCTGCTCAGGGCTTGAGCCCGGCGCGGCGAAGTCATTTTGGCGCTCCACGAGTGACCTGCGGCGGCGCGTCTTCTTCGGTGAGGCCGCGTTGGACTGCGTGTCGGCGGTCTGGTCCACGGCGCTCGAAAACCTCTTGGGCGGAAAGGACGACCAGGGCGAGGAGGATGCGGCCAAGGCGGCGGGATCGAGTGACTCCGAGGTGGCGGATCGTTGGCGCGGAAGTTTGAAGGAGGACCAGCCCGGGCCACCGCCGGTCGACTTGGGCGAGGCAGCCGAGAGCGGCGGGCGCGAGCTGAGCGGCTTGTCTGAGGTGCCGGTGGCAATCTCGAAGCGCTGCATGACGGCCGTGCTGCGGCGCCTCCAGTTCTTGTCCAGGTGCACGTTGTTTCCGGCCGTGCTGGGGCGGCGCTTCATGTTGAACGAGCCCAAGGAGGCGTCCAGGCCGTTCAAGGCGTGCGGACCGTGCGAGACGCTCGAGGCGCGCGAGGCGCGCGAGGCGTGCGAGGCGTGCGAGGCGTGCGAGGCGTCCGAGGCGGGAGGCTCGAGCGTCGCGAGCGAGGGCGCGGGCAGAGAAGGCGAGGGCGAGACAGGCGTCTCCGCTCCGCCGTCGGAGCGGCCGAGGAGACCGCCCTCGGTCGTGGACGGCCGCTTCGGCTGCTGCATGGGCTCGAGGTGGCGCGGAGAGGGCGCCGTCCCGGCTAGCATGCTGTCAATCGTGCGCATGTAGGCCCCGTTGCACTGGGCCCAGAGATCCGCGACGCCGGGCGTGGGACCATTGGTCGGCGCCGGTGCCGTGCTAGGCCTGCGCATTGCTGTTGTGAAGTCATCCTCGCCTAGATCCTCCTCACCCACCCAGGAGGCCTGCGCGTGCAACTGCTGCTGCAGCATGGCCTCCTCGAGCAGGCCCTTGGCCGCGAACTTGCGCTTGAACTGAGTGAGCGACAGCAATTTCTTGCGCTTGCGGTCACGAAGGCGCGCGTTGGAGCCGAAGCCAAGCTCGTCGCGCAAAAACCAGGAGGGCTCAATGTCAGCCTTCTTGGGCGACTTGCCCTGCAACTTGTTCCGTCGTTGCTCCTGTGCGAAATGGGCGTACGAGCTGGGCGTGGCGCGAACACCGGAGGACGCCTGGCCTTCCTTAGCGGTGAGCTGCTCAAACATGCGTGCCTTGATCTCGCGACGCTCCACGACGGCCGGATCCTCGTGCTCAATCTTGAGCACCATGGGGTCTGAAGGCACCTCGATGTCGCTCAGGTGGGCAGAGGAGCCGCCTAAGGAATCCACAGCGAGCATGGGCGGCGCTAGGACCGAGGTGGCCGGCGAGACCACGCCAGAGGGCCCCGTCGCGGGGCTCGTCACCGAGCCCATTACCGAAGGGCGACCGCTGGGTTCAGGCGAGCCGGCCCGACTCGCCATCGTCTGCAGGGCACGGTCCTTGGACTGGATGACGGAGAGACGCGCCCGGGCGAGCGCAAAGCGCTTCTGCCGCTGGCCTTGCGCATCCGCGGCAAGCGCTCTGGCCAGGTCGGCGGCGCGAGAAGCCTCGAGCTGCTCCAACACGACAGCGGCCTGCTCGTTGCGGCAGGTCTCAAGGCGGCGCACGGAGGGCTCCACGTCGAAGAGCCATGGCGGCGAGGGCTTCTCACCGTTGATAATGGCCTCTTTATCCTCATCGCTCATGTTGAGCATGCCCATGAGGCCGTCCTGCTGCGAGCCGGTGCCATCGTTGGTCTCCGGCTCCTGCGTTTGCTCCTGCAAAGCGTGCAGCTTGACGGAACGGTCGAGCGAGGATGTGAGCACGCAGAGCGGTGCATCTACAATGTGGATCGAGTTGATCCCCCCCGAATGCGCCTTGAAGGCGGCGAGCTGCGGCAGAAGATCGCTAGCCGAGGATGCTGCGGCGACCTCGGCGCGTGCCAGCTCTCGCTGCTGGTGGCCCTGGTGGTCGAGCGCAAAGCCGAAGTCGCGACGCAGTCGGCGGCGCGCGTTGTAGCCCGTGCGGCGGTGCGGAAAGGTGCTCTCTGGTCGCTCCTGCAGGCCATGGGCGCGTAGAAAGGCGGAGAGATCGAGCGACTTGACGACACCGAGCTCGTCGCCCAGCACGAGGAGCCAGCGGCCCGTAGCGCTCTCTTGGTGCACGGCGAGCGCGGTGACGGCGATGCGCTGGCGCTTGGACGCCTCGGAGCCGTCGTAAAAGTAGCCGCTGCCAAAGGCCTCGATGTCGTTCCAGTTCTCGAAGCGGTGCAGACAGCGACCTTTGGCGGAGGATGGGTGGATGAGCGAGATGAGCACGACCCCGGCCGCGTCGCCGGAGACGAGAATAGGGTAGCTGCCCACGAAGGAGAGTGCGACGATGTCGGCGGAGTGACCATGCAGAAGTGTCTCAATCTTGAGAAACTCAAAGTTCCAGAGCGCCACCGTGGAATCGGCCGACCCGGTCGCGATGAGCGAGAAGGGCTCCGAGTATGCCACGCAGGTTATATCGGCCTCGTGCGCCGAGGACGTGCTGCGCAAGAAGGGCGCGCACTCGTCCTCGGGCCACTCGTCGTGCACGAGAATGGCCCTGTCGCGCGCCACGCTGATGAGGATCTTCTCGCGTCCCACGTACGCCACGCCGGTCACGTCGGCGGCGTGCGCGAATTCTGTAGCCTTCATCTTGACGCCGTTCATGTAGCTGTGGACGCTGACCTGGCCCGAGGCCGTGCCGACGATGAACTTGCGTTCGCGGTCGTCCAGAAGCAGGGTGGTGAGCTCTGACGGGTCGATGTTGAACATGTCCTCAGCCACGTGGCCCGTGCGGCCGTCCCAAATCTGCACGTCGTTGCCCGTGATGGTGATAAACGAGAGCGAGACCGAGTTGTACAACGCGCCATTGGGCAGATTGTCCATGTTCTTGTGCCCGCCTGAGGTGAAGCGGCACATTTTGGACGTTGCGGCGATCACGTCGCAAGAGGGTTCCGTCACACAAAATGCGCTCGGCTGGAAGTCGTCCAGCGTCCACCGCTGCTGGCCCGACAGCAGCGGCTTTTGCCCCTCGCGCGAGCCACGGTCCTTGGACTTGCCGTGGAAATTGCGGATCTTGCGCTGGAACACCTGCAGACAGACCGCGAGCCCGGTGTGCGAGCGCTGGAAGTCCCAGATGCGGAAGTTGCCCATGGCGTCTACAGTGATGGCACGGTCCAGCTTGCCGGGCGCCTTGCCCACCAGAAGCTGCACACCAATGATGGTGGCGCGGTGGCCGGTGAGGCGCACCACTTGTTTGTGCAGCACGAGGTCCCACCCCAGCACGTCGGGCTCCATGCCCGCCGTCAGGAGGATCGCCTGCCGCTCCGAGTACACCATCTGCTTTACGCTCAGCTTGTGGCCGCGCAGCGTGGCCCGGTGCCGCCCCGAGGGCACCTCGTGGATCTGGATTGTGCGGTCCAGGGAACACGTCACCACGGCTTTGCCCACGATGAGCATGTCTGAGATGGGCTCTCGATGCCGTGTCTGAATGCTGTCGACCCGAATACCCTTTTCCGGTGCCCATACCTGGATGCGGCTGCTGCTTCCTGCGGTGTACACCTTGTTGGTCGCATTGGAGTATGCCATGCACGTCTGAGGCGTCTTGCTGAAGGCGTACTGGTTAAATCGCAGCGACGCTGCGTCCCAGAATGTGAGGCTCAGGTCTGACGAGAGGATGACCAGGATGTTGCGTCGTGGCACCACCACGCAGTCGCGCAGCTCGTCCTTGCGTCGACCACCGTCGCGGAGCCTTCGAAGCGCCTCACCCACGTCCGCCTCGCCGCAAGGCCGCAGCTGCGCGTCGAAGATCTTGAGCTTAAGGCTCTCCTTCTCGAAGCTTGCAATCTTCCCCAGGGACGGGAGAAACTTGAGTCGATTGATGCGTGATCCGCGACTGTACCTGTCCCGGAACTGCATGTCCTCCTGGTATCGGAAGCGCAGGGGCTCCACGAAGCGCCGCGTCGCCACGAACCCTTTGTCCACCCAGAACGAGGTCAGCTCCGCCCACTCCACGTTGCCATTGCCGTTGCGATCGATCTCCTCGAACGTCTCGCACATGGAGGAGACCAGCTCGTGGTCATCGCGCTCGTCGCCCTCGTCGCTCCGGTCGTTGTTTCGCTTGAGGAACTCCAGGATCACCTTCACGAACTGCTCCAGGTTCAGACCCTCATCCCCGTTGGCCAAGAACCGCTGCCGCAGGTTCTCCAGCTCCTCCGCCGGCAGGTTCGCCAGCTCCTCCATGGCGGCGGCGTGCCCCACCAAAACAGCGCCAGGCCGTGCCGAGCGCCGAGCGCCGCGCGCGCGCAGCGCACAGCGCCGTGCCGCGACGTTGCGCGCAGCGCCGCGCGCAGCGCCTCGACTCTAGCTTCGTTCGAGCCTCCGGACCCGATGATGCCGATGATGATGCTAAAAAAAGGCGAACCTCGAACTTCGAACCGCGGACAGTGCACACTCTTTTCTAACGCGCCGCGAGCCGTTCACAGCCAACAAGGCAGCTCCAAGTCGATCGAAATCATCGGCGGCGGTCACGATCTAAACCTGAGAACGTGAAAGGCAGCGAGCGGCTTGAGCGGCTTGCGAGCTCCGTGTGCGAGCCATCTCGCATCGAAGGTTGAGAGAGACTTTCGAGAGACTGAAGAATTGGGGTGGGCGCGCGCCGCGTAGCGACCACATGCCGACGCTGCACTGACGCCGCGCTGCTCATGATGCTGCGCTGACGCCGCGCTGCTCATGATGCTGCGCTGACGCTGGCAGTCTCTTGCCCGCCGCGCGCGCCCTCGAAGCGATGCAACAACGTTGGCAACGCCGCCGCGGCAGCCGCGGCCGCGCCACTGCGGCCGCCGCACGCAGCGCCGGTTGGTCAAGGTGGACCTCGGCCCGGCACCGCCGAGGCCAAGCCAAGCCGGCGTCGGAGCCTAAAGCCAAAGCGCGAGACCACGGCCGCCAGGCGGCGCGAGGCATGTCGTCCGAGGCGCTAGACAGGTACATCCGAGCATTCGAGGCTGCCGACGGCGGCGGCGGCGGGCAGCGCGAGAGGCGCGGCGGCCATGGCGACCATGGCAACCATGGCCAGTTGCACGAGCAGCCCAACCGCGCGCGCGTACGCGGGCGGCATAGCGGCGCCGGCGCGAGCCGGGTGGCCGTCGCGCGCCAGGCGGAGGTCGAGGAGGCGCTGCGGCGCGCCGAGGCCACGCAAACGCGCCTGGCCCAGCCTGCGGCCCCCTCACCGGCGCTCTCGCTCTCGCTGAGCAGCAGCGAGGACTCGCTGGAGAAGTACCTGCGCGTGGAGAGGGAGGTGGCGGGCGGTGTGTCGGACGACCTGCATGTGAAGGACCTCGCAGAGCCCAAGTCGGCACCGCCCGGCTTCCTGGGCGCCTCAACATCGGCGACGGCGACGGTGGCGACGACGGCAGCGGCGGCGGCGGGCACCGGGCCGGTGAGCCCGAGCAGCGTCGGGATGGAGGCGCTCCTGCAGGAGTTCAGGCGCGGTCTGCACCTGCCTGGCGTGCGGCGGTCAAGGCCGCTTGAGGAGGAGGGTCACGCGTCCGTGCGAAATGAGTCCGCGTCCGCGCTGGACGCTCCGCGCACGCTGGAGTCCGTCAGCGCATACTCGTGGACCAGCGCGCCAGGCGCGGACGAGGGCCAAGGCGCCAGCGCGGACGGCCAGCGCCAGCGTCGGCATCAGCGTCAGCACCGCCAGCAGGCCTTGACACCGACCGAGGAGATGGTACCACCGGGGCGTGAGATTCTGCGCATGGGCGCGTGGAGCCTCTCTGTGGTCGACTCCGAGCTGCCTCAGGTGCTCTTCACAAACCGCCAGACCGGTGCGCGTCAAACTGAACTGCCGTCCGAGACAGAGCTGGGCCCGCTCCAGCGCGTCGCGTCTAGGGCAGTGCTCCAACACCTGCACGGCTTGCGCCGCTCTCAGGGGACGCAAACGGCGCGTGGGCCCGCCAATCCTCGCCGCGCCACCCGTGCGCGCCCTCGGTCTGCGTCAGACGCAGACAGCGAGCTGAGCCTGTCGGCGCTTCGCGTGTCCCGTCGCGAGCACGGCGATGATCAAGACCAGGTTGCAGAGAACACGGAGCTGGACTCCGTGCTCCTGCGCTGCATCGAGCACCTCGACTCGCTCAACTCCTTCTCCCAGAGCGAGGCCCGCTTCGACGAGTCGCGTCTGGGCCGGGCCGCGCCGCCCAAGCTTCGCACGCGCCCTGGCCAACGCGTGGCGCCTGCCATGCCGCGGCCGCGAACACACGAGCCGCTCGATGGCGACGATGAGGTTGTCGAGGCAAGCGACACCGATGTGCATGACGAGGCCAACGACGATGAGGAAGACGAGGACGAGGACGAGGACAACCGCATCGAATCCCGCGACAACGATGGATCACTCGCGGGCCTTCTCGCAAACGGCAGCGCGTACGGCGAGGACGCAAGCGGCGGGCACGACCAGGAGCACGGTCACGAGTACGAGCTCGAGCATGCCCTCGAGCTCGAGCGCGGCCGCCGCGCCTTTGACGAGCTTGAGCTGCTGGCGGAGGTGGACGCCGCCGCAGCAAACCCGCCTCGACCGGCGCCGCGCGCGGCGGCAGCGGCACGCGGGCGGCGGGAGCAGCTAGGGGGCGGGCGCGCGGCAGCGGCGGCAGCGGCGGCAGCGGCGGCGGCGGCGCCGCGCGACCCGCGGCCGCGGCCGCGAGCGCTGTCGGCGACGGTGCGCAGCGAGGGCTCGGCCGCCTCGGCGCTCTCCGTGCTGCACGCCGGCCTGCCGCCCGGACTCTGGGACGCCTGAAAGAACGGCGGCGGCGGCGGCGGCGGCGGCGGCAGGCAGGCAGGCAGGCCCGCGTGCGCCCGCCCGCTGGCCGCGGCCCGCCATGTTCGGCCGCGGCGGCGCGGACGACGGGATGCGGCGGCGCGACGACGATGGCCGCCGCGACCGCGACCACGACCGCAACCGCGACCGCGGTCGCGACCGCGACCGCGACCGCGACGGGCAACGACAAGGCTGGCGCGGCGGCCGCGGCGGCCGAGGCGGCCGAGGCGGCTTCCGAGGGCGAGGAGGGCGCGGCGGCGGCGGCTACGGCGGCGCGCGGGGGCGCGACCCGCGGTGGCGCGAGGAGCGCATCGAGTTGCGACGCAACCTCCTGAACCCGGTGTGGCAGCTGGAGCCCAGCGACGACGAGGAGTACGAGGAGTTCCGCAAGGAGCGCAGGCGCGAGCGCAAGGAGCGCAAGCGCAGGCGCGAGCGCGACGGGGCCAGTGAGGATGACAGCGGCAGCGATCGGAAGCGCTCGTCGAAGAAGGCCAAGCGGAAGCGCCGCCATCGTCATCGCGGCGACGGCAGTGAGAGCGATGAGGACGAGGATGACGACCGCGCCAGTGATGGCGGTCGGCGCAGCAAGAAGAAGAGCAAGAAGGAGAAGAGGTCCAGCACCAGCAAGAAGTCTAAAAAGAGCAAGTCTTCCCGCAAGCGGAGCAGGCGAGACCGCGATCACGAGGACGAGGACGAGGACGACAAGAGCACCAGTAGACGGCGGCACGAGAGCGGGGCGTCCTCGGACAGCGCGTCCTCTGGTAGCGAGGAGAGAGTCAGCGCTCGCGCGGCGCCGACGGCCATGATCGGGCCCGCGATGCCTCCTGGCGCGGCCGAGCCGGAGGGAGCCTCGTCAGACGAGGAAGGGCCCCGCCCGCTGGAGGCCGGCGAGGGGGCGGCCGCGGCGGCGGTGCCTGGCGCCGCGGGCGGGGCAGCCAACTACGGCAAGGCCCTCCGACCCGGCGAGGGCGCGGCGATCGCAGAGTATGTCAAGTCAGGCATTCGCATCCCGCGGCGTGGCGAGGTGGGCATCACCGGCGAGGAGATTGCCGCCTATGAGTCGCTTGGCTATGTAATGAGCGGGTCGCGACACCAGCGCATGAATGCCGTCCGTTTGCGTAAGGAGAACCAGGTTCTGACTGCCGAGGAGAAGCAAGCGCTGGCGCTGGCCAACTATGAGGAGCGCATGCAGCACGAGGACAAGCTCGTGCGACAGTTCCAGCAAGTTCTGGCCGAAAAGGAACGAGAGGCCGACGAGGCGGCCCGCAAGGCGAAGAAGTAATCTCTCTTGTTTGTCGAATTATGTTCTGCCCCTTTTTCTCAGCTCAAAAGCAAATTTTCTCTGTTGGTGGATTTGAAGAGATCGCCATTTACTACGCGTTGTGTATTTGGCCATGTGATCATGATGTCCGGGCCTCCGTCTGCGCAAGAATGACCAGGTTCCGACTGCCAAGGAGAAGCAGGAGCTGGCGCTGGCCAACCACGACGAGCGCACACAGTACGAGGACAAGCTCGTGCGAGAGTTCCAGCAGGTGCTGGCCGAGCAGAACGGGAGGGCCGACACGGGCCGGCCCTCGAGGCGAAAACAAGCTCTCTCTCTCGTTCATCGGAACTGCCTTCCTCTGTTCCGTTCTCCACAGAGCGCTTACTACCCTTCCGAATCCGAGTCTTCTCCTCCTAGCCGGCCCGGGAGGTAGCATTCCAGCAGATGATGGCACCGCCCGCGTCGACGGAGGCGAGCTGCGAGCCGGTGGGGCTCCAGGCAACGCACGTTATGGGCTGCGCGTGCGCCTGCTCGGCGTAGATTCTCGTCCCGGCATCCACGTCCCAGATGAAGAGGCTGCCGGCCTTGGACCCGGCCGCCGCAAGCATGGACCCGGACTTGTAGAGTCCAGGGCTGACACAAGCCCGGCACCACCACTGGTTTGCGCGGAAGTCGCGGTCCCCCAAATAGCGCGGCTTGGCGTCGTCGTCCACTCCCAACTTGGAGAGGTCCACGACCGCCAGCCGGTTGTCCATGGCGGCCGTGACCAGCACATTACCGAGCTTGGAGAAGCTCACGGAGGTGAGTGGGTTGGTGTGCAGGGCCGGCACAAAGCCGGCGCGCTGGCCGGTCCGCAGGTCCCACAGGCGCACGCCCTTGTCCGCGTGGCCGGAGGCCAACAGCGTGCCGGCCTCGTTCACATCCAGCGCGAGGCACTTGGACATACAGTCGATCGTGCGCACCACGTTACCGGACGCCACGTCCCAGAGCTTGATCTTGCGACCACCCGTGGCCGCGTAGCGGCAGTCCGGCGTGAGCTTGCCTGCCACCACCGAGCCGGTGTGGCCGCCCGAAAGCCGGTGATGAATGACGGGCTGCGAGGCGGAAGAGGCCGAGGCGTCCACCTTCCAAAGGTAGCAGGACCGGTCGCAGGTACCCAGCACGAAGCGCCCCTTCATGTCGACGCTCAAGATGGGCTGCCGTACAGACTCGGCGCGCGCGAGCTCCGTGTAAAAGTGCGGCGACCAAACGCGCAAGACGCCGTCGCTGCCGCCAGCTACCAGCGCCGTGCCCTCGTCGTTGTACGCGAGCGAGACCACACTCACGCCCGAAGTCTCTGACACGATGCGCCACTCCGATGGCAGCTGCACGCCAACGTTGCTGGTCCACGCCTGGACCGACTGCGTCGTCGCCTCAGCGGCTGGCGCCTCCGCCCCCTCGGCCTCCTGTGCCTGCGCGCTCGCCTGCACATCGGCCCCGGTGAGCACGGTCTTGCCGGTCGCGCCCGCAGCCCCCGCCGGATGTTGTTGGCGGTCCTGGATCATCTCGTTCATGGCGTTGAGAGTCTCCGCCACCTTGAGCTTCTCCTCTACGATGCGCGTCTCCAGGTCGTGATTGCGCGACGAGACCTCGAGGTACTTTTCTTCCGTGCGTTTATGCTGCTCGCGAAGGGCGCGCAGCTCGGCCTGCGTGGCCTGCAGCAGGGCGCGCGTCTCCTCAAGGTCTTTCTCCACGCGCGACCGTTGGCCGCGCTCCACGCGCAGCCGTTCACGCGCCTCGGTCAGGCTCGCGCGCGCCACATCGCACGCCGTCCGGACGCGCAGCAGCTCGCGTCGCAATTCCAGGGTCGAGTCTCCTGCGTTCGGTGCGACATGCTGCTGTGAGCCGTGCGGCTGCTTCTGCTGCTGCTGCTGCTGCTGCTGCGCCTCCTCTTTGGCGCCCGCCTGGCCTTCCTGCTGCTGTCGTTCTTGTTGTTGCTGCTGCTGCTTCTGCTGCTGCTGCTCCTTCTCCTGCTCCTCGTGCACGGTCGACGGCGCCTGCCCTTGATCTTGCTCGAGCTCGTGCTGGTGCTGCGGTTGCGGCTGGTGCGGCCCGTCCCTCCGGCCGTTCTCCCTCGCGCTCAGCCGGTCGAGCTGTGCACGTGCGTGTCCGCAAGCGAGTCCGTCAGCCAGCCCGCCAGCGAGTCTTCCCGCCCCCCTCCCTCTCCTCCCCGTCCGCCGCCGTCCGCGCCCGCGCCCGCGCCCGCGCCCGCGCTGGAACCCACCTGCTCCTGCTGGCCGGCGAAGACGAGCGCGAGCTCCTCGAAGCCGGCCGTCTGGCGCGCGTCGCGCTCGGCCAGCAGCCGCAGCAGCTCGCGCTCCAGGTCCGCCGCCGCGCCCATGCCGCCGCGCGCGCGCGGCCCGCGCCGCTGGCCGTCTGGCGCCGGGCGCGCCCGCCCGCGCGGTCCTCCGCCGCCGCGGCGCGCGCTCTGGCGCGCTCTGGCGGCGTGGATGCGGAGAGAAGGCGCGAGGAGACGAGACGAGGAGAGTCTCGTCAGAATGGGATTTCAAAATTCAAACGCGGCGCGGCGCGGCGCGCGGCGCGGCGCAGCGCGGCGCAGCGCGGCGCGGCGCGGGCGGCGCGGCGCGGAGCGGGGCCAGGCGCGGAGCGCGGGCGCCGGCTCGGCGCGCGGCGCAGCGGGCTCGCGCGCGGCGCGGCGCGACGCGGCGCGGCGCGGCGCGGCGCGTTCCGGCCGCGGCTTCCGGGACCCGGCCATCGCCGTCAACGCTGCGCGGCATCGCGCGGCGCAAGTTGGGCGCCGCGTCCAAGCTGTCGCGGCGGCGCAGATCCGACGCCCGGGAGCGCAGGGACCGCACGCGCGGGCGGAGGACGAGGGCGAGGGGGCGCGCGCGCAACCGCGCGCGGCCGGCGCGGCGCTAGGCGGCCGGCCCGGGCGCCATGGCGGGCGACGAGAACGGTGGGATGATGCACAAGACAGACACCGCAGCGGCCGCGGACGCGGCCGCTAACAAGGTCACGAGGGCGGGCGACGTGGCGGAGCCCGGTGGGGACCGCGCGGAGGCTCCGGCCAAGGAGGATCCCGCCTTTGGTGACGTGCTGCAGCAGCATGAGCAGCAGCAACAGCAACAGCAGCAGCAACAGCATGAGCATGAGCAGCAGCAACAGCAACACCAACAGCAGCAGCAACAGCAGCAACACCAACAGCAACACCAACAGCAAGCGCAGGATGTGCCGACGCTGAAAAAGTTTACCGAGAACTGCAGTCTGTTCGCGCGCGCCGTGAGCAAGCCCGAGAGCCCGCTCGACACGACGCTCAAGAACTTCGAGACCTGGGTCGATTGGATCAACGCCGGCAAGGGCTCTGCGGAGCATGAGACCTTCTTCTACATAACGGCCGTGCCGCAGATGGCGGCTGCCGTGCTGAAGAGATTCTACCGCGAGGAGCAGCTCTTCACCGTGGACAGCTTTTTGCAGTCGCTCGTGCGCGCACTCGTGGACCGACTCAAGGTGCAGACCGACGCGGCCGTGGCAGAGGCACAGCTGGGCACTCTCGCGGAGCTGCTGCGGCCGCAAAACCACTTCTTCGCCACCTATGGACTCGAAGAGGCCCGAGCGTGGCGCAAGGCGCTGCAGGACCGCCAGCTCGCCGCCGCCGCGCCGGCGCAGCAGGGCGGCAACAACAACGAGACACTGGACGACGCCGCGCTCGCCGAGATTGACGACTGGCTCGAGTCCTTCAACGAAGGCGATGTCGGCTTTGTGTACTCGGACTTCCTCTCCCGGTGGATGCCCTGCCGCGTCGTCCGGGTTTCCCCCACCAACACCGAGGTCGAGGTCGAAATCCTCGACCTTGGCGATGACCCCTGCGTCCTCGAGGTCAAGTGGTTCCCCAAGGATCCGTCCATCTTTCGCGCCTTCAACGACGACCCGCGGCCCGAGGCGCGCCCGGCCGCCGAGGCCGCCGCTGCCAAGGAGGCCTCGTCCGAGACGACGGACCCCGCTTCAGATCCGGTCGACGCGGACCTCGAGGTCAAGGATGAGGAGACGCCTGCCAGCAACGACGCCGACACGGAGGACCCGTCGCAGGCCAGCCCGCCGCCTGGCTGGGACACGGCGCCGGACGAGGAGCGCGCCTGGCGCCTGGCACTTGGCCCGGGCGACATGTGCGACGCGCGCCTCGCCTCGGACGAGCTCTGGTACCAGGCCATCGTCCTGTCGGTGGAGTCCCGAGATGCTGTCGCAAACGACGCAGACGCCAACGCCAACGGTGGTGGCAACAAGGAAGAAGCCACCAAGGGCCCCGAGACCGACCGCCTCACCCTCACCTTCGTGGGCCACCCGCCTAGCTGCGACGCCTGCGTGATCCGCGGCGACCTCGAGGCCATCGCGCCGCTCAACGCCAAGTCCTTCGGCCGCCGCGGGCTCTACGCATCCAAAGCGGTCGATACACTCTACGTGGAGAGCGTGGTCTACGACTCGCTCGATGCCGACGATGACGACGCCGTCATGCGCTTCTCGCGCAACACCAACATGTCCAGCTTCTTCGTCGCCAGCGTGCTCAGCTTCGTCCAGAACGATGGCATCGACGCGGTTCTTGCATGCGCGCGTGGCTTCGCCGGCAAGGTGGCCCCGCTCCGCCAAGCACTCGCTGTCCTGGCGCACGTTGGACCGGCGCTCGCACGCCGCCACGCTCGCGACTCCTTACCGGCCTTGCTCCACTTGGTTATGGCGAGCGTCCAGGCCATGGACATGGCGCAGGTGCGCCAGCTTACGAAGCCGGCCGTCGCTGACCTCATGGACCGCGCGGCGCGAGTTGGGTACCGCTGCATGGGTCGCCGCGAGGCGGCCGCCTTCGTGGAGGACCTCGCGCTTGAGCTGGCGCGGAAGCGCCTCGAGTGCCCGGCCATCATGCAGCGTCTCGACGGCATCGACCTGGTCGCGAGCCTCGTGGACAACGTCATGAACGCAGAGGTCTACCACGCTGGCCTACAGTACCGCCAGCACGCGGCGGCCCCGCTCATGTCATCGCAGGGCGGTGCTGACGGCGCCGCGGGTGCCATGGACGACAACAAGGAGCGCGCACGCGAGCTCATCTCCTCGGTCCTGCGGTCTCGCTTCTCAATGGACGACTCCGCTGTCGACATGCTCTCCTCGGTGGCCTCGACCTCGGCCATCGGCGGCGGCGTCGGCGGCGGCGGCGGTCCCGAGGTGCGCTTTGCCGCGCCGGCCGAGGGCCCCTCGTTGCCGTCAACGCCCAAGGGCAACAAGGGCGCGCTCGGCAACAACGACAACTTCTTTACGCCACCGCGCCCCGCTAAGCGGCTGCACCGCACCTCCAGCGCTGATGCTGCCGCGGCCGGTTCCAGGGCCGACGGCGCCGACGCCGGCAGAGACTTTGAGTACGCGCGGGTGCCCGTCGCGTGGACGCTGACGCGAGCTTCGCTGTGCGCATGGATTGTCGAGGCGCGTGTCGTCGAGCTCGCCGTGCGCGGGCCTTTGGCGCACAGCGAGATGGCCAAGCGGGCCACCAAGCTACTCGTCTTTCTCAGCGCCTCGCACAAGATTCCGTCCGGGATGCTCGTCCACTTGTGGGGCGGCATCGACGAGACGCGCGGTTCGGACCGCGAGCTGGCGGATGGGATCTTGCGCATGATCGCGGAGACTGTGCCCACCATGTCGCTCGAGCAGACCAATCAGGTCCTGGACCTCTTTGGCGAGGTGCCAGAGCCGGACCTCTTGCCGAGCGCGCTGCAGGTGCTCCGCGAGGTTTGCAAGTGCTCCCAAACGCCGGGGGCCGGCGCCGGCCGAGCGCCTAGTATCCGCGCGCTTGACCTCCTCCTCAAGCTCGCCCTCTCGCACGCGAGCCTCTCCGAGGCTGCAGAGACCGAGTTGCGCGCGGTAGTCAACTACCACGCCAGCCTGGATCGCATGCGCGCTGTTGGCAAGGATGCATCAACCACAGCAGCACCAGCAGCACCAGCAACGAAATCCACAGCAACGCCCACAACGGGAACCTCTCCGTCCACGGCCAGCGCACCTCAGCATCAGCGCCCGCCGCTTGCGCAGCAACAGGCCGCCTTGGTTTTCAGTATGGTCAACGCTGCGCAAGCCGCGGTGTCCGGCTGCGGGCTCGATGAGCTTGGGCGCACCGTCCGCGAGGTCCTTCTGGAGCACGCCATCGATAGCCTGCGCGACGCGCTTCTGGGTCGCGACGTGAACGCCGATGCCGCTCACCACGCAGACGCCCTGCGCTCCGTCCTGCCGGCGCTCGCGGTCCTGCACATGGTGCTGTACAGCTACCCGCGCAACGACGACCTCCGTGCCGCGGAGATAAGCACGTCGACGCCCGCCTCGTCCGGGCACCTGACCGGGCGCGAGTCGCGTGAGGACGTGGTGGACTGGGTCATGGATCGGCATGGGCTCATTGATCTCTGCTTTCAGGGCTGCGCGCTTCCGCCCCCAGCGGCGGTGGCGGCCGGCTCTGATGATCCCGGCTCGGGCGCCTCGGGCGCGCCTGATGCGCTCGACGTGCTGGTAGGTCTGCTGGACTTTGTGCTCGTGCTACTGAGCGAGTCGACGCACGGCCTCAGCGAGGCGCAGGTAGACCTTCTCTGGGACGCCCTCGTTGGCAGCCCGCGCGCCACCGCGGAGACGCGCAAGGCCTGCTTCCGCTTCCTGGCCATCTCCGCCGCGAATCGCGGGAGTGGGTCGTCTGCTGCCGTCCCGGGAGTCGAGCTTGTGGGCCTCTCCCCGGCGACCCTCGAGTCGGCCTTTTCGCGCTACATTGGAAACCTGGACCTCTGGCGTGCGATGGAGATGGAGGCGCAGGGCGAGGCCGGGGCGCCGACAGCGGCGGCGACAACTTGGCCAGAGGCGGCCTTTACGTGCCTGCAGATTTTCATTTTGCAGCTCAACCGTACGCAGGGCCACCTGCACTGGGCAGCTCCGACCACCGCGGCGAGCGCCGACGCGGAGGGCCACGGCGCGGTCGGACGCCGGGGGCTCCGGTTTATGCCGTCGCCGCAGGCGCCCGAGGTGGCCGCGGACCTGGACGCCGTCGTGGTGCTGGAGCCGGATCAACTGCGGGGCGAGGACGCGCTTTGGTTTCTTGCGCTGGACGCACAGACCGAGGAGACGGCGGCCCGCGCCGCTGCGATGCTGTGCCGGCTGCATCTCGGCGCGGCGCTGGCACCGGAGGAGACGATCGGCTTCCGCGCCGCCTTTGTGGGCCGCTGCATGGACCGGTTGCGGGCCGCCACGGATGAGGCCTCCTCCGGGTCCTTTGCGGGCGGCGCGAGGGCCGCGATTCGCTGCCTCGGGCTCGTGCGCCCTCTGCTGGCTTTCACGGAGCGGCCCACGTCGATCCTCTGCGACATTTTGGGCGGCGAGGCGTGGGCGCTGGTTGCGCCGCACGCGGCCTTCACCGTTGGCCAGAGTTTCGAGGTGACGGTGAGCAACAACTTCCGCGGCACGCCAGGCCACGGCAACAAGTCGACCATCATCGTTTCGACCAAAGACCCGGTATGGAAGCTGCGCGAGCAGGTGGCCAATTGCGTTGAGCTCGAGTCGGGCGAGCGGCTCCGCATCTTCGTGGGTGGCAAGGAGGTGCGCCTCGATGTTGGCGCGCAGCTCGTGCGGGATGTACATGGCGTGTCGCCGGGCGTGACGATCTTAGCCTGTGAGAAGCCGCCTGCACTCCTCGCATCGGACGCGGCCCTGCGCAGCTCCGTGACGGGAGAGCGGGCGGCGGCCACGGAGGACGACCTGCCCGAGGTCACGCGACCTGACCCGGCGCTGGCCGCCGGGGTCCACGCGCCCGGCGCCTCGCTCGCCCGGCAGAAGCTGCAGGCGCTGCCGTGCGTCATTCTGGCGAGCAATCAGGATTACTCGGAGCTTCTCTTTCGGCTGCTGGACGCCTGCGCGCTCGCGAGTGGGCCCGAGGCGGTCGACGCAGACCGCGAGACGGCCAACGCGCTCGCCGCAGACGTCTGGCGTCTTTTGCAGGCGTTGCCATCGAACACGGGCTTCAAGCGCGCAGATCGGCTGCTGGAGGAGCTGCGCCTCGAGGCCGGCTCGCTCTTCAAGTTGCTCTACGTGGTGGAGCTCGTGGAGGCGTTCTTCGCGCCCGAGGACAAGGAGACTGCCGCAGTCGCCTCACGCTTTGTGGAAATGGGCGGCTTGCGCCTGGTCATGGACCGCCTGGTCGAGGTGACAACGCGCGGGCCGTCCGAGCTTGAGTCGTTGCCCGTCTTTGGGTTTCGTGCGGCCCAGCTCCTTTCGCTCATCGCCAAGCTCGTGCGTCTCGCCTTCTTCGTCACGGCGGCGCGCGTGGAGGCCGAGGAGACGCGCGAGGCGGCTTCGGCAGCAACCACGGCGGCGCGGCGCCAGGTTCTCTTCGGCGTTCTCCCCCGCATGACGGCCGTGACGCGCCTCCAGCGCGAGATGGACCTTTCCGGTGTGGCGTTGGTCGACGTGGAGACGGCCTTTCCCTTTGGGCGCGCCGCGGCGCGCACCGAGACGGGCGCGCCCCCGGATGATACGCCAGAGGTTCGCGCGCTCCTGTACGCGGTAAAGCTCTTCGGGTCTGCGGTGGGGCCCGCGGAGGCGGAGGCGGCCGCGCGGGCCGCCGCCGCTGCGCTGCGCAGCTTCGTGCTCAAGCCGTTCTCGCCGTCCACCCGTGGTGGGAGCGGCGCCGAGTCGGCGCTCTTGCCGCAGGCCAAGGCGTCATTACTCACGCTCTGCGCGTTTGGCGTCGGCACGTGGGCGCTCACGGCGGCCGACACGACCGCGGACGAGGACCTCCTGGCCTTTTTGCAGGGCGGCGTCGCCTGCGGGTCAGGGCCCATCGCGACGCTGACGCGGTTTGCCTTCCGTAACGCTGTGGAGCAGCTGGCCGTGCAGGAAGCGCGCTTTGCGGCGCGCGCACTGCGCGCGCTGCCGCGCGTAACGCCGCCGGCCGAGCCAGCTGCGGCCTGCGAGCAGTACTTTGAGCTCTTCCGACAGCTGCTGGCCCTGCGCGGCGCGTCCGCCGCGGAGGCCGCCGCGGAGGCCGCCGCCCCCCGCGCGGAAGATGACGACTTTCTCGTGCCTCTCTTCGAGAGCGTGCAGCTGGCCCTCGCGTCGTCCAGCCGCCGCGAGGACGACCGGCTCTTGCAGGGCTACTTCCAGCTGCTGGAGCTTGGCATGGGGCAGGCCAGCATGCAGGAGGCGCGCGAGGTGGTTGAGCTTCTCCTGGACAGCTGCCTGCCGCAGCTTGAGGACGCAGGCGGCGGCGCAGCGGAGGACGGGCCGGCGCTGGCGAGCAAGGCGGTCCGGCAGGGCGCTTTTCGGGCGGTGGCGGAGGCCGTCCTGGTACACCCTGAGCTCTGGCCCGCGGTAGTGGGCCCGCGCGTGCGCGCCACTACGGCCATTGGCCTGGGCGATCTGTACGCGTACCAGATGCTGAAGAAGGGCGCGCCTATGCACGGCCCGCATTTGCCGGGGGGCGGCTCGTCGAGCGCAGAGACAGCTGTGGTGTCCGAGGAGGCGGTGCAGTCGGCGGCGTGCTGGTCCGTCGAGGTCGGCTCGGACCGGCGAGCGCCGTGCGGCTTTGTGGGTCTGGTGAACCTCGGGTTCATCTGCTACATGAACAGCCTAGTGCAGCAGTTCTTCAACATCCCGCGGCTGCGCTATGGCATCTTGCGCGCGAGGCTGCCGCAGCCGGGCGGGGATGACGGCGCACGTGTGACGGAGGCACAGCGCGAGGTGCTGAGCGAGTTGCAGCGCATGATGGGCGCGCTGGACCTGAGCGTGAAGCAGGCGTATAACCCGCGCGGCTGGTGCCAGGCCTTCAAGGATGAGCAGGGCCAACCGGTGAACCTGTTCGAGCAGCAGGACGCGCATGAGTTCTTCAACTCGCTGTGCGACCGCGTTGACGAGATGCTGCAGCAGGCGGGCTCGCGCAAGCTCATCTCTGAGGCAATCGGCGTGAGCATCGCGAACCAGCTCATCTGCGTCGATGGCAGCGTGCAGGAGGCGCTGCAGCGGGAGAATCCGTCGGTTCGCGAGTACTGCCTGACGCAGGAGCTCGGCGACGGCGTGACGTCCCTGCATGACAGCCTGCGCAAGTTCGTGGCCGGCGAGGTGATTAACGATTACAGCTGGGAGGAGCGCGACAACGCCAAGCTGCGCACGCTCAAGCGACAGTGCATCGCGGACCTCTCGGACGTGGTCTTCGTACATCTGAAGCGGTTCCGGCTGAACTGGGCCACCTTCATGACGGAGAAGATTAACAGCCGCTTCGAGTTCCCGGTGGAGATCGACTTCTTCCCGTACACCAAGGAGGGCCTCGAGTGGGCGGGCGACGCCAACGACGAGGCGCGCTACGGCGAGCGCGGCAAAGCTTACTATCAGTATGCGCTCGCCGGCGTTGTGGTGCACTCGGGCGCCTCGCTGAACAGCGGGCATTACTACTCGTATATCCGGTCGCGCTTTGGCGCCGAAGAAGGCCGCTGGTTTGAGTTCAACGACCAGATCGTGCGGCCCTTCGACCTGAACACGCTGGAGGAGTCCACCTTTGGCGGTGGTTCGCGCAGCTCTAGTTACGGCGCCGAGATCCCCAGCGTGAGCAATGCCTACATGCTCGTTTACGAGCGGCAGACGCGCGTACAGGACGAGGCCGACTTCGTGGGGCCCGAGGTGGCTGCCTATGTGACGCGCGGCGCCGCCGTGCCCCAGGAAGCCAAGCTCGAGGCCATGCCGCCCGGGCTCGCCGACGCCTTCTTGCGCGAGAACCGCGTCATGCGCGCCGTGCAGCGCGTCATGGACCCCGGCGTGGCGCTGCTCTTCAAGCTGGTGGCGCTGGCGGAGCGGCGCCCGATGCCGGACCCGTCGTTCGTCGTGGACGGCTCGCTCTACGCGGTGAACACGCTGGCGCGCTCCGTCAACGGGCGCGAGCATCTGCAGGACCTCTTTGTGGGCATGCAGCGGCTGCTGGTGGGCAATGTGGTGGCGGCACGCGGGTGCCTGGAGGCCATGACGGAGGCGAGCGCCACACAGAACCTGCTGCAGGATCTCCTGCTGCAGCAAGTTTCGGCGGCCGTGCGCGAGGGTGCAGGCGCGTTTCTCGGCCTCCTCCTCGCGGAGGCGGCTGGCGGGACCGACGCGGGCGCGGGCGAAGACACCTGGCCGGGGCTCGCGCCTTTGCTAGAGCAGCTCGTGTGCGGACCTTTGCGCTCTGGGCTCGTCCGCGCGCGTACCACGGTCCACGGGCCGTGGTGGACGGTGCTGCGCGCCGCGGCGCGCCACTTCGTGGAAGCGCGCGCCTTTTTGGTTGACCAAGCCATCGTGGCGCACGCACTCGACATCTTCATGGGCCGTGCCTCGCTCCTGCGCGGTGTTTGGGCAGAATACGCCGAGCTCGGGCCGGAACCCAGCGCGGAGCACGCGCAGGCGGTCTGCGGCAGCCTTGAAGCAGACTGGGCGCCTGTCTTTGGGCTGGTCTGTGAGCTGTGCGAGGGCGGCGAGGCGATAAACGACGCACCCGGCTGGGCCTTGCTACAGTCCCCCGACGTGCTCGAGCAGACGCTGCTCTACCTGCACCGCTTCGCGCAGTGCCACGGCGCGCCGCTAAGTCCGCGCGCCACGCCCGCCGAGACCATTGGAACCATCTACGCGCACGTGTGCCGGCGCGCCCCGGACACCTCGGCGGTGGTCTACGACGCTGTGCTGCGGCACATTGGCGGCGCTGCGTCCGCGGCGCTCCCGCTCTTCTTTGCCATTCTCGAGCGCCTGCTCGCGGCCGAGAAGAACCCTGCGGCGGCCGAGCGCGCCTTGCGCAACCCGCTCACGGAGATTGCCATGGCGCACGCCTCGGACCTGCAGTACCTTTGCGAGTTCGCGCGCCTCGTGCTGGCGCTCTTTCTCGAGCAGCCCGTGCCGTTTTTCCCCCTGCCAGAGGACCCTGCGGAGCGCGAAGAGGCGGTTCTCGTGCCGTGGCTAGCCGGTACGGTGCAGTCCCTCACGGCGCGCGTCTCCCCGGCGGCGCTCCCGACCAGCCCGGAGATTGCCGCCGAGACGCCCGAAGTCGTCTCTGCGGAGTCGCAGCAGGCACCCGGCATGGGCACGGAAGGCGACGAGCCGGTGCTGCCCCAGGAGGACGTCGAGCTGCTCGCCACCATGTACGAGGACTTTGTTGAGCTCCTGGCGGCCGCCAACGCCAGTCTTGGCGGTCAACAGGACGAGAACGACGACGAGGACGACGACCTCCCGACCCGCGGTCTGGGCGACCATGAGACGGGAGGCAGCGATAGCGCTGAGCTCTGACTCGATGATGATGAGGAGGAGGAGGATCAGGATCAGGAGGAGGAGGAAAAATCTTGTTTGTGAACTTTGTTTGGTTCATCATGCGCTGCTGCGCGATCAGCACAGCCACAGTCCTTGATCACGGCGGCGCACGCGGCGGCGTGCACGGCGTGCGACGCGGGAGCGGGGTGGACGGGCGGTGTGGAGGCGGGGGCAGTCCGGAGGCTGCCGCCGCCGCCGCCGCCGCGCTCTTCGGTAGGAAGAGAGAAGCGCGCACGTTGCAGGAGGCCGGCGCATGGCCGGGGCTAGCTCGGCTCCAATGGGTGACCAAGATGCCGCCGGCGCTGCGACAGCGCTGACGCGAACGACGACGCCGACGCCACCGCCGGGCCTGGCCCAGCCGGGCGAGGGCGAGGTGGCGCCGCCGCCGCTTCTGCCCCCATCGCAAAGCGCGGAGGCAGCTGCGGAGGACCCTGTATTCATCCCGCCAGACAACTTCGCCATGGTGCAGCCCGGCGTCTACCGCTCGGGCTTCCCCAAGATGAAGCACTTTCCCTTTTTGCAGCGCATTGGGCTGCGCAGCATCCTCACGCTCGTATTGGAGGAGTATCCACCGGCCAACCGCGCGTTCCTGGACCAGAACGGCATGAAGCTGTTCCAGTTTGGTGTGCCGGGCAACAAAGAGCCCTTCGTGGACATTCCCGAGCACATGATTCGACTGGCCGTTGAGCAGCTGCTCGACGTGCGGAATCACCCTGTGCTCGTTCACTGCAATAAGGGCAAGCACCGCACAGGCTGCCTCATCGGCTGTCTGCGCAAGGCATGCGGCTGGAACCTGTGCTCTATTCTGGACGAGTATATTCGCTTCTCTGCGCCCAAGTCCCGATTCATGGACCAGCAGTTCATCGAACTCTTCGACGTTAACAAGGTCCGCGTTAAGCGCCGCTGGATCCCGACCTGGATCCCCTCCGTCGCCATCGTCGCTGGCCCCGGCGCGCTCGTCCCTGCGCCGGAACCCGCGCGCTCGCGGCAGCCCAGCACCTCTGAGCCCGCCGACGACAACGATCGCGACGCCGCTTCTCGCCGCCTCGTCCGCGGCCCAGCGCTTCCTCCATGATCAACTCACAGTCAGAAGCGCGGAAGGAATGCATGCCGCCAACCAGGGGCACGCGCTGGCAAACGCTTCAATCGATGTTCCATTTCTCTCTATAACTTGTTCTCCCACCCGGCTGGCCTCTGGCCTCCGCACCACTTCATACTTCTCCTCAAGCTCAAAGCTGTCGCTGTCAATTGACTTGACATGTATGATGGGCAAGCACGACCAGAGCCCCCGAGAACAGCTGGTCCAAGTTAGGTTAGAATCCGAACTTACAGAACGTCTCGAAGCGCAACGATCTCTCTGACAAGTCCGGCGCCAGCAACGTGCGGAGTCGACGTCAATGTTGATCCTTGCCGGCCGGACGAGAAGCCGAGGACGCTAGGCATCGCCACCATGTCCTTGAAGCAGTGCACGGGGACGAGCAAGCCGACCGTTGAGCGGCGTTAGCCACCCCACCGGACCCGAGTTGAACACTGGCTGACACCCAGGTGCGCGCCCAGGTCCGGTGCGGGCATACGGACGCAAGAGAACTGCGGCGCAGGCCCAGCAGAGCGGAGTCGCAGCTCGCAAGACCGCGGGCGCGGGCGAGGGCGAGGGCGCGGCGGCGCGATGCGGAGCGGCGCGAGGACGGGCGCGCCGGCGCTCGCGTCGGCGCGGTCCGTGTTCCGCAGCGACGAGGAGGAAGGCGCGTTCAAATTTGAAAGTGGGACGCGCGCGGAAGAGGCGCGCAGGCGCGTGGAGGAGCGCGTCAAGGACTTCGTGGAGGACGCCGTCAAGGAGCTGCAGCGCAGCGACGATGCGCAGGCGCGATGGACGGACCCGGACTTTGGGCCGAGCCGCGCGGATCCGCTGGGTGCGCGCGCGCTGCTGTGCGAGGGACGCAGGGACGCGCCGGGCCAGCCCAAGCCGGACAAGGTCGTGTGGAGGCGGCCCAGCTATGCGGGCGAGCGGGCGAGCGCCGAGGCGGAGAACACCTTCTGCAGGGACGCGGCGCTCTTCCGACGGCCCGCCGGCGATGCCGAGCTCGTGCAAGGCAATTTGGGTGACGGCTGGTTTTTGAACGCGGTGGCGGTGGCGGCGGGCCGCGCCGGCCTGGTGGAGGCCGCCTTCTGGCGCGGTGATGACTTCAAGGACTACGGCATCTTCGTGTGCCGCTTCTTCAAGGACGGCGTCTGGACCTATGTCGTGGTGGACGACCGCCTGCCCATGTTTGCGGGCGAACGGGGGCAGGCGTGCTTTGCGCGCACGCGGGACCCTGGCGAGCTCTGGCTGCCGCTGCTGGAGAAGGCGTACGCGAAGTTACATGGCAGCTATGATCGGCTCGCCGGCGGCGCGCTGGATGCCGGCCTGCGCGACCTGACCGGCTGGGGCACACAGCGCGTGATGCTCGCAGCGCTAGACGTCGATGCGCCCACCAAGGACCTCGACGGTGCATGGCGCACGCTGCGTGCTGCGCTCGACTACAGCTGTGCTGTAGGCTGCATCGTGCAGCCGGAGGACGCCCAGGAGTGCGCCGCGGCTCTGCAGCAGGTTCCTGAGGCAACAGCCAGCGGCAACACGGCGTCGGGAGCCGCGCCTGCAACGGGCCGGGCTGGGCGCGGCGTGGTCGCGCAAAGAGGCACCTTGAGAGGCCTCGAAAAGCGGCACGCCTACGGCGTGGTGGCTGCCAAGGTGGTGCGCGGCACCAAGCTCGTCCTGGTGCGGGACGCATGGGGCGTCGGCGCGTGGAGCGGTCCGTGGTGCCGAGGCAGCGCAGAGCTGGCCAACTACCGCGCCGAGGTGGAGGCGGTTTTCTCGCTCGATCAGCTGGAACGCGATTCCTGCTTCCTCATGAGCTGGGCAGACTTTGCTGCGGTCTTCACCTCGGCGATCGTGACCGTGCAACTGCGCGTGCAGCTAGAGCAGGCGCCTGCGCACGAGATCGTCGGCGCGCAGTGGGTCAGCGCCTTCGTTACGCGCGGCGCCTGGACCGAGCGCAGCGCCGGTGGCGGGCCAGAGCGTGAGACGTGGCACGCCAACCCACGCTTCCGTCTGCACGTGGCAGAGCCCCAGACGCGAGTCTTTGCGCAGCTCGCGCTTGCGGGACGCGAGTCCACCGACGGGTCCTCACCGGTGCTCTTCGCATTCTCCTTTTGCCGCGCCGACCCGGAGCGCGCGGAGCGGCGCGCAGAGAGACCGAGGCCGCACGAGCCCATTTCGGGAGCACGCCGCGTGAGAATCAGCCCACGTACACCTTCGCGTCTTCCTGCGACAAGGAGGTCTTCCTTAGCAAGGGCACCTACGTGATCGTCCCGCACACCTTCGACCGCGATGTGCTGGCGGACTTTGTCCTTTCCATCTACGCGGACAAGAGGGTTACTCTGCATCCAGGCACGGCGCTCGAGGGGGGCGAGACCGAGTCGACCAGTGCTTGGACCAGCGAGGCGAAGCTTGGCCTGGAGCACGGCGGGGGTGGCGATGAGGCACTGCCGATGGCAGCCGTAGAAGACAGCGACGAGGAGGAGGCGCACCGCATGGCCACAGTCGCGGAGGACTTCAAAGACAGGTTAGCGCGTGTGGCTGCAGAGCGTGGCATTCTTTCGTGGCGCATCGCCGCCGAGTTCCAGGGCTTCAAGCAGCTCACGCGCGTAGACTTCAAGCAGCGCATGCTCAAGCTGGGTTTCAATGTCAGCGAGGTCCCGGATGCGGCGTTCGAGGCGCTCGCGTTCCCGGGCGCCACGGTGGGCTGCGAACAGATCCGGCATGTCTTCGAGCAGGACGTGCTCAAGCAGACGCTCCTCCAGGCGCGGCCGGATCGCGCCGAGGATGATCTCATGTTCCGGCCGCCCCCGACGGCGCCGGGCCTGCTCACGCTAACCGTACACGAAGCGCAAGACCTTGTCCTCGCTCGGAGCCGCGATGCGCTCGAGCATGATGAGCGGGGCGAGCCGCATATGCACTACGACGGCGCGCCGGTCCGCACCGGCATGAGCGTGGTTTCCCGGAGCGGGGTAGCTCGAATGAGCGATCGCCTCGTGGTGCTCACGGCGTGGCGTGTGCCGGTGCCTGCGGATGTGGTTGTTCTAAAGGGCGAGGGCGTCCCGGTCGACGAATACGATGTGCTCTGCGTCCCGCTCGCCTACGATGTGGTTTCCAAGCTGGAATTTGCGCTCATGGAGCAGCCGTTGTATTGGGCCGATGCCCACGTGCTCGAGGACGCCGGGTTCTGGGCGTCCCTCTTCGCCGACTGGGCTGCGAAGATGCACCTGGAAAAGGACGCTCTGCCGAACGTTTTGGAGGAGCGCGGCGACGCTGCTGGCGCTGGGACGCGCCACTACGTGGCCGACCGGCGCGGGCACGTGGAGCGACTGATGCAGCGGACGTTTGCAAAGAAGGAGGAGCGGGCTTCTGATGTGAAAAGGGAGACGAGCCTGTTCTCCTCGGAGGTGGGCGTTGCGGAAATGAAGAGGGAGGCGCCTTCGTTGCTTCGTGCGTCTCTGGACCTCGCAGAGACCCTGCATACCTCGCACGAGGCGCGAGCCATGGACGTGCAGCGCAACGTGGCGCTGTGGAGGCTCAAGGCAGTCTCCCGCGCGGAGCGCCGGGCCGTGAGCCGCGAGTACAGCACGGAGCGCAGACTGGTGAGCGAGCTGAGCCCCGAGGAGCGCGCGGCACTGCTTCCCCAGAGCGGCACGGAAAGGGTCGCGGAGATGAAGGAATCGGAGGTGCCTGGCGTGAGCGCGGCGCCGAGTGGCGGCGCTGGTGCGGCCCCGCACTCAGTCGACCCAGATGCGAAGCGCAATGGGCCGGTCTTTGCGGAGGAGATCTGGCTCGACGACATTTTCCCTGCGGTCATGGACGCGGTGCTGTACGGGCGGGAGGCTGTCGTCGAGGCCGGGTTTTGGGCCTCGTCGCAAGCTGCGGACCTGGCTACCGCGCATGGAAAGGAGGGCGGCGGCCCATCGCCCATCTTCTCGTCTGTGGTTTCCATTCTGGGCGAGGGCAGGGTTCGCAAGGAGCAGCTGTCGCGATCCGCGAATCTGGCGGCGTGGTTCGCCAAGTTTGACCGCAACAAGGATGGGCGCATCGACCTCCTGGAGTTCGAACAGGCCCTGCGCGGGCTGGGCTTGGCGCTGAGCGACGAAGATCTGGAGACCCTCCTGGTTCACCTGGACACGAACGGAGACGGGTGCGTGGACCCGGAGGAGTTTGTGGCATTTGTGGAGGATCGCGGCGGCGCAGAGGCCGCGGGTTCCGATGAGGTGGTGCTGCTGGAGGACATCCTCTCGGCGCTGTGCAGCTCCGGCGCGAACGAGGAAGCGGTGCGGCGTAAGACGTGGTCTGTGGGTCTGGACTGGTACAAGCTGCGGCACTTTGCGTCGCAGTTGCAGGAGGTGACCAAGACGTGTCCTCTGGCGAGCCAGCGCGAGCGCTTCGCGGCGGCACCGGCGCTCGTGGCGATGCGAGCGTACCGCGTTGCGCACCTGTTCAGGACGTCGGAGGCGTTCTCGCGGTTCTTGGAGCGCCACCACGGCGGCGGCGTGTCGTTGGGCGAAGCGCCTGTCGTGATGCCCCCGGAGCGGGCGCGCAGGGTGCTTCGCGAGGTGCTCCTGGCCGTCGAGGAAGGCGTGTGGCCGCGGCGCGCAGCGCGCAGGGTGACTGCCGCCGTCCTGGACCTGGACGAGGTGCTGGAGCGCCTGCCGCGGCTCGTGGCGACGGTGACCTCGGTCTCGGAAGCGGAGGCGGAACAGCTCAAGTCTGGGCTCTTCGCGCGGTCCATACTGCGGGCCCACGCGCGCACGCTGGTGGAGAGGATGCGCGACGAGCAGGGCACTGCTGCTGCTGCAAGCGGCGCGGCGCCCGGCGAGACCCTGGAGGAGGCGATCGACGCGCAGATGGCGCAGTTTGCGGAAGACTTGGCCGAGGAGGCCGAGCCAGGTGCCGCGCCTGTCGTGCGCCTGACGCTGGCCGAGGAGATGCGCATGCTAGTGGACGACGCGCTGATTCGCTGCAAGTGCAACGTGGTGGATCGCGTCTCGCTGGCGCGCATGCTAGCGCCGGACAGCGTGCACGCGGTGGAGATGAAGCTGCGGCATGCGCTGCGCGAGCAGCGCGCACTCCAGGAGGGCCCTTCGCTGTATCTCGTGGATGTCTTTGTGGAGGGCGAAGAAGAGGTCGAGCAGACCCACGTGCGCCCCGGGGTGGGGAGCGCGTCGGAGGAGGCTGCCAAGCGGCGCGACGCGCGGCTGGGCCTGCCCCAAAGCATCAGGCTTGTGCGAGGCCCTGGCGGGGCGCTGGTGGACGTTGAGGTGGCGCGCAGAAAGGGGCGTCGGGTCGAGGAGCGGCGCCGCGGCCCGCGGCTGCACGTGCGCGCGCGCAACCCGCGTACCGGGCGGTCTCTGGATGCACGCAACGTGACGGTGGCCGAGGAGCTGGCGCACCTGGTGCCGCGCAGGGTGTGGGTGCCCGTGGGCGAGCAGCGACACTTTCTGCAGGACCTCGTGTCGCGGCTGGTCATCTGCAAGGGCCAGGCCGCGCAGGCGGCGCAGGCGAGCGACGCGGTGGCGCTCCAGCTGGGGCTCCGCGAGAGCGAACACAAGGTGGCCGTGGTGAAGCGGCTTTTGGACAGCCTGCGCGAGGCGCCCTTCTTTACGCAGGTCTCAGACACGGCGCTGCACCTGCGTGTAGACCGGGTGGACGGGCCGGCGTGCCGACGCGCCGTCCTGGACGCTTTGCGCGCGCATCAGGGCGGCCGCGTGGCGGCTGCTCTGGCGCGCATGACGTCGGTGCTGCGCGTGGTGCTGGAACAGACGCACGGAGACTTTCGTGAGGAGATGGCGTGGGCCGACTTTGCGGCGCTTCTGGACGAGCGCTGTGACGCGGCAGTTCGTTTGGTGGTTCGCCCAGGGAACGCGCGCTTCGTCACGGCGACGGTTCGCGATGGCGGCGCGCACCCGGACTTCGCGACGGCCACCTTTTCGCTGGCGTTCACGCCCGCGCCGCCGGCGAGCCGCAACCTGGTGTGCACGCGCGTGTGCAAGCTGGACGGCCGGTACGTGGTGCTCTTTGTGCACCACGCGGCCCCGGCCGCGTGCGCAGGGGGGTCCGGGTCCACCTTGAAGGCGCGCTATGGGCTCATCGCGTACGACCCGCGGTCCAACGACGAATACACGGTCGAGCTGCGGGCGCTTGAGGCTCCGACGCGGCTGACGAGCAACAGAGCGCGGCTGCAGGAGTGGGGCTCGCCCAAGAAGCGCAGTCGCGCCAAGCCGACCCCGGCTGCAACGGAGCCGCACGCCGGGACGCGGCGCGTCGCGCAGCTCGCCCCGGCAACGCTGCAGATGCTGGAGCGGTACCCGGTTATGCGCGGCGAGAGCGGGCGTGCGGCCGTTGACGGCAAGGGCAAAGAAGACGCGGAGGAGGCTGGGGAGGGGAAGGATGTGGTGGTGTTTCTGGGCGAGGAGTTTCCTCTTGACGAGGACCGCGCATGGGCCGAGGTAGAGGCGCACCTGAAGCTGGGGCGCTGCTTGACGCCGCACGTGGAGGTCTCGGTGCTGAACGTGCGCGGCGGAGACCGCACCGGTCGGGGCGCGAAGTCGAGCGACGCGGAGGTGGGCCGCGCGCAATTCCCGCTCTCGGCAGTGGTGGACCGCGCTGGCCAGGCCGCCTCGCGGTGGCTGGTGCTGCGCGACGAGAACAACGAGGAGACCGGGCGCGTGCACGTCTCCTTTCGCTTCGATGACGCGGGCTCCGCAGGCACGCTGGTGGCCGAGGAGAAGGAGGACCTTGGCTTGGGCCGTGCCGGCGGCAGCAGCAGCAGCAGCGGCGGCGGCAGCGCCGAGGACCTCTTCCTGGCGGCGAGCGGCGACGAGAACATGCCCATGCCGGAGGTCGATGCAGCCACGGACAAGGCCGCCACATACGTGCAGAGGCGCGCTCAGACCGCCAAGGACTATAACCTGCTGGCGCAGCGGCTGCGCGAGGAGGTGCTGGAGACCAAGACGAAGCTGGCGGAGAGCGAGAAGGCGCGCGGGGAGCTGGAACATGCCGTGCATTCGAACGAGGCTCGGCTGCGGCAGGCGCGCGGCGAGCTGGAGCAGCAGCAGCGCAAGCTACGCGAAGCGGAGGACCTGACGCAGGCCCTGGACCCGCGGCGGCGCAAGGGCAAAGACGGGGACGTGGCGGACGCCAGCGAGCGCGCGCGGCTGCAACAGGAGCAGGAGGCACGCGTGCGTGAGCTGGAGCAGCTCCGCGCGGAGAACGAGAAGCTGCGCCAGCTCACTGACGCGCGCGAGGCGCGGCTGCACGAGGACCTGCGAGCCGCGCGCGCCAAATTGCAGGATGCTGAGGCGCGCGTGCGTATGGAGGTCGCCAGTAAGCAGGAGCTCCTGAGCTCCGTCGAGCGCGCGAGCTCGGACGCCCAGGCACAGTTTGCGCGCGCCGCGGCCGATCAGCGTGGCCGCGACGCGAGGCCTCGCCTCTCGCCGGACCGTCTGCGCGAGCGCCGCGCCAGCCGCGAGGACTGGCTGCAGGCGCAGCTCAAGACGCAGTACGCCGCGTACCGGCGCGAGTTCGACGGCTGTCTCGACGACCTCGAGCGGCAGCTGCGCGAGCGCCGGCCCGACCGGCCTGACCTCGCCCTAGCTGCGCTGGAGAGCCTCCTGCTAGCGCTGGCACCGGCCGGCGGCGCCGAGCCCAAGGTGGAGGCTCAGCACTTTGGCGAAGCCCTGCTCAACTTTGGTCTCAAGGTCTCCCTGCGCGACCTCGACATGCTCAAGGCCTACTTTGACACTCACACCGACAACAACATCTCCCTCGACGACTTTATCGACACCATGCGCGAGCACATGCGCCGCCACGGCGCGGACCTTGCCGAGGGACATGCAACCATTAGCTTTCGAGGCAAGTCCTCGCTCAGAGATCAACGCAAGGGGCTGTAAGGACGTTACATTTGACGTTGCTTCTTTTTCATGATGAACTTGTGAAGTCAGATCGATGTTGACGTTGCTTCTTTTGATGTGGCCGGCCTTTTTTGGAGTGAAAGGTCAGATCGATGCGAGCAAATTTGATGTTGCTGCTTCTGATGAACTCGTGAATAGACCAGATCGATGCGAGCAAATGCTTCTTTTGATGAACTCGTGAATTGGCCGGCCTTTTTGGGGAGTGAAAGGTTGCGAGCAAATGTCCCGAGGTGGACTTCTGCCGGGCCTAGCTGGCTGCTGGCTCTTGCTACTAGCCCTCTGGACTAAAAATCCAATTCACGCCCGCCGGACCAAGGCAACAAGTGCAAACTTTCTCGATTCGACCTCGCCAACCAGCACGCACAGAGCGCGCCAGCGCGCTCGCAACCCTCGCTCGCTGGCCAGGCCCTCGATGCCGGACGCCGCGTCGCCTGTCAGCCACCGTAAAGCCGTTCAAGTCTCACCCTTTTTTTAGAAGCACCGCGGCGCGGCGAGTGTGCTTGCTCGCGAAATCTCTTAGCCACAGCGAGCGGACCGTCGCCACGCGCTCCAACTAAGCATGGCTGGTCAGTCCAAGCTGGCCTGGCCGGTGGGGGCGCCGCGTGGCCCACTCTCGTTTCTGCGCAACGGAGCGAGCCTGGAGGCGCGTTGCTTCAAGTTGGCCCGGCGCCGGACGGGCGCGTGAAGCAGCAGGTTTCCGCCGCGGTTCGCCTCCGCTGCTTCTGGTCCGCGTCGAGCTGCTGCAGCAAGCGGCCCGAGCTAGCTGCTGTCCGAGCTGCAAGCACTGCAGCCCGCCGCTCGGCTTGCGGGCCTCCCACCTGTGTTTGGCGTGCCGCTTGACCGGTCCGTGTCCCGACATCCAGGCTCGCCGGACGCGGCACGCGTCGAGGCTGGACCGCAGAGAGGGCAACAAACCAATACGATCGTTAGAGGGGCAGCGGGCGCCGCGACGGATCGTGACGTCGCGGAGCAAAGCATGCCTCCGCTGCCACTGGCGGTGGCTGCAGTCACGCCGTGGCGTCACGGTCAGGCAGGCTCGAGGCGCGGACGAATCCGCCACCGCGCCGGAGTTCGTTGCGGTCTTTGAGCTCGACGAGTCCGGGACCTGCTCGCTTTCGGGAAGCCATGCGGCACGAGCTGCGGCGATTTTAGTCGTACTTCTGCGCCCCCCCGAGCTCGGCCGGCTTTGGCTTCCTCAAAGCTGCGCGCGCAACCGCGACGCGGCTTGAGCCTGAAGCGAGAGCGAGTGAAGGGAAGAGGCTGGATCTGGCAGGCTGGCACGCAATGAGGCCAAGACGTCCCAACTGGCCGCTTCACAGTGCTGTAGCTCGTCGTCGGCGGGCGCTGCGGCGGTGACGTCGATTTCCACGCGCGCCTCCGAGGCGCGCCGTTGCCATACTCCGGCCGGGCCACTCCGAAGCCACCAGCAGCAGCAGCGGGCCTGGCCGGCTTCGGCACGCACGACACGCAGCACGGCCAGGCTTCACCCTCTCTCCTGCCAGTGACTCGGCCCGGGACAGCGCCGTCATCGGTGTCATCCGACTCTTCGGAGTGCTGCGCGGCCGCTGACTTGGCGGGGACGTGCCCCCGGCCCGCCGGACTTGGGCGCAGCTGCAGCTGCCACTGGTTGCTCGCTCGCTCGCCGCGACGGGCCGGAGGCCGATCCGCCTTGGACCCAGGCCCGGCGCCTGCTGTCCGTCGCGCGCAGCTCTCCGCGCAGCGCGCGCAGCAGCACCAGCTCGGCCAGCTCGGCCAGCTCGGCTGCGGGTTTCCTGTTTCCTTCCTGGCCACCAGTCAGTCACCATCACTGGCATCACAGCAGAGGCGGCGAGCGTCTGCCTCCTGCCCGCCGCCGGCAGGAGGCGTCTGGAGTCTGGACCTCCCTCCCCCCCTCCCTCTCGTGCCGCGCCGCGTCCGAGTCCGAGTCCTGGGAGCGGTGCGCGGCCGCTTCCAGCTCGTAGCCGGCCAGCCCGAGCTCGGCCGAGGCGGGCTCACGCTGAGGCGGGCGGGCTGGCGCAGGGCGAGGCGTCCAGGCCGCGCGAGTCGCGACGGAGCGCGGCGCGGCGCGGCGCGGCGCCAGGGAGGGCCACTGGCAGGCTGCCGCCGCAGCACGGGCAGGCGCGGCGAGGCGGCGGGGTTGACCGCGACCTCCCGCTGCCACCGGCGAGGCACTGGCACTGCAGGCAGACCGTGACGGGCGAGCAAACCCGAATCGAAGGACAGCGAGCTCAGCTGGCTGCACGCAGGCGGAGGCCAGCGAGTCTGCGACCGCACCTGCGCGCCGCTACGCTGCTGCGCGCCCAGCAGCTTCCCGCGCCCGGGCAGGCGCGCGCGCGCCGCGGCGGCACGAATTTTCAAACTTGAACTGCGCCACGCAGAAAGCAAATTCGAAATCGGGCTCGCAGCAAGCAAGCAAGCAAGCGAGCGACGCCAGCGAGCGAGCAGACGCCGGCCAGCGCCGCCAGCGCGCGAGGCCGCCAGCGCGCGCCGAGCGGGGCGGCGGCCGCGCCAGTTCCGCGCCGCGCGGACGGAAGTCCGGAGACGAGCGGCGCCTCGAGCGGAGGCAGTTTTCGAAAGCGCAGGCAGCGCGCCCCGCTCCCGCTCCAGCCGCCGCCGCCGCCGCCGCCGCCGCCGCGCGCGCCGCGTAGGCGGGGGGCAGGCCGCCGCGCCGCGCCGCGCCGCGCCGCGCCGCGCCCGCGCCGCGCGCCGCCGCCGCCGCAGCAGCGCAGGCCCACACGCCGCCGCGCAGGCCCTCGCGACGAGGGCTGGCGCGAGTGAGAGAGCGGGACCGTCCTGTAGCTATAGCTACTACTAGGCAAGCTGCTACTGGGCAAGCAGGCAAGCAAGCAAACAAGCAAGCAAGCAAGCAAGCCACCCAAGCCCGCGCGCGGGCGCGAGAGCAGCGCGGGCGAGCTCGCCGCGCGCGCGCGGAGCGCAGGCGGCAGGCGCCTCGTGCGGCCGCGCTCTGTGTCTGTCTGACTGTTTTCTGTGTCTCGGTCTCTCCTTCTCCATCCAGTCGGCCGCTCGCCCATGGACCTGCAGACGGTGGAGTGGACGCTGGGCGAGGGCGGCGGCGGCGCGCTGTGGACGGAGCACGACAACATGTCGCTGACGAACACAGAGAGCCCGCACTACTCGGAGACAGAGGCGCCGCATGGCGGCTTGAAGGAGGTAGACGGCGGGCTGATGCTGACGGCGGCCGCGCGCACGGCGACGGACCCGAGCGAGGACTCGGCGAAGCGACGCAGGCGCGCCACGGGCGGCGACAACGCGGCCGCGTGCAGGCGGCACCGGCTGCGGCGCAAGCAGGAGCGGGAGGAGCTGCAGAAGCGCATCGACGTCATGGAGGAGGAGCGCAGTCTGTACCTGGGTCGCATCGCCGACCTCCAGAGCGAGGCCGAGGCGCTGCGCCGCACGGGTGTCACCACGGATGCGCGCCTCCGCATCGAAAACGAGCTGCTGCGCATGCAGGTGCGCAAGATGCGCGCCTCGGTGCAGTCGCTCGTACAGGGCGTCATGCGCGCCGAAACGCTTGCCGCGGACGAGGAGACGCTCATGCACCTGCGCGGCTGCCAGGACGCCGCCATCGCTCAGGTGCTCGGTTTTGGCTACGGCAGCTGGGACAGCCCGTGGCGCCAGGGCAAGCGCTTCCACCTCTTTCCCAACTCGCCCTACGTCGCAGACTTCCGCTACCAGCTGCTGCCGCTCGGCTGCGACCGCGCCTCGGCGCGCCGCATCGACGTCCGCTTTGACATGTACGCGCGCGACGAATTCGTGCGCCTCAATGCCACCGAGATGTTTCGCGTCATTTGGACTTCGCTCAGCGACCCCGAGTTCCTCGACCAGGTCAACCACGACATCCAGGCCAAGAAGGAGAAGGTGCGCGACATCACGCCGCAGTTCGCCGACGCACAGAGCTCCGGCATCAAGATCATCGCTTTCGACAACAACAAGGGCGGCGCTACCGATGCGCGCATCTACACCGAGGCCAAGATCCAGTTTGAGCCCTGCTTCGACGGCCCCGACACGCGCTACACGAGACGCGTCGAGGGCTTCCTCGGATGCAGCGTCACGGCCCCGTGCGAAATCCTTGAGGAGTCCACCTCGGACCGCTCCTTTTTGCTCGGCCAGATGGTGCGTCCGGCCCCGCTCCCGGAGGAGGGCACCCTCGTCAACACCTTCCTCTCCATCCCCATCTCCGAGTCCGTCGACCACTACGTCGGCGCCGACGACTCGCTTGGCCCCATCATTGCCAAGAGCCTTCTTGCCTTTGCCAACCACCTCGAGGCGCGCGGCAAGGCCATGATGCGTCGCGGTGTCTTTTCCTCCATCACCAACCCGCACGAGATTTGAACCCACGTGGACATATAGGTCTGCACGCGAGCTCGTGTGCGCGCGTGTGCGCGCGGAGCCTCCGGGTCGTCGCGTCTGTCTCTCACTCCCTCTGTCTTTAGCTCATCCATGCTGCTCGCTTCTCATCCTCGCTCTTCATCGCGAGCCCCGACGTCCGAGCCCCGACGTCCGAGCCCCTCCTCCTTTTTGTCTCATCCTCCGGTAATTTATTGTTTCTATCGAACTTGAATCCTGTCAAGAAGGCGACAGAGAGCCGAGAGCGCGCGGAGATAGATAGAGAGACAGAGAGCCAAGAGCGCGCAATAAAGAGATAGGGAGGACCGCCTTCCATGGCGGCCCGCCCATGCTGCGCGACAGACCCGAGCGCCACCGTTGGCTTCGGTGCCACACGGTTGTAGCTCTGCCCGCACGTCCAAGCAAACCTCTTTGCCACATGCCATTCATTCTCTCCAACGCACTGTGCCCACTGCGTTGATTCTCACCGAAAACCTCAAGCCCGCCTCAGGCTGGGCCTCCTTTCATTACCCGAAACAACCACGCACTCACTTGTTTCGTGCGCTCCATCAAGTCGGGCACCCCTCGAGCGAGCAAGCCAGCCAGCCAGCCAGCCAGCCCAATGAGAGAATGCGAGCACCACGGGCAAGCCAGCACCGCGAGCGAGAGGCCAGGAGAGGGCAGCTCGGGCTGCTCGGCTACGCGCCTGCGGCAGCGGCCAGCCCCGGCCAGCTTCGCGTTACGTGACGTGGCACTGCGGCACCCTGAGCCCGCCCGGGCCGCGCGTGCAGCCGGAAAGGGCGCCATCACTGTGCGGACAAGTGCGTGCAATCTTGGGTGATCATTGGCAGTCTAACGCTTGGCACGTGCGGTGCAGCCGCCAGTGGAGGAGGCGGAGTGAGTGAGAGAGAGCGAGATTGGCGGGAGGAGCTCGCATCGCGCGGCGCCGCGTGGCGCCGCGGCGCGCCGTGCCACGCGGCTGGCAATCGCGAAGCCATGACGCAGGCCGTCTGGGTCGCCGCGCAGGTGGACGAGGCGGCGACCGCGGGAAGCGAGGCCAACGCGACGACGAGGACCTCGCCCTCAGCGCTGAGCGCCACCTCTGGGCTCGTCGTCGCCGCGGTGCAGGGCGAAGCGCGCGCGCTGCGCTGGACGGGCGATATTGAAGATGGCCTCGAAACCTGGGCGCGCGCGCCGGTGGACGAAGCCGAGCTCGAGGCGGTCTTCGTGCATGCCATCGATAGCGACGCTTTTCTGAGCTCGAATGGCCGCCGCATGGCGGTGTACAGCCTCGACGCAGCCTCCGGCGCCTTTGTGCAGCACGCCGACGTGCTGCTGCTTGCGGACGATGACGACGCCAGCAGTCAGGATGAACAAGAGAGCCGCGCTGCCGCCCTCAAATTCGCCGGTGCAGGCAGCGGTGGCCCAGCAGCCACCTCGTACCCGCTTCGAGCCCGTGCCGGCGAGCTGCGCGATGAGGTGCTGGACACGGCCTGCGCCGACCCGCTCTCCATGACGGTTCGCGGTGCAACCATGGCGCTGGCCTGTCGCTCAGTCTCCGCGAACGAGACGCGCGTCGTCACGGCGGAACAGCCCGCGGCGGAGGGCGCCGTCTTCACGAGCTTTTCACAGACCCAGGAGGTGGCCCGTATTTCGGATGACGGGATCTTCGGTACCAGTCTCGCCCTTAGCGCCGACAGCACGCTCCTCGCCATCGGCGACCCACTCACGGAGGACCCAGAGCCCGCTTTGCTCGCCGAGGCCTACGGCGAGGTCATTTTATACGAGCGCTCGGAGGCGGGCGCCAAGTGGACCGAAGTGGCGCGCATCGCTCCGCCCGACGACACGCGCTGCGTTCGTACAGTTTACCTGGACAGCGCAAGCGACGTCTTCGACGTACAGAACGCCTGCGCCCTCTTTGGATCCGCCGTCGCGCTCGCACACGACTCCTCGCTCCTGGTCGTCGCCTCGCGTGGCCTGCCCCGCGTCCAGGGTTGGCGCGACGGCACCTCGGGCGCCCTGGTGTATCAGCTCCCCGATGTCTCGGACGGCCCGCGCTCCGGTGCTGTGCATATTTACCGCCGCAACGGGACTGCCTGGTTGCATGAGCACTCCATCTTTGAGGACGCCTTCTCCGGGATGCTGCGCCTCGAGCTCGATTTCGGGCACAGCATTGCGCTGAACGCGGACGGCAGCCTGCTTGCCGTCTCGGCGCCCGCCAACCTGCAGACCTCCTCGTATCCGTCGGTGTGTCTCTTCAACGCCTCGCTCGGCTGGGCGCAGGTCGCGCGGATCGACAGCCCGCTCGCGCAGGAGACGCAGCTCGTGGACGCGTTCGGTAGCCTGATGGCCTTCTTGCCTGACGGACACCTGGTGGCAACCTCTTCTTTGGCCGGCGTTGGCCTCCTCTTCTCTCCAAGCGCCGCATCGACCTCGCAGGACACCTCCAAAGGCTTGAGCGACTACCTTCTCTTTGTTGGCATGGCCGCCGCCGTGCTCGCCACGATTTCTGTGGCCGTCGTCCTCGGCGTGCGTCTTGTGCGCCGTCGTCGGCGTCGTGCGGCCGAAGCGGCCGCATCGCTCCAGCCTCGCGTCTTTCTACGCGTCTCGCTCTGAGGAGGTTGCATGAGCGACACGGCATGGATCGTGGCGACTTTGAGTCTGCGCGTGGCGACAGTGACCGCGTGGCGACAGTGACCGCGTGGCGACTTCTTTCTGCTTTGTATGTGTTTGATTAGTATGTGACGACGTCGAGAAAAACGCATCGTTGAGATCATGATGGCTGCGACGTCAACGTCAACTTGTGGACAAGAGCCTTCAACCTTCGCAATCACGTCACGTCACTTCACGTCACGTCACGTCAAGGAGGGCCAAGGGCAGAGTATCGCTCTTCTCTCGAAGTTTAGCTAGCTAGCTCTAGCTAGCTGGCTGGAGCGAGCGTTAGAGAGCTAGCTGCCCGTGTTGCCCGTCACAGCCCGTGCACCGACGGAGACATCTTGCGTTGCCTCAACTTGCCCCTGCAGAGGTCGCGCTTGGCCTCGCCTGTGGCTCGTCCGGTTGTTGGTCGCTCGTCGAAGATGGAAGCGCTGCCCGTGCAGCGCAGCGACGAAGTTATCCTTGCGTCGCCGCGGTTGCCTCGGCAGTGCTCGTCTGGTCGTTGGTCGCGCGCTCGTCGAGGCGGGCTCGGTCGCCGCCGCGCCGCAAAGGCCAAAAGACGACGCGGCGCGAGGCGCGCGGCGCGAGGCGCGAGGCGCGATGGCGGCGGCGACGGAGGGCCCGTGGGCGCGCGCGGAGGCGCTGCTGCGCGCAGAGGTGGGGCCGGCGCCGCCGCATGCGCGGCACGGGCCGTGGGCGGAGCGCGGCGCGCTGGCGTGGCTCGACGACGAGGTGGAGGAGCTGCGCAGCGCGACGGCGCGGTGCGTGAGCGGGCGCGAGGGCGGCGCGTGGCGCGAGCTGGCGTGGCGCGCGCGCGTGGCGCGGTGCGTGGCCGCCGACATGCTGCTGCTGCAGCGCGAGGAGCTGGACAAGGAGGAGCAGGACCCGCGGCGCGACGGGGAGCGCGTGGGCGTGCTGCTCGCCGGCGTGGAGCGCACGCGGCGGGAGGTGCTGGCGCCGCTGGACGTGCTGCGGCGGCAGCTGGCGCTCGCAGAGGCCGTGGCGGCCGTGGCGCCGGACGCGGACCTGGCCAGCGCGGAGCGCGCGCTGGCCGGCTGCCGCAGCTTCTCGGTGCTGGCCGCGGCCGCGCTGGGCGGCCACGAACGCAGCCTGCGGCGCGCCGAGGACGTGCGCCGCGTGCAGTCGCCGGCCGCCACGGACCTGCTCGGCAGCGCGGTGCTGTTTTGCGTGCTGCGCGCCGAGCAGGCCGAGCAGCACTACAGCTTCGCGGAGATGGGCGACCGCTTCGCGGATCGCGCGGCCGCCTTCGCCGCGGTGGCGCAGCTCGCGCGGCCGCTCGCGCGTGCCACGGCCGGCCTAGCGCTCCTGCACGAGATCCCCGGCACCGAGACGGCCTCGCGCGTCGGCGGCAACGCCAGCGCCGGCGGCGCTGGCGGCGACGAGGACGACGACACCGTCATGGCCAACGAGGAGGTCGAACAGGCCGCCGAGCAGGTGGTCACCATGCTGGCGCCGCTGCGCCTGCGCGAGCTGTGGGCGCGCCTCGCGCCGCAGCAGTCCGTCGACGCGCTCCCGGACGGCTTCTTCGTGCTCGAGGCGCTGCGCGAGCGCCGCATCGACAAGGAGGCGCTGCGCTTCTTCAAGACGGCCAGCGAGCGCCTCTGGCCCGTCGAGCACCCAAAGCGCGTCGTCGTGCTGATGGTGCTCATGGACGACATCGAGTGGGATGACCCGGCCGGCGTCTGGCGCCAGCAGTGGCTGCAGCTGCTCGTGCTCCTGCGCCAGCCGCCCGTGCTGCCCGGCGCGCTCGAGCAGGTGCTCGACCGCCTCTGGTCCAAGATCTACGTTGACGCCGTTCCCGAGGACGAGCCTGCGGCGCGCGCGCTGCTCTCTGAGCTGCTGCTCAAGACGCCCTTTCGGCACGACGAGCTTGCCGTCGTGCGCGCCTTCCTCGACCGCAAGGCCGCCAAGGCCGCCTCGCCCGCCGCCTCGCGCTTCGCCTATGACTTCCTCGTAGCCTTGCGCATCGCGCACAACCAATCGGCGCTCGCCAAGGAGGCGCACGACGCCGACCTCGCACGCAACGGCCGCGCCGGCAGCAGCGACGACGACGAGGAGCACGTCGGCGTGCGCGCCCTTCTCGTCCGCACGCAGGCCTCCTCTGCGACGCCGCACGGCCTCGAACCCGAGGCCATGCAGGCCTTGGGCGACCTCCCGACGCACGCCGAGGCGGCCGCGGCCGCCAGGGCCGCGGCTGCGGCCCTCGCCGCCGAGGACGACGAGGCTGGCTTCCTGCCCGCCCATGCCGGGAGGCCCGCGCTGGCCGCGAGCGCCGCGCCCTCGCCGGCGGTCTTCGCGCCCTCGCCGGCGCCGGCGCCAGCGCCGGGACCGGCGCCAGCGCCCGCCGCGCCGGCGCCGGCGCCGGCGCCGACGCCCGCACAGGGCTATTTCGCGCGCCAGCCGGGAGCCGCGACCGCGACCGCGGCGCGCAGGGTGGCCACCTCGACACCCTCGTACGCGTCCAGGCCGCGCCGCGCGCGCCTGGCCATGCCCATGGCCGCCTCCTCCGTGACCCCGGCGGCGCCGCCGGTGGCGCCCGGCAGCAGGTTGCGCCCACGGCCCTTTGCGAGCCTCGCCTCGCCGGCCCCGGCCAAGCGCGCCACGCCGGCGCCCGCCGCGTCCTCCGCCAGCACCAGCTGGGACGCGTCGCCCGTGCCGCTCCGGCTCGACTCGGGCGTGCCTCCGCCCGCCCCCACGTCGGCCGCCGCGGCCGGCACCACCATGGACGGGATCATCACGGCGTCCACCTCCACCTCCTCCACCTCGTCCTCCTCCTCGTCCTCCTCGTCCACCTCCTCGCCGCTGGCGCCGCGCTCGGCCTACAAGCAGCTGCACATCGCTTCCAAGCGCCACTAACTTCGTAACGTAAAGTAACTACCAGCAACCAGGCCTCAACTTGAACCAACGGCGGCCACGTCGACGCGGGCCCGTGCTCAAGGCTTGGCCGTGCTGCTGCGCTGCACGAGCCTCCAGCTTGCCAGTCCGCGCCCCAGACCCCTCTCTGCTGCTGCCCGACGTCCGAGTCCGGGTCCGGGTCCGGGTCCGGCGACTCCAGCGTCCAGCGACTCCACCGAGCCGCGCGAGTTTGACTCGCACGGCCTCGCACGTGACGCCGCCGACACGGTGCAGCGCAGCGGTGCACCTCCTCTCCTCCTCCCCGGCAGCGCTCACCGTGACCCCGCCGCGCTGCTGCACGTGCCGCGCCGCGCCGCGCCCAGCCCAGCCCAGCCCAGCCCAGCCCAGCCCAGGCCGCGCAGCGGCGGCGCAGCGCGCGGAGCCCGAGGCGCTGCGCTCGCGAGAGGCGCGGCCAGGCGGCGGCGGGCGGGCGCCGCGAGCGGGCGAGCGCGCCGCGAGCGAGCGCGCGCCGCCTGGTCAGCGCGCGCAGCCTGGCTCAGCTCGCTGCAGCGGCGCCGCGACCGCCTCCCGCGCGTGCAGGTTGGCGCGGCGGCGGCGGCGGCGCGCGCGAGCAAACTGGCAACGGCGCGGCGCGCGGGCGCGGGCGCGGGCGCAAGGCGCGAGGCGCGAGGCGAGGGCGGCGGCGCGAGGCGCGAGGCGCGAGGCGCGAGGCGCGAGGCGCGAGGCCAGGCGACGCCGAGGGCCGAGGCGGGCAGCCGGCGCGGCAGGAGGCGCGGTACGCCAGCTCGTACCTGCCCGAGGAGGACCTGGAGAGGGAGGAAGGCGCGCGGGTGCAGCGCGGGGGCGACCGGAAGGCAGAGGGAAAGGGAGCTGAAAGGAGCGAACGAGAGGCAGCGGCGAACGGCGCCATGGAGGGCGTGTGGAAGCAGGTCGTGGCCGTGGCGAGGCAGTACGGCGTGGACGTGGAGGCGCTGGACCTGTGGAGCCTGTCGCTGAGGCTGCGCGGAGCAGAGGCAGACGCGGAGGCAGACGCGGAGGCAGCGGCGGCCACGGCGGCCGCGCGGAGCGCGCGAAGCGGCAGCGGGAGCCGGAGGGCGAGCCGCAGGCGGTCGCGGCGGCAGCAGCAGCAGGAGCGCAGGGAGGAGGAAGACCTGGACGAGGCCGAGCCGGACACCGAGGCGGAGGCCGGCGGCTTTCTGGCGCCCGTGGAGAGCATCCTGGAGCAGCCCTCGTGCTTCAGCGATGGCGAGTCCTCGGACGAGGAACGCGAGCAGGTGCGCAGGCGCAGTAGCCGGCTAGCGCGCGTGTCGCGGCGGCTCTCGTCGCGGCGGCGGGCGGCGGGAGGCCTGGCGCTGGACGAGGGGAACGTGGCGGCGCCGGCGGTGGACGATATGAACGAGGCCGACGCCGCCTTTATGGTGGACGTGGTGGGTGAGATGACGCCCAAGCAAATTTTGGCGCTCGCGGCCATGCGCGAGCGCTTCGCCGGCATGTCGTGTTCGGAGATCGACGAGAAGCAGGGCTGCTTCCGCCTCAACGACGCCACGTACATGCGTTTCCTCATCTCCAAGGACTTCAACGTGCGCCGCGCGGCTGACGCGCTCACCAAGCACCTCGCCTGGCGCGACGAGGTGCGCCCGGCCTCGCTGTCCTCGCGCGACGTCCTGCCCGCTCTGCAGACCGGGATCGTGCGCCGCGCTGCCGAGACGCGCGACGGCCTGCCCGTCATTTTCATCGACCTCGGCAAGCTCGACTCGAAGATGTTCGCTGGCGACGGCTTGCGTTCCTTCGTCGACCTTTGCGCCTTCTTTTTCGAGCAGACCATCCGCGAGCTGCCGCCCGGCGTCCACGAGAACATCATCCTCTTCGACTGCGGCGAGTTCTCCTATCGCGAACAGGCCAACCGCGCCTCCATGGAGGTGCTCAAGACTGTCATTGACGTCCTGCAGAACGGCTACCCCACGCTCGTGCGCAACATCTACCTCCTCAACTACCCGGCCATGACCACCATCGCCTGGAACGCGGTCCGCTTCATCCTCTCCAAGGACTTCAAGCGCCGTATCGTCTTTGTCCGCAAGAACGAGACCATGGCTGACATCGTGCACCCAGACGACCTCATGGAAGGTCACGGCGGTACGCGCCTCGAGCCCTACCCGGTCCACGGCGTCGACGTCCCGATCCTCGGTGAGGTCCTCGACGCCTGACGACCGCCGCACCCTTTCGTACACAAACCCCGGCACCTGTACCTTTTCACCTCCTCGCCGGGCCCTGACCAATATCCCAATCACAGCTCTATGCTTACTCGTATCCGCCTACAACGCGGGGGTCCCTCGGCGACGCCCGGCGCAGGGGGCACTAAAGCGTATTAAGAGGGTACTTTACTCCCGATTTGCTCGAAAAAAGTGGCCTAGAGTCTGGCGAAGTTAGTTCCGCATTCGATCAAAAACGCAGCGATGGGGCCGAGCTTGAAGAGGCCCACTCGAAGCGACCCAAGGCTCCTGCCCCCTATTCATTTTGGCCGAAGGCGTGGTGGTTAGGATGAGATGAGCTCGGCAGTTCGCCCAGAGCGGCTTTGGGGGGAGCTCGCGCGCGACTTCGTCGCGGAGCGCGCTGGAGCCGCAGGCGCTGCGGCGCGCGGCTGCAGGCGGCCCTGGCGGGTGCCTTGTGCCTGCTCTCAGCTCGTACGACCCTGCCGCAGCGCTTGGACGTGGAGTCGGGCCCGCACTGCGACATCATGGCATCGGCGAGGCCTAACCACCGCGTGGAGGACGACAGCGACAGCGACAGCGACAGCGAGTTCGTGCCCCTGGACAAGCGGGACACAGGGGACGAAGACGAAGAAGGAGAGGAGCTTGGCGACGAGGATGCTCGTGCTGAGGCCGCTGCGCAGCAAGACTTCGAAGACATACTTGCGTTGGTCGACGAACCGACCGAGCGTGGCTTGCCCGGCTCAAGCGCGACTCGAAAGGCAACGAAGGGTCGCAAGGCTGAGACGCGGTGCAAATGCGGATCGACCAGCCACAAACGTACGAGCTCCAGGGCATGCCCGCTTTTCAACGCGGCCGACTCCAGGAAGCCAGGCCGCAGCAAGGCCTCCGCGAAGGCTGCGGCAGTCAAGGTCACCGATGCGGAGGTGTCAGGTGACTGGGAGCTGCTCCCCTGCCCGGACGAGTATGAGCTCATGTGGCAGGAAGATGCGAGGTCAATGCTCTTCGACCAGCGTGCCAAGGCTCATGTCAAGTACATGAAGGATCGCGTGGAAACAACGCTGAGCAACCTCGGCCGCGATCCCGACGAGATAGGTGTCTTCGATGTCTTCCACCTCCTGGCTGAAGACTTCGTTCACGAGCTCTTCAAGCACGCTCATAGAAAGATGCTCACGCTCTTCAAGGCCACGCTTACAGAGCAGGACTTTTGGCTGTTCCTCGCCATGTACAACTTCTTGCAGGTGCTCAATCTCTCAAAGGAGTTGTGCTTCGAGATGGCCATTACACCTCTCCGCCGTGTGATTGGCCCGAACGTTCAACTCCTCGGCATCGAGATGTTCAACCGCATTCAGCGGTGCATCACGATGGTCGATCCGAACATGGGCGTGTCGACCTCGACGACATGGACGGACACGTCTGACATGGTCAAGTACTGGGAGCACATGGAAGTCACTGCCTTCAAGGCCACTCGAAACATGGTCATGAGCCCACATTCCACGCTGGTCATTGACGACGAGCTCGTTGGCTCGCGCGCAGGAGATGTGCAGGTGAGGAGCATCAGCAACCGCAAGGCCGGTAAGGACGGCATCAAGAACGACAACATCGCGGACTCGCTCCTTCGCGTCGTGTACGCCATCCGCCACCAGCGGCGTGAAGAGTGGAGCCAGCAACACGCGGTGGTTGCGCTGCTGAAGGATGTTGAGGTCCGCCTCGGGAAGGACATGGGCTGCCTAGTGGCCGCCGATCGTGGCTACTCGAAGAAGCTGCTCTGGGAGACCCTCGCCTCCAACAACTGCAGTTTCTGCATGGTAGGCAAGATCGACCACCCGATGCGGGGGGAGAGTGAGCTCAAGCAGAAAGAGATTGATGCTGGTGCGTCGGCCGCGACCCGGCCGAATGTGGTGCCAGACGGAGGGCGCCAAGGTCGCGAAATCTTCACGATGCGCTCAACAGTGCAGCTCAGCCGTGGCGGAGCCTCCAACCAGAAGGACATCCATGCCTTCGCCTTTGTCGACTTCCAGTCTGCCACGTCGCGCGAAGCTCGCCTCATCCGCTTCGTGGAGTGCGGAACCGGCCACGCGGAGCGCATGCGCAGCACGCTGGTGCTGGTGCCACGGTCAATCTCCGGCGAGGAGCCGCTGTTCCTGCCAGGCAGCAAGAATAACACCGGGACACGTAAGAGCATCGCGCTAGAGCTCATGGACAAGTGCAAGCCGCTCACGTGCTCTCAGCGCTGCACCGACTGTTTCGTTCTGCGGTTCTTTTGCATCACTGAAACTGCTAGCGATAAGATCTCGTTCCAATGTACTTAGGACCGTCAACTGCTGCGCAGAAGAGGGAAGGCGCACACGGACAACGAGGACGAGATGATGTCGGACGAGGAGATGGCTCGTATCATCTCCCGCTCCTGGGACTTCACCCGGTGCGTATCGAACAAGCACAAGAGGACCGGGTCTATGAACGAGGCGTCCGTGGCCTCAAGCATACGTAAGCAGGCGTGGTGCGAGTGCATGTTCGAGGTCGGCCTCATTCAGCACAAGACCGTTCCGGGGCTCGCAGTCTCGCCGGATGGAGTCGCTCGCGTCCGGCTTCCAGGCGCGGAGTGCGACGCATCGTCAGTACTATGCAGCGTCGAGATCAAGACGCGCGTCGCGCCTGGAGTCGCGTTAGACGCACGTATCCTGAGCAATCAGATGAACAAGAACTACTTCACGTCCATTGTTGGGGACGAGACTTGGTGGAAGGCCATACCTGCCGAGCACCGCGCGCAAGTCTTGCACCAAGCTGTGGTCCTCCAAATCGATCACGTGCTCTACGTTGCTGCCAGCACGAGTTCGTGTTTGTACGCCTGCCTCGTTGAAGTGCCTCCGGACGCCCGGCTCGCCATGGAGCGCGCTCTGAAACCGTGGGCGGACAAGCTCACGACATGGGCGCACCAGAGCATCGACAGCGGGTGCGCCGCCCAAGCCACCTGCCATCTTCGGCGAGGAGGAGGGGGCGGTGCTGAGCTCGCTCTTCCGGCTGTGGCGCGCCTTGCGCAAGCTTGTCGCTCTGAAGGGGCCCATGCGGCCCGTGCATGTCATCAAGTGCTTACCGCAGGAGCTATACAACGTCGCAAAGGGCGGCGTCGACGGAAGCACACAGTACGTGGAGCAGATCACCAACACGCAGTGCATGAATCTGAGCTGCGACCAGAACATCGCGTTGCGCACGTACAAGCAGCTCGTTGTCAACGCCATCGTGGTCTACCGCTACTTACAGGCTGCGAGGAAGAGCAACCTCGAAGACAGCGACGGGCTAAAGGCCCTCCGCGACAAGGTGAACCGCTCTGAAGCGCTCAGCACTGTCTCGTTCCGCCTCACTGTCGACATGGTCCGTCACGTCTACAGGAGCAGGCAGCTCGATACGGCGCAGGTGGAGTTCAACATGCAGCCAAGCATGCCCAAGCCCACTGGGCTCACCAGGGAAGCGGCGAGGGACCTCGTGACCGCCGGTAAGCGCAAGCGAACCCCCGAGTTGCAGAAGTTCTTCAACCACGGCCAAGCCCGCGACATCCGCCTCGATGCCGCACTACAACATGACTCAGAGGCAGCGGGAAAAGCATCCTTCAACGCCAACAACAAGAGGATTCCCGCCAAGCGGCTCTGCGTCATCTGCGGCAAGCAAACGCACCGTCGTTGCACCATCTGCGGTGTGCCTCTGCACGTGTTCATGAGAAAGAATGAACGCACAACCTGCTTTTCCAAGTGGCACACGCGCGTGCGCGTCGAGCCTCACGAAGGCTTCAAGAAGCGCAAGACAAACGTCAGCGGAACACCTTCGCCCATTTGCCTCGATCATGTCGATTCGAGCAGCGCCAGTGCCTCGTCCGGTACCCCTACAGCGCAGAGCATGAACGACCACGTAGCCCAAGCCAGCTACACCGACACCCCATCAAGCCATAGTTCAACATCCTCTCGCAGCAGCCTCAGCACGAGTCCATCGTGCCCTTGATGCAGCCCAAGTTGGCCTCAGCATCCGCACAGGCCAGTCGGAAGTGACCAACACTTTACGCCTCCATACAAACCCAGTAGTTGAAAGTTCCAAAAATGATTAGAATCATGATAGCAACAGGTCAGTCGAGCGCAAGCAGGAGAGCCGATTTACTAGGGATAATATGGCTATCCTGATTAAACTCCGTCTAGGGCGATGAGATTGGGATATCTTTTAAAAGCTGCAGTGAGCTCCAAACTTGCACCGATGACCGAATGAGCCCGGTGGTGTGTCCCGTCTTTGGTGTTTCCGACACTTCTCCACACTTCCCGCCTCTTGCTCGTGGCGCTCACAGTCAGGCCAAGGTCGCCTGCGTGGCGCTCAGGCCAAGGTCGGTCGCCTGGCGCTCACTGTCAGGCCGCGGAGTTATCTGATCGTCCCTGGTCCGTCAAGTTGCTGCTGTCCATCGTCGCGTCGCCGAGAGCTTTGGGAAAGCCGAAAGATGACGTCAATTGCGTCACAGGGCAAGCGCGGCGCTTCGACTCTCTCGTGGGCAGCCCGTGCAGCCGGATTAAGGTCGGTTGCCGTCGCACAAGCACTCTGGGCGAGCTCGAGCCCACGCGCCATCATCTTGTCGGTGGCGATGATCTCAGTGACAAGGTCAAGTAATGTGGGCGTCAAGACCCGGCCGCGCAGCAGAACCGAGTCGCTGAGGCGCTCCGCGGCCAGGGCATGGGCGAGACGGCGGGCGAGGAGGACGCGGGGCCCGCGGAGCGCAGCCCGCTCCCGCGCACGGCCGGGCCGGCGCCGCCTCGCAAGCGGCGGCGCGCGGCGCGCAAGGCGCAGGGCGGCGACTCGGAGAGCCTCGAGGCCGAGGACCGCGGCGACGAGGACCAGGACAGCATGCTGCGGCGCGGGGCGGCGGCGGCAGCCGGCGCAGCGCGAAGACAGCAGGTGGACAGCAAGCTTTGCAAGCGCTGCGGCCGCACCATGGAGTGGCGCAGAAAGTGGAAGGACTGCTGGGACGAGGTCAAGTTCTGCAGCAAGGCTTGCAAGAGCGCGGGGCTCAGGCCGCTCGATCACGCCATGGAGGCCAAGGTGCTCGAGCTCCTGCAGGCTCGCGCGGCGGCCTCCACCATTTGCCCGAGCGAGGTCCCGCGGCAGCTCGGCCTCGACAACTGGCGCGACGAGATGGAGGCCGCACGCCAGGCCGTGCGCCGCCTCGCCGCGCGCAACGTCGTCGAGGTGCGCCAGCGCGGCCAGGTCGTGGACCCCTTTTCCTTTCGCGGGCCTATCCGCGTGGGCCGTGGCGATCGCTTCACCGAAGTCGGGGCGTCTGCGGATCAGGCCGCCGCCTCTACTTAGTAGCTTAGAGGCCCTACACGAGGAGCGCACATACGTTGTCCATCCCGCCGAGCTCCGTACGCGCCCGATGGACGCGCCGCGACACAGCAAGCCCGGGAGGAGCCGCTGTGCGCAGCTTCGAGTGACGGTCGTCTTGAGGTTCAAGCTCGTCGTCGCCCGAGCTCGCCCGAGGTCGGCGCCCAGTTCGCAGCTTCGAGCAGCTTTTTTCGAGCAGCTCTTGTTCGAGCACTGTGCGGGGCCGCGGCTTGCGAGGCGCTGGAAGCGACGGCCGTCTGCAAGGTCGAAGATCCTCGTCGCCCGACAAGCCGCCCAAGGCCGCCGTTGTGGACTCGGCCTCCTCGGCGAGCGGCTGCTCTCTCAGTGCTCGGTCGCGACAGAACCCCAAGCGAGGCTTCCTTCGTCCCGCGCGGCTTGCTGCGCGCGCGGCGCGCGAGCAGCGGCAGGGGCGGCGGCGGGGGCGCGAGCAGGGCCAGGAGCAGGAGCTGGAGCCGGAGCCGGAGCCGGAGCCGGAGCCGGCGCTGGAGCGGCGGCGGCGCGATGGCGCAGGCGGCGGCGGGCGGCATGGAGTTCCCGTTGGACGGGCTGCTGCCCAAACGGTCGAGCGAGGCGGCGGCGCTGCTGGAGCAGGAGCCCGAGGCGGACGGGCGCGGCGTGGTGGTGGCCATCCTGGACACGGGCGTGGACCCGGGCGCCGCCGGCCTGCAGGTGACGAGCGATGGGCGCAAGAAGATGGTGGGCCTCCTGGACACCTCGGGCGGCGGCGACGTGGACATGCACAAGGTGGTCAAGGGCGAGGCCGTCAAGGAGGAGGGCGAGTGCTGGGTGCTGCCCGGGCTGAGCGGGCGGGCGCTGCGCGTGCCCAAGGCGCTGGAGAACCCGAGCGGCGAGTGGCGGCTCGGGCTCAAGTCGAGCTTTGAGCTCTTCCCGGCCGGCCTGCGCGAGCGGAGCAAGGCGGAGGGCGCGAAGCAGTGGGAGCGCGCGCAGACGCGGGCGCTGCGCGAGGCGCGCGCCGCGCTGACGGCCTTTGACGTGGAGCACAAGGTGGACCCGGCCGACAAAAAGAGCGCGCTGGCGCGCGAGCCGCTGCTGGCGCGCAACGAGCTCAAGGCGCGCGTGGAGGCGCTCGAGGCGGCCGAGAAGGCGCGCGAGGACATGGGCGCGTGGTGCGACTGCGTGGTCTTCCGCGGCGCGGACGGCGCGCTGCGCGCGCTCGTGGACCGCTCCGGCACGGGCGACCTGTCCGGGGTGCGCGCGCTGCGCACGTTCGCGGCGTACGAGGACGAGGAGGAGCTGGAGTTCGACAAGTGGGACGAGGCGTCGCAGCTGAACTTTGGCGTCAACATCTTCGAGGACGGCGCGCTCCTGAGCATCGTGGTGGACTCGGGCGCGCACGGCACGCACGTGGCGTCCATCGCTGCGGGCTTCCACCCGGGCCAGCCCGAGCTGAACGGCGTGGCGCCCGGCGCGCAGGTGGTCTCCATCAAGATTGGCGACGGCCGCCTCGACGGCATGGAGACGGCCGCGGCCATCATCCGCGCCATGAACGCCTGCGTGGAGCTGGGCGTGGACATCATCAACATGAGTTTCGGTGAGCCGACGAGCGTGCCGGACCAGGGTCGCACTGCCGAGGTGGCCCGCGACCTGGTGGAGAAGCACGGCGTCATCTTCGTGTCGAGCGCTGGCAACGCCGGGCCGGCGCTCAGCACAGTGGGCGCGCCGGGTGCCACCTCGGACGCGCTCATCGGCGTGGGCGCCTACGTGGAGCCGGCCATGATGCTGGCCACCTACAGCCTGCGCCCGGGCGACGGCCCGCCGCCCAAGAGCTACACGTGGTCCTCGCGCGGCCCGCGCTACGACGGCGCCATGGGCGTCACCATCACGGCGCCTGGCGCCGCCATCGCCGCCGTGCCGGAGTGGACGCTGCGGCAGAAGCGCCTCATGAACGGCACGTCCATGGCGTCGCCCAACGCCGCCGGCTGCCTGGCGCTCGTCGTCTCGGCGCTGCGCAAGCGCGGCGTCAAGTACTCGCCCTGTATGGTCAAGCGCGCGCTCGAGGCGACGGCCGTCCTGGTGGCCGGGACCGAGACGCACGCGCAGGGCTGCGGGCTCATCCAGACGGCCAAGACGCTGGACCTCCTGGCCGCCGGCTCGCCCGGCCTGCACTTCGAGACACCCTACCGCGTCACCGTTGCGCAGACCGAGGGCCGTGTCGACGGCGGCCCGGCCGCGGGCATCTATCTGCGCGAGCCGTGGGAGACCAGCGAGGCGCGCGAGTTTGTCGTCAGCGTGGAGCCCTGCTTCCCGACCGAGGACCCGGACGAGGCGCCGCGACCGACGCCCGAGATGTCGGCGCAGCGCCGCGCGCACCTCGAATCGCTCATCATGCACGAGCAGCGTGACCGCAACCGCCTCGAGGTGCGCCTGCACCTGCGCACCACGGCGCCCTGGGTGCAGGCGACACCCTTTGTCATGCTCAACGCCGGGCCGGTCTCCATCAAGGTGGCCGTCGACTCGCGCGCCGTGCCGGACTCCTCGGACGGCCGCAACCAGGTGCACTTTGCCGAGGTGCTCGCCTTCGACCCGGCCTACCCGCGGGCGCCCGTCTTCCGCATTCCGGTCACGGTGATTCGGCCCGAGTCCTGCGTGCTGACGCGCGACCCGGCCGCGGCCGTGGCGCCGGCCGCTTCGGTGGCGCGCCTGCGCTACGAGCCGCTCAAGCGCTACGAGGGCGTGCACTTTGCGCCGGGCGATATCGTGCGTCACTTTGTGGCGGTGCCGCCGGGCGCGTCCTGGATGGACGTCACCCTGCGCCCCAGCGCCGGCCGCCCCAGCTCTGTGGCCGAGGGCTCCTCGCGCACCTTTTATCTGCACTGTCTGCAGATGCGGCAGCAGGGCAACTACCGCGACGACGAGCTGTCGACCGCCGTGGCGCTGCGCCAGGAGCCCTCGGCCGCCGGCTCGCGCACCATGGCCGTGCGCGAGCATGGTACCGTGGAGATTTGCGTCGCGCAGTACTGGAGCAGCCTGGGCGAGGGTCCGATCGACATCGAGGTGCGCTTCGCCGGCGTGACGCCCGTGCCGAGCGCGCTGTCGGTCGGCGCGCACGCCGCCGGCATCGCGCGCGTCGACCTGCGCGCGGACTTCGGCAGCGTGCGCGTGAGCCCGTCCGCCAAGCTCAAGACCTGGGCGCACGCCGTGCGGCCCGTGGCCGCCAAGACGCGCCTCGAGGCGCTGCCGCCCGGCCCGCGCGACTACGTGCTCGGCAGCCCGGCGCGCCCCACCTATGGTCTACTTCTCGAGTACACCTTCAAGCAGGCCGAGTCCGGCAAGCTCACGCCGCGCCTGCCGCAGCTTGACCAGCTGCTCTACGAGTCGCCCTTCGACTCGCAAATGTGCATGCTCTTTGACGGCAGCAAGCGCCTCCTCGCCTACCGCGACGCCTGGCCCAAGCCGGTCGAGGTGCCCAAGGGCCAGGTCACTGCGCGCGTCTACGTGCGCCACGAAAAGGTCGCGCTCCTCGAGCGCCTGCGTGAGATGCCGCTCGTCGTGGAGCGCCCGCTGTCCTCGGACATTACGCTTACCGCGCACAAGACGCGCGCCGGCGCCGCCACCGGGACGCAGACCTTTTCTGCGCGCGTGCTCTCGTACGGCGAGACCTGTGCCGTCTTCTTTGCCGTGCCGCAGCACAAGGACATGGCCAAGGCGCTGCCCAAGGCCGCCGCGCCCGGCGACGTGCTCACCGGCACGGTCACCTACGGCCGCCGCAGCGGCCGCGACACGGCGGTCACCGGCACGGACCGCCACCCGCAGGGCTACCCGGTCGAAGTTGCGGTCCTGGCGACGCCCGGCAGCGGCGCGGATGGGCCCAGTCTTGCGGACGACAAGGAGGCGGCGGGCGAGGCGGGCGCGGCCGCAGCCGACGCCGAGGACGACGACGACAACAAGACCATGGACCCGGAGGACGACGCCGACCCGGAGGCCAAGGGCAAGGAGGACAGCGCCGAGGCCACCGAGGCGGACAAGAAGCGCGCCTTTTACGCGCACTGGGTGCTGCCCATTCTCAAGGCGCGAACCAAGGCGCTCGACGACTTGCGCAAGAAGCCGGCCGAGCCCATGGACGAGCTCTTTGCCAGCATCGCCAAGGAGGCGCGCGAGGTCTTGGCCAATGCCAAGGACCAGTACGGCGCGGACAGCCAAGGTACCTTGGATGAACTGCATGGCTTTGAGGTGCAGATCGCGCGCTGTGAACTCCTGCGCCTCGTCGCCAAGCACAAGAAGGCGCTGCGCGCTACGCCAAAGGCGGGCGAGCCGGATGCCAATGCCGATGCCCTGACGCAAGTCGCGGAAGCGACGGACAAGGTCGTCGACCTGTCTGACGTGGAGGCGCTGCTGGCGGCGCTCGCCAAGTTTCGGGCCGCGGGCGACCTGGACGACCTGGGCCAGACCGGCAAGCAGAAGGAGGCCGCCAAGAAGGCGCAGGAGCGCCGCGCGTGGCTCGTAGAGGCCCTCGCGGTCAAGTCCTACGCCACGCGCTTTCAGCCGGACGACCGCGTGCAGGACCTGCTCGCGCGTCTCGGCGAGGCCAAGGACCTCTGCCTGCACCAGTTGCGCGCCGACCGCCACTGCGCGCAGGGCCGCCCGGCCACGGCGCTCCAGATCATCACCAGCAAGCTCGCGGAGCCCGGCGCCGCGCTCGACGCCTTGCCGCTGCCGCTCTCCGCCAAGGAACTCGAGCAAACCAAGGCACAGCTCTATCGGGAGCTCGGCTGGGACCACCTCGCGCGCGATCAGGACACTGCCTTGCTGCACAAGTTCCCGGCCGCCTTTCCCAAGCCCTGATCGGGTGCAGAATTTGCAAGGCATGTTTCCCGTGGTATGATGGTGGTGGTGACAGGTACCGAATAAAGAGAACAAGTGGTCAAAGATACAAATCAAGCTTAGCAGAGCGAGCGAGCGAGCGAACGAGCGAACGGGCGAGCAAGCGAGCGGGCGAGCTAGCTAGCTAGCGAGCGAGCGAGCGAGCTGCAGAAGCTGGTGCGGGCTCAGTTTCCCTCGCCAATGGGGGAGGAGACGCCGTACCGATCTTCGGTGCTTGCACATCAGAGCGGACCTCCTTGCCGCAGCGCGCAGCCAGCGCGGCAACATGTGCAGCAACTCGGGCCTCGCTCGCGATGCTGGGCTGCTCATCGCGAATCCTGATGTGCGCGATGCAGGCGCGGTAGTTGCTCATCATCTTGCGATGCGATCGAAGTTGGACCTCCGCTGCGGTGTCGTCAGTGCTGGTCCTGCCTTGGCGCCCCCGCACGTGCTCGCCGACGATCTTGAGCATGTGCTCCGACCAACCGAGCGCCGAGAAGGAACCCCGGATGCGATCCTTGGCGGGCGACATGAAGCAGCCTGTGCCAATGCGGTCAAGCGAGGCGCCGGCGTCGAGCAGAGCCGCGAGCACATGCGCGAGCCCTCTTGCTGCAGCGATGCAGAGCGCCGTCATGCCATCGTCGCCGCAGGCGTCCACGGCGAAGCGCGTCGACGACCCGAGCAGCAGGCGCACAACGCCAACGATGCGCGCCTCGCTGACGTTGCGCGCCTTGACGGTCTCCAGCAACGCGGACGACTGCAGCTCGGGGAAGAAGTGGTCGAGCTCACCCGGCGCCGCCTCCGCCACCAAGGCGCGTACGTGCGGCACACCCAGCTTGCCGTCCGCTGCACAGCGCTGCAGCTTGAGCACCAGGACCTCGGTCCGTGCGAAGCGCATCCGCACCACGCGCATGCACGTCTGCTTTGCCGACGTCTGCTGGCGCGCCGACCGCCGCCGCTTCCTGCGCGCGCTGTCGCCGGCGCCCTGGTCGCCCGCCTCCCCGGCCAGCAGGCGCGCCTGCGCCGCCCAGAACTCCTCGCAGCCGTCCACCAGCTCGCGCAGCTCGCGCGAGCAGGCCGCCAGCCGCGCGGCCGACGCCACGTCCGCCACCTCCAGCACGCGCGCCACCACCGCCGCCGACCACATCGCGCCGCCGCCGCCGCCGCCGTCGCGCGCGGCGTGGAGTCTTCGGGTTCTGGCCCCAGGAAGGTCGGCAACATCATCATGTTCTTCAAGTTCGTCTTCTTCTTCTTCTTCTTCTTCTTTCTTCTTCTTTCTGCTTCAAGTTTTTCTTCAAGATCAAGATCAAGTTCACGCGCCGGCGCGGGACTGTGACTGTGACCAAGCAAGCAGGAGACCAACGCAAGTCGTGCAGGCTTGGCGTTGTCGTCAGAACGGCCTGGCCATCAGGACGGCCTTGCTATCAGAACGAAGCGGCGACGCGAGCTTCGCTGTGGCGCGAGCTTCTGGGACGCGAGGACTCGGAGCTTTACGTCTCGGGGGCGCGAATCGAGCGAGCTTTGATCAGTTGCACAAGATTCGCAGGAAATTCGTATCATACAAGATTGTTTCACATGAATGCACTGCATCAACGCTTCCAGAGGGGTACAGGGCGAACCTCGTCGGCGCTCGGCTTGTTGCGGTGGCGGCGGCGCACGTCGTCAATGTGCGTGAAGGAGTTCGCGCCCTCCTGCTCGGCCTCCTCGCGGATGACCCTGTACTTGGCGGCCAGGAAGGTCTTGATGACCGTGCGGACGGTGGGCCTCGAGGGCTGGTCGCTGAGCGCCTGCGTCTCGTCCTCGCTGCTGAACATGTCGTCCTCGTCGTCGTGCTCAAGCCGCAGCGCCTCCTGCGCCTCCTCCGCCAGCTTCTGCTCCTCCTCCATCTCCTCGCCGGCCTGCATCTCGAACTGCGCGCTGCGCCGCGACAGCCTCAGGAGCGCCGCCATGCTCGGTCTCTTTGTGCCAACCTCGTCGAGCGCGAGCGCGAGCGCGAGCGCAACGAGCGAGCGAGCGAGCGAGCGAAGCTCCGTCCCTGCCTGCTCCTTTTCTCCCTCTTGAAGATCGATCGTTGCGGTTCTGCTGCACGCGCGCGCCCTCGCTCGCAGCGCGGCTCGATTCGGCTCAAGCCCGGGGTCGGCGGTGGGCGGTGGTGATGGGTGGTTTGTGGTGCGGCGCAGAATCATGAATCAGCGGCACGACTCGGAGCTCCTCCTGCGAGGCGAGTGCGCACCGGCTGTGCTAGGTAGCTAAGCTAGCTAGCCCACCGCAAGCCTGCCAGTGAGAGGCGCCCAGGCTGCTGTGGGCCCGGCGTGTGGCTCGCGCGTGCCGTGTCCCAGGCTGCTTCCAGCCCGGCTCAATGACAGTGAGTGCGCTGCCAGATGGCAAGGGCTGCCGAAGCAGATGGCAGAGCTGCTGCTCCTCGCTGCGCGCGGGGGCTCCAGCTTCTCGCGGTCGAGCTGCAGCTCCTGGGCCTGGACCCGGGCCCAAGCCACGAGCCCTCCGCAGCGGCCCGTGCCGCGAGGAGCCCCCGCTCGAGGCGTTTGAGGCGCCTCGTCACCACCGGCGGCCGACAGTCGAAGGCGCGATCGATTCGGGAGGAGGTCGGGCGGGCGAGCACGAGCGAGCCTCAGGCGAGCACGAGCGAACCACGAGCGAGCACGAGCGAGCCACCTTCGGTTCCAGCCCGGCGGCCGGCGAGGGACGCAGCCGCAGCGAGCGAGCGAGCGAGTGCGAGCGAGCCGCCGCGGGCGAGACTCGCCGCGTCCCTGCGATCCATCCTTGATCCCGCGCAAGCGGCGCAACTGCCTGCACCGGCGCGATGCGTGATCAGGCGATGGTGATCATCATCTCCTCCCGCTCGCTCACCGCCAGTCACTCTCGGGCGCCACCCACCCGGCCGCCGCCCCGCGAAACGCCGCGCGGGTCACGAAACCGCCGCCAACGGCGCCGCGGGCCGGCCGCGCGGTGCCAGCGTTCCAGGCGCTCCGGGCGCTCCAGGCGCGCCGGCGTTCCGGCGTTCCGGCGTGCCGGCGTGCCGGCGTGCCGGCGCCGAGCCAGCCTGGAGGCGGCGGCGCCGGGTCCGGTGCGGTCGGCGCCGCGCCGTGCATGGGCGGGGCGCCGCGGCAGAGCCCCTTCCGAGGCGGGCCCGTCGCGCGCGGCGGCGGCGCGACGCGCGGGCGGCGCGCGCGCGTCGTCTGCGGCGGCGGAGGCCCGGCGGAGGCCCGCGACGCCCGACGACGGGCGCCGCCGGGGGTTTGCGAGAGAGAGGCAAGGCGCTGGGCCCGGGGATTTTGAATTTCGAAGAGTTGAACAAGGCGATCCAGGCGGGCGACGAGGGGGACGAGGCATGAAGCGCGAGGTGGAGCACGAGGACTTCCTTGCAGGTCTGCGGTGCACAGCACTGGCACTGCCTAGGCCCAGCCAGCTAGCTAGCAAGTTGTGAGGGACTGCACCGCAGGGCCGGCCTGGCCAGGCTTCCGTCGCGGTCGCGCGCTCGTGATGGCGTGGATTCGACTCGGATTCGGGCAGCTCGGGTTCGTCGGAGCTGCTTCCGGCAACGCAGCGCCCGAGAAGGCGCCGCACGCGACGCTCTCGCCTGCCAGTGATCGGTATTCATCCCCGAAGCCGCCCGCTGGCGTAGCGTAGGATCTCGCTTCGTGCACAGCGCAGCACTGGCACTTCATGTCAACCAGCCAGCTCAGCGGCCTGCCAGCCTGCCACAGTGCTTGCCTTGGGCACGCACGGCACTGGCACCACACGCGCGCCCATCACCACGGGCAGTGCGGGCACGGTCCAGGAGGCCGTGTCTGGTGCGGTCGGCGCGCGTCGTGCGAGCGCGGCAGCGCTCCTGGCAGAACTCCAACGACTCACGGGGCGTCGCGTGCGAGGTGCTGCAGCGCGCAGTGCAGCGGCGCGAGCTAGCCAGCAGCAACAAGGCATCCAAGGTAGGTCGCGTGCGGCGCGCGGCGCCAGGGCGCTAGGGCTGTCGGCTCCACCCGTCGCCCTGGTTGCTCCCGACACGCTCACGGGCGGGCGGGGCGCAGCCATGCGGGCGTGGGAGCAGACCCGCAAGCAAAGCGAAGCGAAGCAGCAGCGGCAGCGAGAGCTGCGCATTGTTGCTAGAGCAAAGGAAGGCTGACGAGTGAGCAATGCCGTGGATTCAGGACAACCTCCGGTGGCGGCGCACCTCGCGCGTGGGGAAGAAGAGGATGGGGAACTCGGACTCTAGCATGTCGGCGCTGACCAGCCCGCCGGAGCTGATCGAGCGCGCCAGGGAGAGCGACAAGCAGTGCGTGCTCGTGTCGGGCGGCGCCGGCTACATCGGCTCGCACACGGTGATCGAGCTGCTGAGCGCCGGCTTCCGCGTCGTGGTGGTCGACAACTTCGACAACTCCAACATCGAGGCCATCGAGCGCGTGCGCACCATCACGGGCTGCGACGAGGAGGACATCCTCGTGGCGGAGTGCGACCTCGTGGACCTGCCGGCGGCCACGCGCGTCTTCGAGCGCTTCGCGCCCTTCCACGCGTGCATCCACTTCGCCGGCCTCAAGGCTGTCGGCGAGAGCGTCAAGCTGCCGCTGCTCTACTACGCCAACAACCTCAACAGCACGCTCAACCTCATCCACCTGCTCAAGAAGCACGAGGTCTTCGCCGTGGCCTTCTCCAGCAGCGCCACCGTCTACGGCGACCCGGAGACCGTGCCCATTCCCGAGTCGCACCCGCTGCGCTCCACCAACCCGTACGGCAAGACCAAGCTCTTTATCGAGGAAATCTTCCGCGACGTTGACGTCAGCGAGCCCAACGTCTGGAGCGTCGCGCTGCTGCGTTACTTCAACCCGGTCGGCGCGCACCCGAGCGGTCTCATCGGCGAGGACCCCAAGGGCATCCCCAACAACCTGCTGCCCTTCATCTCCCAGGTCGCCGTCGGCAAGCGCAAGGAGCTCGCCGTCTTTGGCGGCGACTGGGACACCCCGGACGGCACTGGCGTGCGCGACTACATCCACGTCGTCGACCTCGCCAAGGGCCACGTTGCCGCCATCAAGAAGGTCCTCGCCAACGAGGGCATGGGCGCTCAGGCCTACAACCTCGGCACGGGCAGCGGTACCTCCGTGCTCGAGATGGTCAAGCACATGGAGAAGGCCTGCGGCCACGAGGTCCCCTACAAGATCGCGCCGCGCCGCGCCGGCGACATCGCCACCTGCTACGGCGACCCCACCAAGGCCCGCAAGGAGCTCAACTGGGAGGCCGAGATCGGTATCGAGGAGGCTGTCGCCGACGCTTGGCGCTGGCAGTCCAAGAACCCCAACGGCTTCCGCGGCGATGACGCCGACGAGGCTGCTGACGAGCCCCGCAAGTGCGTCGTCTTTGAGCTCTACAAGTAACTACCTGCTGACCCATCTGTGTCCCTCTTTCATCGCAAATGCATCGCATCGCATCGCATCGCATCGCATCGCATTGAACCTGAAAACGTTCCAACGCACTGTGTGCTGCGGTGCGCGCTTCGTGCATGGCGGTGCGCGCTTCGCTTCGAAGCGTCAGCTTGTCGCACATCGCGCGCGCCTCATGCAATGCCCACGCCGGACCGCGGCCGTCCCCTTTGTTTGGCAGCAGGCTTCTCCGCCTCATTTACATTCATTCTACTTCCCTTTTCGCTCGCAACAAAAGCATGACTTGACTGTCCAAAATGGAACCTCTGACCGGCACAGACTGCAGGTAGTTTCGTTTTGCACAGCTGGTCTGTAGCTCGCCTCAGGAAAATCATCGTCACATCTCTTGCGCTCTGGGCTGACCTTGCACTCCGATGAACTGAGCGTGATGTTCGAGCGCGCACTGATGCTTGGCACCCTCCGGGATGCGCAGTGCCGAGATTGCGCCCGCAAACATTTCAGCCTCTCAAATAAAGTGCTCCCACGTGCAGGGATTACTACCACGAAAAAATCGCTGCCCCAAGAGGTAGTCACACGTCCCCACTTGTTTGCAAGATCAAAGCATCGTGCGGCGCTAGTTCTGAGCTCGTCCGGCGTCGAAATGGCTAAGTCTGCCTTCGCTGACTCATGGCAGACGAGCTTTCTGTTGCTCGATACACGCATGCTGCCTTCAACGCTCGACTCGAGCTCAAAGCTCCGCGACTTCAACAGGTCACGAACCTACCGAGGTGGTATGTGCTGCAGACGCCACAAGACTGGTGTATAAAATTGATCACATGATTGATTCGATTGATTTGGCTCTCTGGGTGGAGCTTAGTAGGACTTGAGGCCTTGGAGTTGGCGAGCGCGATTGCAGCGGTGCTCGGAGCTCTGCAAAAGTGGCGCTCGAGCGCTGGAAGCGCTACGAGAGCGGCACATGGAGCGTCTGAATCGCAGCGTGGTGACCTAGCCGCCGCTGGTGAGGATGGTGGACATCCATTGCGAACTTTGCAATGATCTGTGCGGACTGGACCGTCAAGAGTGCCGTCTTGACGCTGTGGGTACCAAGTATCAATCGCCTTTCACCAGGGCGAAGGCGAGACCGCGTTGGAGACCGGAAGGGCAGTGGTCACCGTCCGCAAGCCGGCCGCCACCCGCATCATGGTCGCCATCAGCCACCTGGTCGCCGGCCGCAGGCACGGCGTTGGTGGCGAGGCTGTCAAAGTCGAGCTTGACGATGGGCTGGGAGCTCGATCCTGCACCCGAATCGCAAGACTCGGAAAACGGCGCGTCCGCCGTCTCCAAGTCCCGCGAAACGAGGGCAGGAGAGCTCACCTCACCCGAATCGCAGGGCTCGAAGGACGACGCGTCCGCCGCCTTCGAGCACTGCGAAACGGGGGGAGGAGAGCTCGCCTCCGCGCTCGCATCGCAGGGCTCGGAAGACGGCGCGTCCGCCGTCTCCGAGCCCTGCGACACGAGGGGAGGAGAGCTCGCCTCCGAGCCCGAGTCGCGGGGCTCGGGAGACAGCGCGTCCGCCGTCTCCGAGCCCCGGCAACCCGGGCTACCCACCTTGTCCGCCGTCAGGTCATGCATTGCGATGATCCTGCGGCGAATGTCGCCCGCCTTCTTGTTGCTGATGCGCTGGTGGCAGCCTTGCGGCTGCGTGGCGCCCGCCGGGCGCTGCTGGTACAGGTTAAGGTCCACCGCCTCCAGCGCTGCCGCGCGGAGCTCCCGGTTCTGCACGATCAGCTCACGCTTGTCGCTGACAAGCGCGGCGATCTGGGTGCGCGCCGCAGCCAGCTTGGCCGCCCGCTTCTTGTCGTCCTCTTGGAGATCCATGGCAGCCGCAATCGCCTTGTCCTTCTCGTCGATCCTCGCCTGCAGGAGCCTGCTGTCCTGCTTGGCGGCCTGCATCATGGCGCGCCACGCCGCCGTCTGCTTGGAAAACGCCGCGACCTGCTCGGCGAGCGTGTCGAAGCGCTCCACCATCTCGCCGCGCTCCGCCCGGAGAACGCCGATCTCCTGCTCCAGGGCCGCGATCTTGAGCTTGTCCTCGGTCTTCTTGAGGGTCGCCTTGGCCAGCTTGGCGTTGGCGCTGGCAAGCTTCTCCGCCGGACTCGCGCCTTTGCCCTTCTCGACGCCGCCCTCCTGGGAAGGCGACGAGAAGGTGGAGGTCGTCGTGGCCGCCGAGTCCGGGGTCTTAGACTCCGAGGCCGTCGAGGCGTCGCTCGAGACCGGCGAGCCAGCACGGCGCGCACGGGCCTTGCGCGCAGACGTGCGGAGCTTGGCGACGCGCCCGTTCGCCTCATCGAGGCGCTCCTGAAGGGCCTTGCAAATGCCCACATGCTCCTGCTGTGCGGCCTCGAGCTCCTGCACCTGCTTCTTGGCCTTGTGCGCCGCGCCGCGCGCCTCCGCAAGCTGAGCACGAAGGGCAAGGTCGCTCTCCTGGAGCCCGCTCAGCTGCGACCCAGCCTCCTCCTGCTGCTTCTTCAGCTTGTTCTTCTCCTGCTTGAGCTCCTGCACCTGAGCCTTGGCCTTGCGCTCCGCGCAGCGCGCCTCGGACTTTTGGGCACGGAGAGCGTTGTTCTGCTCCTCGAGGCCGTCCGCGGCAGCAAGAGACTCCTTCAGCTTGCTGCACACCTCCTCGAGCACCTTCTTCTCCTCCTTGAGCTTGCTGTTCTGCCCCTCGAGCTTGCTCACCTTCGCCTCCAGCTCGCCGATTTGGGCCATGAGAGCATGGAAGATGGTGCCCTCCTTCCCATCGGGCACCGCAACCTCCGAAGACTGCTTCCGCCCGCTCACCTTGGCGCCGCCGCGCTTCGCCGCGACCGTGCGCACCTCCGTCTTGCCGCGGCTCACCGCGCGGCTCGAGTTCGTAACATCCTTGAAGACCGGCATGATGTAGAAAGGGTTAGTCTCGAAGAGATTGCCCGGTCGCTGCTGCGCTGCAACCTCTGCTGCGCTTCCCTCCTGTCTGCCCTTGCTCGCTCCTGCTGCTGCTCCTGCTGCTGCTCCTGCTGCCGAGACCGCTTGCGATCGCTGCTGCCCCCGCTTGCTTGACGCAATCGGGTTTGCTGCCGAGCCGCGCGCGCGCTACGCAAGCCGGGCCCCTCTCTGGAAAACTTGAGAGAGCACGAGCTCGCTGGGAGCTTGCGTTTGTCAGTGGCGAGCCAGAGGAGCGTCCTCTGGCGCTCGAGGGGTTGAGAGTCGTCTCTCTTACGATCCACAGTGACGAGCGAGAGGCGTGCGTCTCTGTCGCCAGAAGAGTTCAGGAGCAGTACAGCCGCGATCAATGTCCAAACTTGCACCATGCACCGCGAAACCGTCCGTGTCTCGCTCTCCGTCTCGGGCCTTCCGGCCTGCCAAGCTCTGACGCGTGCGAGTGGTAAGACCTTCGCCATGGACGAAACGTCGAAACGCTGCAAGAAGCCAAAGCCCCGCGCCGTCCGCTGCGCGACGCCTCCAACGCCATGGAGCGAAACCACGCGAGCCGGGACGTCGCCGGGGCGCTTTGTCTCTGGGCCGTCCGGCGGAGATGGGCAGCGATGATGGGTGACGGTTAGGTGGGTGTGCCGCGGCCGCGAAGCAAGCAGCGCAGGCAGATCAAATCGCCCGGCGAAGAGGCCACTCGCGGGCGCGGGCGCGGGCGGCGGCGGCGCGGCTGCGACCGCGCGGCGCACGGCCGGCTCGGCCGAGGGATGAGGCTGGACGACGCGCCACGGCGCGGGCCGCGGCGCGGGGTGAAACCGAAAGGGCTCGAACGATCAAAGTCGAGCCTGTCCACTGCACGTGGCACGCAAGCTATCGGGGAGCTTGTGCTCGGCTGCGACGAGCGCTGGCAGCTGCGATGGCTCCGGGACGAGGCTGGGGTCAGGCTTGGCCGAGCGGGAGCAGCCGCGTGGTCGCCGGTTTCGTGAAGGTTGCGACCAAACGGTAAGCACGGTCGAGTGCCCTCTGCGCGGCTTCGTCGCCATCAAGAGCCTGGATGTAATAGGCTTGACACTTGGTGCAGTTTCAAGGACGCCTGTTGGCCTGGTCACGACGTGCGAGCTAAGCCTGGCTCGACGCAGCGAGAGTCGGCCGCGTAGGTCGCACCGAGCATCGAAACGGGCGGAGATCGCGTGCAGCATGACGGCGCAGCTCGCTAGCGTCCTCAGCAAGCTCAGAGGCAGAGCAGCGTACCATTCCCGGAGGACGTTGGCCAGGAGGTAACTGTAGACTCAGTCTACCCTACGCGTCGTCTGCTCGCCGCCGCGCCAAGCTGGGGACATGACCAGGTTGCAGTTCGCACGCTCCTCCTTGCCTCACAATCTGCTCATCTCGAGAGCAGAGGAAGGCTTGGCGTTCAAAGGTTGACGAAACGCCGGACTGGCGCGGCGTGCAGAATCCGCATCGCTACAGGACTTCTCAGAGGGATTCGTGGCTCCCGACTCAGGCCTCTCTCGAGACCCACGGACGCTCAGCAAGGTGATGGGCGCCGCCTTGCGCCGCCGTGAGCTCCCATCTCGATGGCAAACGCTGGGGGAGCTCTCTCCGCTCTCCCAGGTGGATTACGGAGATCAAAGTTTCACTCACAGTCAGGGCAGGAGTTACTTCCAAACAGGGCGACGACTGGACTGTGTGCGCTGCGCCACAGTGGCACAGGCCGGCGGCACTTGCACAGCGGGCGCGTGACTCAGCGAGAGCCTGTGGACTCGTGCCGCGAGGACGCGCGCATGTTGCTGCGAGAGAACCATCTGCATCGAGCCTGAGCTCGGGCGCTACAACGTATGGCGTAGCGGGCAGCCAGCTCGACCTGCGCCCCGGCGCGAACGGCGCGCACTCACGTGGTCGCCTCGAGCGCGTGCAATGCGCGATTCACAGCGGGTCGTCGCAACCAGCTTCTCCCCGCTTCCCTGCCAGTGCCGAGCCACGCTTCCGGGCTTCAGCTTGCCTGCCAGTGGCGGCGCGTCGCGTGGCGCGACGCGACTGCGCGAGGGTCGGCAGCTAGGCGAGGCGCTGGGCGGCGGCGCCACAGCGCGGCGAGGAGGCTTCCGAGGTAGGTGCGCTGCGCCTCCCTGGGCTTGCTTGCGCAGTGGCGCGTTGGCACTCGCGTGCAGTGCTCGCCCGCTTCCCAGCCAGCTGCGCTTGCGAGCTTGCAGCAGGTCGTGGACTTCCTCCAGCTCGTGGCCGCGCGATAAACGACAACGCGCGCACCAGGCCATGCCGTCGTGGTCGCAGGCGTCGGCGGGACGCGCTGCTGATGACTATTCAGGATGCTCGGGGGCAAGATTGACTCTCTCGGACGTCCGGGGAGTGTGTGAACGATGCAGGGTGAGCCTCGTCGTTCGCCGCGCGTGCAGCGAGGTCTGCAGCGGAGCATACGTCTGGCTTGGAGGCCGCTGTGGCCCACTGCCTGGGCTACCACCTGTGGGCTACCACGAACTCCAGATGGCTCGAGTCCGGAAAAGGGGGCGACTTGCAGACACACAGATGACAACAAGATGCAATCCCTCCTTCGAAATTTTATGGAATCCTTCGAATGACGCGCCGCTACTCTGTTTAGCCTCTCTAAGAAGCTAGCTAGGTGGCGGCCTTCGTCTGATATTTTGTGGAAGCGTGCGCAGTTCTCCGACTCCATGATGTTCTTCTCCTCTGCGTCGTCAACAGCGATCTTGCCAAGCTCTTCTCTAGCGATGCTTCCGTCTCCGTTCACGCAGAGAGCGTCCTTTTCGTAGGTGACAGTTTGTGTTGGCCCTTGTGCGCTCAGACTTCGTTGATGCAAGTCGGCAGCGGCGCAGAAGACTAAGCCCAGTCCTTCTCGGGCGCCTTCGGCGATGGCCAGCGAGCTGCTTCACACCAGCCACGTACAGAGTGCTCCGAATCGCTGTCTGGCCCTACGCAGGTAGCCAGCTCGGAGCTTCCGTGTCAGCGTCGCCGCCGCTGCCGCCGGCGGTCACGCCGCCGCATCGCCGCAGCGCAGTGTCCCCGGTGCACACCTCGTGTGGGGCTCGGTTTCTGTGCCGCGGACCTCCGCGCAGCAGCACCAGCACCAGCACCAGCAGCACTGCAGGAGCCGCATCAGGGGCGGCGACGAGGGCCTCGAGCTTGCATCGCGCGTGCTGCAGCTGGCGTGTAGCAGCCGGCAGCTCACGCGATGCGGCGCGCGAGGCTCGCGCCGCTGCCGCGCGCCTCCCGGCCGCCGGCGCCGGCCGACGGCGAGGTGGCGCGCTTCGTGGAGGTCATGGCGAAAGGCGACCCGTGCGAGGCGCTGTGGAAGGCGGCGCGCGCGGGCGACGCAGGCCTGGTACAAGCGCTGGCTGGCGGGCCGGAGGGCGGAGTGGCGGTGGCGTGGGCTAACGAAGCGTATCACGGCTACACGGCGCTGCACGTGGCGTGCCAAAAGGGCCACTTTGCGGTGGCACAGGCGCTCGTGCAGGCCGGCGCGGACGTGTGCGCGAGAGGGAACGATGGCACAACACCGTTGCATGAGGCTGTGTACGAGCGGCACGAGCTGCTGTCGCTCTACCTAGTGCAGCGTGGGGCGAGCCTGCGCGCAGAGACGACGCAGGGCACGACCCCTGCTGACTTTGCGGCCAAGCGCCGCTTCGCAGACGCGCTCCACGCGATGCACGCCCACCACCTGCAGGGCCTGGCCGACGTGGCCGAGGTACGTCGCGCGCTTGCGAGCTCTATCCTGGCCACGAATGTGAGCCGAGTGGACCTCTCGCGATCCGAGCGCACCGCCGCGGCCAGCGCCCTCTCGCGGGACGCGCTCGAGGCGCAGGTCTGCGATCTGCAGGCCGCACTGGCGTGCCGGGACCAGACCATTGCGGCGCTCAAAGAGGAGGTGCTGGCGGAGCAACGCCGAGGCGCTGACCTCGAGGCGCTCGTGCAGGAGGCCAACGCGCGGCGTCGCCGCGTCGAGCACGACCTGGGCGACGCGCACTTCGAGGCCCAAGGCCTTCGCGACCAGGTGCGAGAGGCGGAGCGTTCTCTGGACGTCGCCACGCGTGAGAATGCACATTTTGACAAGCTCATCCAGTCCTCCGTCCAGGCCGTGCAGCGGCGTCAGGAGTACCTCGCGCAGCAGGCGCGCCGCGCGCAGAGTCCGCGCTCCGTCCGGCTTCGAACCCTCGAAGGGCGCGTCAAGGCGGCGGAGGAGGCCGCCTTTGAGGCCGACGAGGCACGGCGTGAGGCAGAACGTCTCGCGCACTCACGACTGGTGGCGGCGCGCCGTATGCAGATCGCCATGCACCGCAGCGCGCCGATCGCCGTGAAAGAGGCCGCCACGAGTCTGGCGGCCCAGTACTGCGCCGCGGGCGTCCGGCGCGCGCTCCGGACGAGACTCTTTGCGTCGTTGGAAGCCATGGAGTGCTAGTACAGGTCTGTTTGCTCTTTATGTTGTCAATCTTATTCCAGCGCCGTGCCCTCGAGCTGCGCGGCAGCGCGTGCAGCGGCCGCCTTTTGCGCCTCGCGAGCAAGTGCCTCCCCGTTGGGCCCGGACCCTAGCGCCTTGCTAGCCCCGTCTGCCACCTTGCGCTTGAAGATGGGCACGCCCGCGCCGCCACCAAGCAAAGGCTTGCTCAGCTCGCTGGAAATGTGCATGAAGAGGAGCGCCTCGGCGCGCTGCTCGAGTGAGAGCCGCGGCGCCGATGCCTGCGGCTGCGCCGCGTTGCCAAGCTGCAGCGAAACGTCATTGAACGCCTTGGCGATCACATAAAGCCCCTGGCCCAGCACAGACTCCATCGCCGAGACGTACTTGTCGCCATTGCGTAGCTGCTCGGCCGCCGTGCGTGCTTTCGACAGCACGGCCTGGGCCTCCTCCGTGCGTCTCTGCAGCACGTGCGAGGCGAAGTCGCGCGATGCGCGATCAAGGTCTTCGTGTCCTGTGCTGTTCTGCAGGTACTCTGACATGAGCGCGTGCAGCGCCTCGCCTGTGATACGATAGCTCGGCCCCTGCATGTGCAGCGCGTACAGGTCATGGTAGTTCTCCGAGCGCAGGCGGCTATCGAAGAGCTTGACAGAGATGGGCCCGGTCGCCGACACCGCCCGCGCCGATCGCGGGTTTGACCCAATGTGCATGGTGGCCACCGACAGGTTTGTCTGCTCTGCAGCGCGCGCCGCAGCGTCCTGGAACTCGGCCTCCGCCACGCGGAACGCCTCGTTGTCCTTCTCGAAGAAGAGCACCGCCGACACCACGCTCGCGTCTAGGAACGCCTCGAAGGTATCGTCCGTCAGCTCGCGCAGGCAGCCCGCCGCTGCGCCCGCGCCCACATCCACGCACTCGCTGCTGGTCGCCGCCGCCACCGGCCCGCCTCCCGTCACGAGCGCCGCCGTCGCGCCGGCCACGACGAGCGCTAGCGTCGCGGCCCGCAGCATCGTCAGCATGCCGCTCTCTCGCTCGAGCTGAGGCCTGCCGGTGCGAAGCGCGCACGCTCGACGCCCTGCTCCGCGTGCTCCGCGCCCTCGCTCGGGTTCTGCCTGCCGCGCGCGCCCTCGAGCATGCGCCCTTGAGGCTGCAATGCCGCGGTCTCAACGGTTGACGGCGAGGGACAGCGGCCTCGGGTCCCGCCGCCGTGGGACGACGAAGCACAGCTGGGAGTGGGACGCGCTGCGATCCGAAGCGCTTGCAGCCTCTTGAGGGGCGCTCGCTGTCCGTGTCAGCTAGCTGGCCACGTGCCGGAGCTTCGGGGAGGCGCCCCGCTCCGTCCCATCGCTTCGCTGGATCGCATGCGAGACGCAAGCAACACGTGTGCGTGGCGTCGCTGATTTGCATATGGAAGGGCCAGGGCAAGGTGGCAATCGTCGCGAGGTGGCGCAGGAGAGTGGGGAGAGCGAGGAAGACACATGTACATCACGTCGTCGCGAGGAAGACATGTACATTACATCGTCGCGAAAAAGACACGGACATCGCATCGTCGCGAAAAAGACATGTACATCACATCGTGGAATCGCATGCTAGCTCTAGCTAGAGCTACAAGACTACCTCTTAGCTCGAGCAGCTCCGGGTCAAGGCGCTACAGGCAAAAAGGTCTGGACCGGAAGGGTGTGGGCGGCGGGGACGACCTTGAGGCGCTGCAGGGGACCGTAGACGTTGCCGTCGACGCAAATGTGAAAGTCGCGGTCGGAGGTGAGCTCTACGTTGACCGCCTGGAAAACGTCGTGCTCGCGGGCGATGGCCTCGGCAAGGCCCTCGAGCTCGCGTGGCTTCTTGCTGTCGCGCTTGCGCATGAGCTCGTGGAGATTCTGCGAGGAGCGCTGCTCAATCCAGGAGACGTGCAGCCAGCGCTCGAGCGGGCTGACGGGAGAGGTGTGCTTGAGGTAGGGCAGCGGCGCGAGCGTGGGCGCGGCGTCGGGCGAAGAGGCGGAGTAGGCGGGGCAGTTGGCGAGCACAAAGGACAGGTACTCGCCAGGCGGGAGCAGCTTGACCTTGGGTAGCAGCGTGCCGTCCAGTGAGACGCCGTCCATGGAGACCTTGATGGAAGGCAGCGAGCCGGGAAGCAGGTTGGCCCTGTGGTGTCCAGTGCCGCGGACAAAGTTGCGGTCGACGAGCGCCTCGTCCCAGACGCAGGGCTCCCGCAACAGATAGGGGCCCGGGCTGGCGCCAACGCCAGCGGCGCTGGCGCCAACGCCGACCGCGTTGCTGCCCAGCGCGGCGGCGGGCGGGGGCGAGGAGAGCGCGGAGGACTGACCGCCGGTGGTGGACGTGGAGAAGAAGCCAGAGGAGGCGGAGGAGGCGGCCGAGGAGACGGAGCTAACGCTGACGGAGCGGCCGCGGCCGCGGTCGCGGCCGGCTTTGAGGTCGCTGAAGAGTTGCGCCGCGGCGCCGAGGCCCACCTCGAGACGGCACACGAAGGGCACGACCATGAAAGGCTTGGCATCTTGGTCGTGGGCTTTGCTGTACAGGTGCGCCTCGAACACCTGGACCTCGCAGACCTCGCGCGCCCCCTGGCAGTAGTCCGACAGCAGGCTGAGTGTCCGGCGCAGCGGCGAAACGGTGCCGTCGAGGTCAATGTCCACCTCATCCCGGCTCACGGACCGCCGGCGTCGTGCCGGTGCTTCCTCGACTGCCGGGTACTGGCTGTGCGCGGCGCAAAAGGGCGCGTACACGTGCTTGCGGTACCACGGGTCGTGCGAGGCGAAAAAGGCGCAGAGGTCGTTGAGGCCGAAGGCCGGCGCCAAGTAGACGGCGCGCGGCGGGCGCACATCCTCGTCGCGCGCGGCGGCGAGGAAGGAGCCCAGCACCTGCTGCATGCACTGATTGTTGCCCACGCAGAGGAGGCGGTCGACGCGCGACCACTGAGGGCCGGCGGCGCTGTCCGAGGCCATGGCTTCAAGGCCGTGCACATTAAAGCTGCACTGCGGGACCTCGAGCCAATGCGGAAAGTTTACGGCGCCGCCCTGCTGCGGATTCTCGAGCGAATTCGCGCTAATGTGCTGCTTGCTGGTCGTGCCCTCCTCGTACCAGCGCGGCAACGCGCTGCGCTGCAGGTCCGGCAAGAAGCTGCCGAGCGCCTGCCAGCGGCGGTCCGCCACGGAGTGGGCCCAGGCCGCGACGCCCTCTGGGTCCTGCTCCGGGCCCTCGGATTCCTCCGGCTCGAGTAGCAGCGCCAGCAGGTCGTCCACGTGCGCGTCGGAGATGTCCGCGGCCAGGCGCTCGAGACGCGCAGCGGTCATGGCGGACTCGTACTTGAGCCCGAGGTGGAGCACGTTGTCCAAAAGGTCGCGACGCGAGAGCTCCAGACCGCCGGCGTTGGGTGCCTGCCGCTCCGCGGACCGCAGCAGCGAGCGGCACGCCTTGAGGAGCAGCTTGCCCTCCGGTGCCGGGTCGTGCACGACGAGCGTCACCTCGTGCGTGACGCGCGGCCGCGCGTCGCCGCGGCCGCCGCCGCCGTTGCTGCTACCGCCGCGCGAGGACGACCGCGAGAGCCGCGCGATGGGGCGCGCCGGCGCGAGGCTGGGCTGCTCCTCGAGCATGCGGTTGCGCAGGGAGAAGCCCGGGTTGGCCTGCTCCTGCTCGATCTGGCGCAGCAAGTCCTGCGCAAAGGTGCAGTATGGCTTGGGCCAGAGCAGCACTGTTTCGCGCATGGCGGCGGCAATCTGCGCGAGCGCGCCGGCCAGCGCGGCGTGCGCTGGAAAGAGCACGAGCGTCTCGCGCGTGATGTACAGCAGGCACATGAGGGTGTCCTTGAGGATGAGCGGCGTGGCCTTGCAAGCGTGAGCGATAGCTACAATGTGGCTCTGCAGTGTCTCGTAGACAATGGCGCCCGTGCGCAGGTCCGGCTGGTGCAAGAATTGCCGCAGGTAGGAGAACATGAAGTGGCCGATCAGGTCGTCGGTGGGCTGCTGGTCCGCCTCACATGTGGACGCGCCAACGAGCGCCTGCTTGACCATGTGCTGGTTTGGGTCCGTCCGGCGCTGCACCACGGCCTGCACCACCTCGCGCACCTTCCGCGCGAGGCTGGAGTGGCTCTGCGGTGCGTTCGTCTCACAGAACCGGCGCGTGTCCTCCACCTTGGCCGACCCGCAGTCGAGGTCCACGAAGAGCCTCACGTACTCGAGCGTCTGCACCAGCACGCGCAGCGCGGACTCCTTGCGCGCCGCATCCACGCTGCCTCGCTTGCCGCCGCGCGCGCCGCCGCCCAGCTCCTTGTCCAGGTCCACGGCCGCCTTGACCAGCTCGTGCAGCAGCTCCGCCGCGGGCTCCCCGCCCAGGCCCTGCCACAGCTCCTCGTACTCGCCCAGCGCCACCGCGCCCTTGCCCGCGCCCCACCGCGACCGCGCGCGCAGCATCGCGCCGCCGCGCGGGGCCTGCGCGCGCCGTCCTGGTCCTTGCGCTCGTCCTCGTCCCCGTGCTCGTGCTCGCGCTCGCGCTGGTCCTCGTGCTCGTCCGCGCGCGAGGCCGGGCCGAGCGCGAGCCCGAGGCCGAGCCCGAGGCCGTGTCCGAGGCTGGCCCGGGCGCAAGTTGCTTGGGGTTCTGGCCGCCGAGCGCGACGAACTTGAACGAGGTTGGCGAGGATGACGAGGACGAGGATAACATGCGACGTCGAAGAGCACGTTGGAAGGGATGCGAGCGAGCCTCGCGTGCAAACCGCCTTCCGGCCAGCGCTGCCGCGCGGCGGCGGCGGCGGCGGCGGCGGCGGCGGCGGGAGAGGGCCGGCGCCGCTCTGGAGCGACGCGCAGCGCTACTGGTAGCGCTGCGGGCGCTGGAGCAGGAGCTGGAGCTGGAGCTGGAGCTGGAGCTGGGGCTGGAGCTGCAGGCGCTGCTGGAGCTGCTGGAGCTGCTGGAGGTGGCCCAGGTCGGCTCCGCGCGCGAGACGAGACGAGACGAGACGAGACGAGACGAGACGAGACGCTTGCGGGCGAGCAGGGTGGCGAGACGGACGGCGGGCTGGAAGGCGAGCAGCGGCTGCTGGCTGAGCGGCTTCGGAGAGGCAGGGGAAAACGAGGGCTGCGCGCAACGGCGCGAGGGCGGGCCGCCACGGGCGGGACGCCATGACGTGGCGACCGCTGCGGCGCAAGCCACTGTGGCTGATCAAGCAGCAGGCGGAGGAGGAGGCGCCGACGACGCTCAAGGTGTTTGACCTGCTGTCGCTGCTGGCCGTGGGCGTGGGCGGCACGATTGGCTCGGGCATCTTCGTGCTGGCTGGCACCATCGCGCACGAGCACGCCGGCGCCGCGACCTGCCTGTCGTGGCTGGGTGCCGGCCTGGCGTGTCTGATTACGGCGCTCGCGTACGCGGAGCTGGCGTGCCGCATCCCGTCGGCAGGATCCACGTACAGCTTCGCCGTGCACGGGATCGGCGAGATTTTCGGCGTGTACGGCGCCTTCTTTTTGACTCTCGAGTACGGCCTGGCTGGGTCGGCGGTGGCGCGATCCTGGGGCGACAAGGTTGCATTCTACGCGAGCAGCATGGAGCTGCTCGGGTGTGCGCGAGACGGGGACGGCGTGGAGTCGTGCTGGGTCAACGCGCTCTTCGGGTCCTCTGTGAACCTGGGTGGCGGCTTCCTGTGCGTGCTCATGGTGAGCATTCTCTTGGGCGGTGTGGAAATGGGCCGCAAGGCGCTCAACGTTCTGGTCGTGCTCAAGGTGCTGCTCGTCATCTTCGTCATCGCGGTCGGCCTCATCTACTTCGATGGGGCAAATCTGGACCCCTTCGTGCCGCCGCCCTCCGAGACAGTCACGGGCGGCGCGCACGGTGTCTTCCTCGGGTCCTCGATCGCGTTCTTCGGCTACATCGGCTTCGACGAGGTGGCCTGCCTCGTCATGGAGGCCACGAACCCGCAGCGCGACGTGCCGCTCGCCATCCTCGCCACCATCTTCATCATCACAGTGCTCTACATGCTCGCCTCTCTCGTCCTCGTGGGCATGGTGCCGGCTGACGCCATCAACAGCGACGAGGGCTTCGGGTCGGCCTTCGAGTACATTGGCGCCACCTGGGCCATGCACATCGTCATGGTCGGCCAGATCCTTGTCGTGCTGCCGGCCGTCGTGCTCGTCAGCTTTCTGCCGCAGTCGCGCCTGCAGGCCACCGTCGCCATGGACGGCATGCTGCCGCGCCTCTTCGCGCACAAGGCCTCCAACGGCAACTTTGTCTATGGCGTCGTGCTCTCCGGCATCATCATGACGCTCAGTGCGCTGCTCGTGCCCTTTCACACGCTCAACGAGCTCATCAGCGGCGGCATCCTGCTCAGCTTCGTGCTCACCAACGTCAGCTTGCTGCTCATTCGCGCCGACCACGCGCGCCAGCATGTCCTCCTCATCGCCGTCTTCGTCCTGGCCTCCGCCCTGAACGGCTTCGCCTTCGTGCGCGCCTCCAGTTTCCCTCTGCGCGCTGCGGCCAGCATCGTCGCCCTCGCAGCGCTCGTCGCGCTGGTCTGGCGCATGCCGTCGGGTCTCGGCACGGCTCGCAGCTCCACCTTTCGCGTGCCGCTCGTGCCACTCATCCCGGCACTCGCCGTGCAGACCAACTGGTTCCTTTTCGCGCAGCTCAGCAACGACGGCCTCGTGCAGGTCGCCATCTTCCTCTTCGCCATTGCCCTGCTCTACGGTGCCTTCGCCGTTTCCACCTCCTTCGTCGCCGGCCCGGCGCATGTACGCGTCGCCGACGACGAAGATTCCGTCCGCACCGACGAGGACAACTCGAACCACGTCACCGAGATCGAGCTCGCTCGCACCTGACACTAACTTGGCTAGCAATCAATTACGAGTAGTAGAACGTCTGCGCCATCCTCATCACCCACCAACGCACACGCTTGCCGCTCTTCAACGGCTGTTGTCTTACCTACCTGCACCTACCTGAGCCTTTGGCCTGGGAGAACCCCGCGCGAGCTAGTAAGTTAGCTCCAGAGATGTCAGCCAACGTCAATCGTTCGTTCGATGCGGCCAGGAGTCTGCCTCGACGCGGCCGGAGGGACGCCGGAGGCTCCTTCGAGTTTCGCGAGTGCAGAGCTGAGCAACCTGAGGCCACCGCGGCCCGGCCGCTCTGATCTGCTCTGCCAGTGGCCCGGCGGCCGGGCCGCCGCCGCGTGCCGCAGTGGCACGCGGCAGCTCACCCGTCTCCCACTCCGGCTCGAATCCGGCTCATCGCTCGAATCTTTCCGGGTCCTAGCTAGGCCTGGCCTACTCTTTCCTACTTTCCTATTCCCCCCTTTTCCCACCTTTTCCCACGCTCGATGATCGATCCAAGCTCGATCGCTCATCAGAGTCGAGTCTATCATGCGCAGCAATCTCCGGAGAATGCAGCCTGGCCGCGCCTGCCAGCTGCGCGCCTGGCTGCCGCGCCCTGCTGCACGCGAGCTTTCGTTCCGCCAGTGCTCGCTGCTGCTCGCCGCCGTTGCTCTGCTCGCCACGCTGCTCGCGTTGTCGGCCGCCCCGTTCTCCTAGCCCGAAGCTTGCTCTAGCTAGCTACTAACTTGCTCGCTTCGAGTTCGCAGGCTCTCTCGAGTCCGCCGGCTTGCGAGAGCCAACCACCGTCTCGCAAAACCTCTACCAAAACCGCAACCATCAACCTGCAAACCGCGATCCGGGCACACTGCAGGCTGGCAGGCAGGCACGCAGGCGGGCAGGGACCTGGCGCCAGCTCAGCCCGTCGAGCTGCGGCGTGCTCGCGTGCTCGCCTCGAGGCTCGAGGCTCGCGGCGCGGCGCGTGCCGCGCGTGGCCGCACAGGACCACCCACCCGTCCGGCGACCCGGACTCGGGCGGCGGCGTGTCCGAGTCCGAGTCGGCGCGGCGTGTCTCTGACGCTGTCACCGTTGTCACTCGCGCCACTGGCGACGCCAGTCCTCGAGTCGCGTGTCCGAGCAGGCACGAGCAGGCGCACGACAGCCACACGTCGGCCAGCCACACGCGCGGGTGGGTCTCCGAGCAGGCAGCGCAGTGACCAAGGCTGGTCGAAGTTCCCAAACCGGGATCGAGCAGCCCGCGCGCGACGGGGAGCAGGACTCGTGGTCGCTGCGCGCGCAGCCGGTGTCGGTGCGCTGCAGCTGCGTCGAGCATCGCCAGCGAGATCAAGGTCGAGCGGGAGACGGCGACCGGCACGCGGCGCCGCGGCTGGCTTGCGGGCTGGCGCACGCACGCGCCGGTGACCGCGCGTGCTCGCGGTCGCGGTCGCCCAGGGACGAGCAGGACGACTCGCAGCTGCGCGAGGAGCTGCACGAAATGGCGGGCGGCATGTGGGATAACGTGGTGGGCAGCGTGCTGAGCGGCGCGAGCCCCGGCAAGCTGCAGCGGAAGCGGTCCATCTCGCCGAGCAGCCCGGGCGGGCGGGCGGTCGCGGACCGCCGCGGCGAGGCGTGCCGTGCGGCGGAGGCGCGCCTCTTGGACTACCGCGGCGTGAGCCTGGGCCTGCTGAATGATGTGCTGACCGGGGTGCTGGAAGGGAGGCTCGCGCACGGCGTGCGGCTCGTGGTGGCCGCGCGGAATGTGAGCCCGCGGGTGCGAGTCGGCGCCACACTGGAAATTGTGGCGGAGGAGGACGGCATGGTGCGGGCCAAGATGCACTACGGCAGCGCGGGCGAGGAGCTCCTCGCCTGGGGCCGCGACGTGACTGAGAAGCAGCGCAAAGACTGGACCACCGAGGACGTGGTCAGGTACGTGATCATGCCGCGCGTGCGCGAGATGCCCACGGACGAGGCCTTTTATCTGAACGCGATGCCTCCGGCCGCCGTCGGCGTGCCGTATCAGGGCACCTTCGTGAGCCACGCCAGGGGCTGCCGATTTCTCGACCTGGTGGGCGCGCTGGTGAAACACTTCAAGTGCGGCAGCGTGGCCGAGCTCGACGGGGTCTTTGTCTGGCTCGACATCTTCTCGGCCAATCAAATTCTACTCTCTCGACCCGCGGACCGCATGGACGGAGCGCGCAAGCGCGTGCTGACCGAGGGCCTGCACGATGCCATCGCCCGTTTCAGTGAGACGATTCTCATTCTGGATCGCTGGGACGCGCCCGCGGCGCTCCAGGAGGCGTGGTGCGTCTGGGAGGTCGTGGGCGCCCTGCGCAGCAAGCGCCTACGGCACGTGCTGCTTGCGCCCAGCCAGGAGAACCGCCTGCTCGGTGTGCTCCTGCGAGACGCGGACGCTCTCACGGACGCGCTGGCAGCCCGCCTTGACCTGAGCACGGCGCAGTGGTCAGGGGCTGCGGACAAGGCCATGATCGACGAAGCCATCCAGGCCATGGTTGGCGGCTACGAGAAGCTCAGCGCGAAGCTTCGCGTGCATCGCGTCGGCTGGATTGTCAGCATCGTGCGTCAAATGACCGCCCTCACCGAGAAGGAGTCCGGCGGTGACCTTCAGACTATGGCGATGGCGCTTGTCGCCCTTGGCCACGTGCTCAAGGATCTCAAGTGCCCCAACGAGGCGCGGCGCTGCTACGAAGACGCGCTGGCGGTCCGCGCGCGCATCTTGGGGCCGCGCCACGCCGAGGTCGCCGGCATTCACTTCAAGGTGGGCCTCCTCCTCTGCGACCAGGAAAAGTGGGGCTCTGCAGCCGCATCCCTGCGCCTGGCCACGAGCATCTTCGCCGAGACACTCGGCCCCAAACACCGTCGCACCGTCCACGCTCGCTCAGTCCTGAGCTCGATCCAGGGCGTGCCGAAGATCCTTTGAAATGGGCTTGTTGCATACCACTTATTTACGCAGATTCGTATTTCAACGAAGGAGCCACTCACTTTTTGGCACGGTAGACATGTTTGCCTTGCCTTGCCTCGCGATACGTGACCTCCGCACGAGAACGAACCGTTGCGGCCTTGTCAATCCTTGACGCAGTCGCACAGAACGCTTCCCTGGCTTAGATCATGGGGCTGACCTCGGTAAGACTAATGGGCATATGGACCTCCTCGTCGATGCAGGGAAGAATCTCCATGCTCTTCCTGGTGCTGGAGCTGTCCTCCTCGGTCTGCAGATATTCGTCAATGCGCGTCTGGAGGTCTGCGCAGCGAGAGTTGGCCTCGTCGCGCTCCTTCTGGAGCTTGTCGATCTGCGTGCGCAGCGCGGACTTGTCGTCCACGAGGCTCTGGGACTCGCGCTTGAGGTTCATGAGCTCCTGTGAAGCGCGCACCTCGCGCTGTTTCAGGTTCTCCAGCGCCGCCACGAGGCTTTCGTTGCGCGAGAGCGCACCCTTTTGGTGGTTACGCCGCTTCTCCTTGGCCGCCCTCCGGTTGAAGATGAAGGGCAGCATGCGCGCCATGCGAGACGGCCGGCGGTCCTTAGATTCGTTCAGCGAGAAACGGAGGTCGATGAGTCGATCCTCGACCTCCTGCTTCTCCGCCTCCAGCGTGCTGATGCGCATCTGCAGCTCCTCCACGAGCGTGCGCGCCAACTGTGGGTCCTTGTACACGCTCTCCGCCTCCTCATTTACGTCGCTCGTCTTGGTCCGTCCGAAGAACTGGCTCTGCACGTCCATGAACTTCCACTGCGTCCCCGCCTCGGCCGTCTCCGGCTTGGGTGCCGGCGTGAAGGTCAGTTGTTGCTGCTGCTGCTGCTGTTGCTGCTGCGGCTGCGGCTGCTGCACCTGCGCCTGCCCCTGCGTCTGCTGCTGCTGTTGCGCAGCTTGGTGTGACTTGTCGTCACCGGCGATGCTCGCAGCCACCTTGACTACCGGAAGCGGCGGTAGCGCCGGGGGCGGCCCGGTAGGCAGCACGTCTTCCTCGTCAATGACGAAGTTCCGTGAGCTGGTTCCGTTGACCAGCGACTGCTTCTTCTCGCGCCACTGCGCGAGTTTCATGCTCACGCGGTCCGCCCTCTGCGTCTCGGTGCGCAGGCGCTCCTTGAGAGCATGGCACTGGCGCTCGTACTCTTGCGTTGACGTCACCAACGCACGCTCCGCGGTCAGCAGCTTCGACTGATATTCCTGGGTCTTGTCTTCGACTAGCGCCTCAAAACGCTTCAGTCGCCGTCGCAGCGCCTCCGCCCCCTCCTCATCGCGCACGCCCGTCATCACCGTGTCGTCCTTGAGCCAGCGCGTCGTGCGAACGCCGTCGCGGTACAACGCACAGCGCTCGCTATCCTGCAGCAGCAGAAGGCCGTCCTCGCTTCGTTGCATGATGGTGCCGTCCGGCTCCAGTACTTGCACGCGCCAGTACCCGCTCTCGTTCATCTGCACCTTGATGCCTGATCGGAAGATGCGCAGATGCTGCACGACTTCGCTTGCGACGGCTGGCGCCCCTGCAGCGCCGCCGATGGCCCCAGGCCCCTGCGTAGACATCCCCGGGTCAGCTCCGTTCGCCGGCGTCTCGGAAACGCGGATGCTGCCCCGTTGGCTCTGCATGCGCACCATGCTACGGTCTGGGTTGGACTGCTCCTTGGAGCCCTGCGCCTCGAGCAAAAGAGAAACCTCGTCAGCTGCCATTTCCTACCATGCAAGCGGTCGGCCCATAGGGAACTCACGTCTGCGTTCAGCCTGATCTGCGTGCCATCGAGGTTCGTCTGGACGACGCTGCCGTCCGTGTGGACAACGATGCGAATGCCGGACTTGCTCATTTGCGTACGTGTGCCCTGGAAGGAGACGCGTGCGCATGTCAGTCGTCATGCAAGAAGGGGTTGTAAAAGCAGGAGCGAAGCTGCCATGGAATCAAGAAACCTACGTCCGGGGCGAGGCTGATGGTGGACCCGTCTGCGTTCACCTGGAGTTTGGTGCCATCCTCGAGGCGCTCGATGCGGGTGCCTGTGACCATTCGGTGTCAGTCCATGTGTAGCGAAGCAAGAACCAAAGTTCTGCCCAGGGAAAAAGAGCGCGCGGAACGCACCGTCCAAGTTGGTCTGCACGGTTCGACCGGTGGTGTACTTGATGAGCTTGACGCCGTCCTTGGTGGTCTGGATGCGGGTCCCGTCGCGCAGGCAGGACACCACCGTGCCGTTCTGAAAGGTCTGCGTGCGCACCACGTCGGTGCCGCTGCCACCCTGCGATGAGGTGTCCTCCGGCGCGCAGACGTCGTCTTCCGCGACGCGCGGCAGCACCTCGCAGCTCGGCATGACTGCGACGTAGAGCAGCAGCAGCAACAGCAGCAGCAACAGCAGCAGCAGCAACAGCAGCAGCAGCTGCTGCTGCAGGAACAGCTCGGAGGAGCGGAGCGCGGCCTCTTGGCTGCGCCGGCAGCTGCGCAGCAGGCAGGCAAGGCGCTCGCGCGCGTGCGACTTCGAGCCAAACCGCACCTGGTCGCTCGCCCGCTCCCTCGCTTGCTCGCCCAGGCAGGCAGGCAGGCAGGCAGGCAGGCAGGCAGGCAGGCGAGGTGCCGCCGCCACGCGCGCGTGGGGCCCGCTGGCCGACGGCTGGGACGTGAGACTGGCACGCCCACGTCCCAAGCGCTGCTTGTCGCCCGCTTCAGGTTGCTCGAGCGAGAATGTCCGCCGCCGGTCGCGCCATCACCGCCACACCTCGCCCGAGCCACGCCACCGCGCCTGGACAAGAGCCGGTACCCAGCCACGGCAGGCGGCGGGCTGGCCGCCCGCGCGTGGTCGGCCCTGGCCTCTTGCGCGCTTGCTCTGATTGCTCTGATGAGGACTCGGAAGCGAGTGAGGTTGAAGCGCTGAGCAGGGACTCGGACGAGGAGGTGCCGCGGCGACTTGGGACGCGCGCACCTCGGTGTGCGACCCTCTTTCCGAACCAGCTCCAAGTCTCGCTCTCGCTCTCTCTTCGCTGACTTGAAGTAGGAGCAGAATACCGTGTCCGGCCCGACCGTCAGAGCGCATGGCGCGTATGGCGATGGATGTTGGGTGTTGAGAGCCTGGGGAGAGAGGACCTGGCAAGTCAGACGAGATGGATGTCAGGCGTTGGCCGTCAGGACGTAGGACGCTGCAGGACAACCAAGTGAAAAGTGGGAAAGGGCCTTTACCACCAGTGGCATGGCGGGCCGAAAACAAGTGGGATGACGATGGCAAGGCCTCGGGTCAGCCATGGTGCTAGAAGGCATGCGCAAACCGGAGCAAAGCATTGCCAGAGGAAAAGGCAAGCACCACAACAAACAACTTGCAGAGTTTGATTCGCGCAGCTCGTTGGCAATAAAATATCAGACTATCGGATTCTAAAAAGCTGATGCACGCCTGCCCATCCGCAAAGACTGGGCAAGGATGCAAGCAGTAACGCGCGATCGCCACACCAGCCTTACTCTCTCGCTCTCTCTTTTGCAAGACATTCAGGCATCGCATCAAGCATGCATGCATGCACGCACGCACGCACGAACGAACGAACGAACACGCACGCTCGCACCATGACGCTCACGAACGGCAACCAGTGCGCCAACGCTCCTGAAGCTTGGCGCAGTCAAATTTTGGCTTGCCAAGAACCTCGTTGACCTCGTTGTGCGCGTCGCAGAGCCAGCGCGAGAGCGACTCGCGCGAAGAGACGTCAGGCGGGTGGGCCTCGAGATGGTTGCGAAAATGCTCGCGGCAGTGCGCACAAGCGTAGAGCTCGCCCATGGCCTTGAGCATACCGAGCGCAGCATCCTGCTGCTCCTGCGAGGGCTTGTCAGGGTAGTAGGCCGCAGTGGTGTGAAGAAAGTCCCACGTGGACCTGCCGAGCTGGCTGCGCGTGAGCGGGCACTCCTTGCGCGGCTGCTGCTGCTGCTGCTGCTTGGCGCCGGCCGCGGCCTTGGCGCCGCCCATCATGTTGTTGAAGAGGTCCTTCTTGTCATCGCACACGGGCTCCGCGCAGTCGGGGCCCGGCACTGGCTCCGCCGCCGCCCTGGACGCGCCCAGCGCCGCCGCCGTGGCCGCCGCGGCGCCCAGCAGCGCCGCGCGGGCTGCCGCGCCCCGCGCCGCCGCCAGCATCCCTGCCTAGCTTGCCTCGCTAGCTGCCTGCCTCCCCGCCTCCGCCTGCCGCTCGCTCGCTCGCTGCGTGCGCCGCCGGGCGCGATGCGGGTCTGCAGGCAGCAGCAGCCCGGCGCGGCGCGCGACCTTCGCGAGCGCGCGCGGGCGCGGGCTCCGAGGCTCGGTCGGGCTCGGGCGGCTCGGCGTCGGAGGAGGCGCGGCCGCGGGCGGAAATGCGTTGCGCACGTCCGCTCCGTCGCGCGGCGGTTCCGCGACGTCCGCTTTGTCGCGCGGCGGTTCCGCGACGCGCCGCGGCGGGCGCGGGGTTTGGGACCGTCGCGGCGCGTCGCGGGCGGGTTCCGGACGGTGCGGAAGGGTTCCGGACGCCGGCGCGGCGGCGCGCCGGAGTCCGGCAACCCCGGTTGGGAACGGGTGGCGGCGCCAAGAGTTTTGGCAGGCAGGCAAGCAAGCAAGCTTGGAGGGAAGGGCTGGCGCGTGAGCAAAGGCTGCGGCGGCAGTCCCGGAGCAAGAGAGAGAGAGCAGAGGTCGGCCAGGAGGGCGGCGAGGAGAAGATGTCGCACCGCAAGTTCGAGGCGCCCCGCCATGGCAGCCTGGGGTTCCTGCCGCGCAAGCGGTCCAAGCACCACCGCGGCAAGATCCGGGCCTTCCCCAAGGATGAGCAGTCGGAGGACTGCCACCTGACGGCCTTCATGGCGTACAAGGCCGGCATGACGCACGTGCTGCGCACGGTGGACCGCACGGGCTCGAACGTGCACAAGAAGCAGGTGCTCGACGCCGTGACCGTGGTGGAGGCGCCCAAGATGGTGGCCATCGGCGTGGTGGGCTACATTGAGACCCCGCGCGGCCTGCGCTCGCTCACCACCGTGTGGGCCGAGCACCTCAGCGACGAGGCCAAGCGCCGCTTCTACAAGAACTGGTACCACGCCAAGAAGAAGGCCTTCACCAAGTACTCGAAGAAGTACGCCGAGGGCGGCGCCGACATCGAGGCCGAGCTCGAGCGCATCAAGAAGTACTGCTCGGTCGTGCGCCTCATCACGCACACCCAGATCCGCAAGCTGCACCTGCGCCAGAAGAAGGCCCACGTCGCCGAGATCCAGATCAACGGTGGCACCGTCGAGCAGAAGGTGGACTACGCCAAGTCGCTCTTCGAGAAGGAGATCTCCATCAACGACGTCTTCAAGAAGGACGAGATGGTCGACGTCATCGGCATCACCAAGGGCCACGGTTTCGAGGGTGTCATTGCCCGTTTTGGCGTCACCCGCCTGCCCCGCAAGACCCACAAGGGTCTCCGCAAGGTTGCCTGCATTGGCGCCTGGCACCCGTCCAAGGTCCGCGTCACTGTGCCGCGCGCCGGTCAGCATGGTGTCCACCACCGCACGGAGATCAACAAGAAGATCTACAAGATCGGCAACGGCGCCGAGCAGGACTGCTCCACCGAGACCGACCTGACCGTCAAGGGCATTACCCCGCTTGGCGGCTTCGTGCGCTACGGTGAGATCACCAACGACTACCTCCTCATCCGCGGCGGCGTCGTTGGCCCCATCAAGGCCCTCGTCACCCTCCGCAAGTCCCTCATCCCCCAGAAGTCCCGCAGCGCCACGGAGGAGATTGCCCTCGACTTCATCGACACCTCCTCCTCGCTCGGCCATGGCCGCTTCCAGACCAAGGAGGAGAAGGCCCGCGTCTTTGGCCCCACCAAGCAGTAAGGTCGCTATTCCCCATCTTCTCTTTCTCGTTCATTTGATGTCCTTGCTTGCTTACTTGCAGCCGCAGTCCGCCAAAATGTAAAGTGAAAAGGAAGGGCTTGTGGTAGCAAACGATGACAAAGTGACCCATGTACGGCGGCAGAGAGTTGTTCGCTCCTTTTCGGTTGAAAGGCTTTCCTCACGGCAAAAGGCAACTTGACAGTGAAGGCTCGGCACGGAGGCAAATCGCAAGGCTCAGCGGCTCAGCGCGGCTCAGCTCAGGCTCACAGGTTCAGGCTCAAGGCTCAGGCTCAAACTTGAAGGCTTTGTGGAATGGCGCACACCGGGGTCCGCGAAACGACAGCGAGCACCCGGCCCGGCCCACCGGATCGCTGAGTGCCTTCTCTTCAAGTTGGGGACCGGCGGTCCGCACGAGCTCGCGTCGGCGGAAGACTTGTTTCTGGCGAGCTCTTTCCATACTCGTCTACCTCTCCGACGCGATGCGGCTCGCGCCGCCGGCGCCATTTCGGGTGCCACGCTTGGGCGGCCGGAGGCAGAAGGAAGGCACGCAGCAACAAGCTCCGCTGCAGCACCACCAAGCTTCCCACCAGCAGCAGCAGCAGCAGCAGCAGCAGCAGCAGCAGCAGCAGCAGCAGCAGCAGCCAGAACAACAATATCAACCAGAGACAAACCGCTTCATTCACTGTCAGCGCGGCGAGTCGAAGTTGCAAGTCGTCAGCAAGAGCAAGCCAAACCCTTCGTCTCTCGGCGCCCTGTCTGTGACCTTCAAGGCAGCTCCGCGAGAACGAGCCTTCGGGCAAGACTTCAGGCCACCCTTGGGCAGTGCCAAAGCCGATGCGACGTGTCGCCAAGCAACCTTGGCTGTATCCACAGCGAGACGACCACTCAAGCCGCCCGGCAGCAGCAACAGGAGCGGTGGCCGCAAAAGGGCGCTTCATGAGGTTACTACACCAGCAGCAAGCGAGTCGGGCCGCCGCATTTTGTCGGGCGAAGAGACGCGGCGCGTGTGCCCCGAGCTGCTGGCAGACTTTGAGCTGCACGAGGTCACGAACTACGACAGGGTCCATTTCATCGGCACACAAACGTCCAAAATCGCGCGCATGGCGCATCCTCGACTTGACAACGCCGCCGGTGAGTATCAGGCGGTCCCCGGTGAGCATCTAGCGTACCGCTTCGAGCTGTTGCGGGAAATGGGGAGCGGGAGCTTTGGTCAGGTTTTCAAGTGCCGAGATCACGCGAAGCGTGGGGGGCAGGTCGCCGTGAAAATGGTCCGCAGCGCGCAGCGCTTCCGCAAACAAGCCATGGTCGAGCTTCGCGTGCTCCAGCGGGTGCGCGAGGCGGACCCGGCAGGGCAGTCCGGCGTCATCCGCATGCTTGACAACTTCACCTTTCGCGGCCACCCGTGCCTGGTCTTTCCATTACTTTCGTGGAACTTGTACGAGGTACTCAGAGCCAACGACCACAAAGGGTTGCCGCCTGCCGTAGTGCGGAGCATCAGCCGCCAGGTGCTTCGGGCGCTGGCCTTTCTCAAGGACATGGGCGTGATGCACTGCGACATCAAGCCGGAGAACATCCTGCTCGAGGAGGAACCGCGGTCTGCGCTACGTCTGGGCCCTGCGTCGGAGGCGAGCCTCGCCAACGGGCTCGCGCTCGCTTCCACGCGGGTCCGAGTCATCGACTTGGGTTCGGCCTGCTTTGTGGATGAGCAGGTGCACTCGTACATTCAGTCACGCTTCTACCGCGCCCCCGAGGTCCTCCTGGGCGGGGCCACAGGCTCGGCAGTTGACATGTGGAGCTTCGGCTGTCTCACGGCAGAGCTGCTCGCCGGCTTGCCCCTTTTCCCGGGCAGGAACGAGCTCGAGCAGCTCGCCCTCATCACCGCAGTGCTCGGTCTTCCGAATTCCTCCGGATCGGGGTTCAAGCGCTGGCCAACCTACTTTCACGGCAATCGCGCGGGCCAACCCCGCTGGCTGGACCCTGGCAGGCTCCCAGAGCCTGTTCCGGCGCCGGCCTCGGTCGCCCTAGAGACGCCGCTCACGCGGACGTGGCCCGCAGTGGACAGTGTCTTGCTCGAAGTCATCCAGGGCTGCCTGACCTACGAGTCCGAGGCTCGACTCGCGCCTGTTCAAGCCTTGCAGCGGCTGACAATGGGCGCGAAAAAGACTGAGGCTCGCGCGCTGTCAACCGTACCATCTCCGTCCAGGCCCCCGAGCTAACTATTGAAAAAACGGAAGAGCGCCGAGACCACGCCACCTCCATTCGTGCTGAACAGAATTTCCTTCGCTTTAGATTAGCCGTCGAGCTTTTCGACTTGCAGCAAGTCAAGGATCTGCGGGCGCTCCTTGAAGACTTTTTCAGGCACCATCATGAGGAGAATCAGGTTCTTCTGCGTATCGGAATCGACGGCAGCCACAGTACGGCAGACAACAAAGTGAGAGACGAAGACCACGGCGCTCATAGCGATGGCTGCGTAGATCTGGCTCGAGTGCAGCGCGCTCACTGCGCTCTTCACGTACGCGACAGCGAAGTCTGCCGAGAAGCGGTGCATCGTCAAGAAATTGGTGAACAGTGGGGACGGCCGTGCCATGCGCACTTGACGTGCGAGGAGTGACGCGGCAGCCTCTGAATCCGACGCGGCCGCCGAAGTGAGCAAGGCCAGGTAGTCGCGCACATAGACGGCGAACCGCTCGTGTGCAAAGTGAAGGCCGTTGCTAATGCCGAGATCGGTGGTCACTTCGTAGGCGTCCTCCGGCACTGCGGTGCCATTCATGTAGTAGTCCAGGAGCGTGGTGTTGACCCCGCAGGAGAGATTGGTGGCGATGCTCAAGGAGCAAGCATCGCTGAAGAGCAGGTTCCACTGGGCCTCTTGCTGCTCCGCGAGGCGCTCCACGCCCAGCGAAGAATTCCCGAGGTCCAGCAGCGTCGAGGTTTCGTCGACCAGATCAGCCAGCTCCGTGATACGCTGCAATGTTGTCGAAGTGGTCTCCTCGCTGCCCAGAGTGTCCTGCTTGAGCCAAAAGATGAGCTCAGCTGAGGCCTGCCACCGTTGCTGCACGAGGTGCGCGGTGTTCTGCACCGGACGAAGCACGGACTCGCCGTGCAAGACAAATGCGAAGATGCCGGAGGCGCCCACCGCCACGAGCAGCGGATAGAAGATGCGTGAGACGAGGAGCAGGTTGGAAAGAACGCGGACAATGAGATTGTCGTTGGTGACCTGATCCACAGAGAGCACGCTGGAGCCCATGTGGCGCACGGCGTCGCGCACGGAGCGCACATCCCACGCGCGCAGGGACTGACGCCTGGCGAACGGCTTCAGTGGGCCGTCACGATCCGCGCCGCCGCGCTCTGCGCTACTGCTCTCGATGAGCTTCACCAGCTGCGAGGCGCGCTGCGCGTACACATCCGTCATCTCCAGCACCATGAGCCCAGGGATGCTCGCAAAAGCATGGACTGTGTATTTGCGGCCGCGCACAGTCTTTGCCACCACCGGAAGGTGGATGTTGACCAGAAAGACCAACGCGAGCGCGCAGAGGACCGCAAAGGTCGTGCTGTTCGCCTGTGCGATCGAATCGATACGGCCCGCGTGCTCCGTGTCCCAGGCGAGCGCCTCGCTCGCGGCGCGCGGAAGCAGCGCCTGCACCGCGTTGGTCAACGTGAAATTGCAGGCTGTTCTACAGCTGGGTGACTCGTGGCGAGCGAAGACGAGCGCGCTGTTGCCGACCTCAAAAACGCCAAACCATAGATTGGTCATGTGCTCTCGGGCGACGCGCCTCTCGGTGAGCGCAAGCGCCGTGTCGGAGCTCGCATTCGCCTCGAAGGCGAGAGACGTGGCGCGCGAGGCGTCATCATCACTGGCGGCTGTCAGGAGCAGCTCGTGATTGCTTTTGAGCTCGGTCGCGACGGCCGCCAGACTTGCGGCGTTGTCTTCGAAGAGCGTCTGGAGCGCAACTTCGTCCACAGCCTCACCCTGAAGTGCGGCCGCAGCGAGCTGATCCTCGATGATGGAGGCCACCTCGATGATCTGTACGTTGCGCTCGTACGAAGTGCGCGTATACGAGAGGTAGTCCATGTATTCGTAGATGTGGGCCCGGAACGCAACGCTGGAGGCGATGTAGAAGACAATTAGGACGAGCGTCATGAACCGGCTCTGCCGCACGAAGCGCTGCGCCATGGGGCTGGTGGTGTTGATACGGTGCTCAATCGTCTTGCGAATGTGCTTCATGAGGTCATCCTCTCCAATGTCCAGGCGGTCCTCCGAGTCGCACTCCTCCAGCAGCATCTCCTGCGACATGCCCTGCATGATCTCCGATCCAAGCGAGACGGAGCGGATAGAGTTGAGCCTGCGGATCCGATCCAGACCGCGCGCGCCCAAGTCGTCCATGTGACCGTCCACGCACTCGTGCATCGAGACCTTGAAGAGCTCCACGGGTTTGGGCCTGGGCTGCGCATGCGCAGCGTCCGCAGTCGAAACGAACTTGCGAGCCGAGTTGACCGATGGCGGTGGGTTTGGATCAAAGACGCATGGCGCGACATTAATGGCGTAGAGGTCCTCTTTCAGGTAGGTGATGATCTGCTGCGAGCTGTCCACCGTGCTGGCGGCGGCGCTGATTGCTCTGGCATCTGTGAGATCGGGCACAAAGGAGGACACGTGCTTCTGCTGCAAGTGCTGCTCCAGGAGAATCTGACTCGCCTCCGTACCGAGCAGAGCCCACACTTCGGTACAGCCTGAGACGATATCTCCGTGGATGTCAATGAGGAGGTAGCCGGTGCGCTCGTTGCCCTGGATGAGCGCATCCTGCTCTAAAATCTTCGTGAAGCGGCAGACGAACTCTAGTGTTCCGGACGGGCTGATGCTCGGCGTGAGGGACCATTTGATGCGGATGCAGCTACCGTCGCGCGTCTGGCAATAGGTCTCCTTTTCAATGACGGCAAAGGTGGAGACATCCTCGACGACACCTTGGAGAAATCCCTTGATGGATTCCGCCACGCGTGGTACGAAGAGGATACTCACGTCCTTGCCGTGCAGCTCGGCGTGGCTACGACCGAGGAGCGAAAGGAGACCAAAGGAGGCCCAGGAGATCTTGCCCAGATGCGAACCCTCGCCATAGATGACAAACTCTGCCTCATTGATGTCCTCCGTTTTGAGGAGACGATCGATGAGCGCCTCTCCCGAGACCGACTCCACGATACCCGAAAGGATGCTCTCGGTCATGCTACTGTCGTTCAGCACGTACTCATGGAAGAGCGCGAGCAGCGTGAGTGCGGTGGGCGAGTTCGGGTTAAGCGAGAGTAGGCTGCGCATGTGCAGGCGACATCGCGAAAGCGTGCGGTGCACATTCACGCTGAGTGTGTGCAGATCCTTGACGGTGTAGTCCCCGTCCATAAGTGTAGACCAGAACTCCACGATGAGATCAACGCTGTCGGCCATGGCCTGCTTGGCCTGTTTGACGTGGTGGTCAAAGGCGAGATACGAGATGGCACCCCGCGCGCCGGTCTCTCTCTCCTTGTTCTGCAGCGTCTTCTGGTACACCGTGTACCGATTGTCAAAGCTCAATGGCAGGCTCTCGGCGAGCTTGAGAAACTTGCGCGACCGCACCTGGTGATGCCAGATGCGGTCCATGAGCAGCGACATGTGCAAGCAGAAAAAGCCGCTGCGCTGGAAACGCTGCGACACGGCTAGGTAGTCCTGGAGCGCCGCGGCGAGCTCCAATTGCGAAGGCCCGCTTGAGGACGGAGTCACGTGCGCTCGTCCTGCCGACGACCGACGCCGGAAGCTCATGTGCTTCTTCATTTTGGCGCTACCGTGGCCTATGAGACCCTCGAGCTCCTGCGGCAGCTCGCTGGAGGACGGCTCTCGCCTTCGGAAGCTTGCTTGCGCCGCCCCGCTTGCTGAGGAAAAGCTGCCAAGGAGATCGTCTCTTCCATCCGTAATCTCATTGGAAGAGCCTCGACGACGGAAGCTGCTCCTGGCGCCGCGAAACGAGGCTTCGCGCTCTGTGGAGGACCTAAATGAGAGGGCAGCCTCGCCAACACCTGTACTGCGGCGCGAGATGATGTCATCCTCCGCTAAAGCGATCGCTTCCGGGTCTGAATCTTCCTGGCCGAACGACTGCAGAAACGGGTACTTGATGCGCAGGCGGATCTCCTCCATGTATGGAGAGTCCCTCGGGCGATCGCCAGTGCGCCTGAACCACGCGACGCGGGCCTCGACGGCCATCGCCACAGAGTACATGAAGGGCCCACCGCCAATAAAGAAGAGAAGGATGGAGGAGAGGTCGTTCGTATCGTCCACAAGATACGCCATGAAGAGACAGATTCCACTCCACCAGTAGAGCGAGTAGCCGCTGGCCATGACCTTGTTGGTGAAGTTCGAGTAGTAGGGCAAATAGTACACATAGGTGCACGTGAGCCACATGCCGGAAACGTTTACCATGGCTATGAGCGCCGGCGTGTACGGGTTGACGAGCTCCGAGTTGCTCGCACTAAGCATCTCCATACTGAACTCGAGCAGCGCGCGGATGAGCGAGTTGAAGAACTCCAGGCGCTTGTGCGGGCCCGCCTCGGCGTTGTCGCTCGTAGGATCCTGCTCCCCAAACACCAGCACGATAAGGCCGGAAAACGTGATAAACCAAGCCAGCAAGGTAAGCACGGTCCCCACAAAGACAGTGTGCGCTGCCGTTCCGCACCCCAGGTACTCGTCAAAGGGCCCGCCGCACCGAAGCGTGGACAGAAGCACGGTGATGACCGGCACATAAAAGACCGTCGTCAGCAGACGCAGCATGAAGCGCAGCACTGGCAACGTCCACAGGTTCTTGACGCCACCCGAGGCGAACTCGGCCTGCACCAGAAAGGCCATCACGCTGGTCATGAAGAGCATGCAGAAGAAGATACAGAAGGAGACAATCTGCACCTCGTTGCTCAGATCTTCTACGAAGGCCAGCGAAAACACCTTGAGGAAGCGCCCCCAATAGGTGGTGAGCCAGGTGTGCCACGGGAAGCGAGCACGTACCGCGAAGCTCATGTACAGCAGCTGCAGCGTATTGACTACCGTCGTCACCACGACGACCGTGTTGCTGCTGCTGTGATCCTTGGCGATCAGGTACAGCAGGCCAAAGACGCCCTGGCGCACGTACCGCGTCAGTCGCGTCAACCGCCGCCCCACTCGTGTCCCAGCGAACCCTTGCGCGTCGTCGTCCAGCATCATCTGCTCCACCTCCGCCTGGCCCGGCCCTGGTGCCGCGGCCATCCTTGCCACCGCACGGGCGCGCGCGGTGCTTTTGCTCGCGTCTGCTGACCCGTACCGCCGCTTGCTTGCCGGACACCCCAGACCAGGCAGCCTCAGGCTGAGCGAGGGAGAAAGGAGGGAGGGCGGGAGAGGCCCGGCCAGACAGACAGGCAGGCGCCGCGTCGACTCAACCTGAGCCAGTTCACCCTTTCGCTGGCCTCCTTTGGTTCGCCACACGAGCCGTTCATTCACCTCTTAGCCATTCACAGTCAGGCTCACAGTCACTCACGCTCATCAGGCACTTGCCAAGCCTGAGTCCAGTCGCGCCTACCCCACGTTACCGTTACGACGGGACAGTTCTCAGCCGTCCCAGAGATGCTCCTTTCGTCGGGGTCGCGCCTGAGCCTGGGAAGGACGCGCTGGGAAGCGCGGCGCGCGGGGCGAGAATGTATTCCGCTCGCGCTTGCTGCGGCGGAGGCGCTGGTTGCACAAAATGCCCGAGTACGACCTGGCCTATTGGCAGCGGTGGCAGGCGTCGCTGGCCGCGCCGCAGTCCAAATCAGAGGCGGCGGCGGAGCAGCAGCAGCAGCATCAGCATCAGCAGCAGCAGCAGCAGCAGCAGCAGGAGCGGCACCGAGCGCGCACACGGCCACGTCCACGTCCGCGAGCGCGGCCGCATGCTGGACAGGGAGCACGAGCAAAGCTGCGCGACGTGAAGGGACCCGCATGGCAGCGTGAGGTTGTGCCTGCGACGCAGGATGCGTCGCGGACAGTCCTGCCTGTGCAGGAGCTTACGCAGAAACGCGACACGCCGCTCCGCGTGCCGGGCGGTGCGCTGGGCCGCGCCGGCCGGGCGCCGCGGTCGTCAAGCGACGCTCAAGGGCCTGGGCCAGGCGAGTACGGCGCCCCGCAAGCTGCCGCGGCGCACAGGATCCGAGGTGGTCGCTTCGACGAGGCAGATCGCTGGGCGGCCAACAACCAGAACGACGAGATGGCCACCGCAGCCAACGCGTATGGCGAGGGCAACGAGGATCTACAGTGCCGACGGGCGGACCCGGTTGCTTTTCTTAACACCCGCGCCGAGCGCATCCCAGAGGACCGCGAGGCGCTGGAGCGTGCGGCGATTCCTGGGCCAGGCGCCTACTCGGTTGGCGCGCCGCGAGACCCACGCAGCGCCGTCGTTGGCCCACCAGCAAATTCTTCGAGCAAGGCGGCCATTGATGCGCACTGCGCAAAAGAGGCGCAGCGCTATACGTTGCGCGCGCCGCTCGATGCGCACGGATTTGGCCATGCGTGCCGCACACGTGATCATGTGCACTTTGGGCAGTGCATGGACGCCTGCTGCTCGCGACGGGGCGCGTGGGAGCGGCGCGGGCCGCGGCCTGAGCCAGATGCTGACCACCTACCTGTGGCGCAGGCTGCTCTTGCCGACCTGAACGGCGTGCACAAGTCGGATACCAAAGTCTTTGAGGTGCTTTGTAGCTTGGACCTCTCAGAGCGGGACCATCTGGGCCGCACTGCGCTCCAAGCGCTGGCGGCGGCCGAGTTCGAGGCCGAGGACGCCCAGGTGCGCAAGGCCAATCTCTTAAACCTCGCTGCGGAGCGCACTGGGCAGAGCTTGGAGCTCGACGCCCAGGACCACTGCGGCAATTCTGCCCTGCACCTCGCTGTGCGCACCGAGCAGCCGGAGCTTGTGCAGTGGCTCTTGCGCCAAGGCGCGGACCCGGAGCTGCTCAACAGCGACGGTCAGAGCCCGCTTCACCTGGCGTGCGAATTGCAGGGCCACCACCGCATCTACCAGCTGCTGCAGGCCGCCATCAGCATGTTGGATATGCACGCGGAGATCACGCAGCTGCAAAAGGACCAGCGGGCCATCTACTCACGGCTCTCCACGGCGCGGCCGTCCACGAGAGAGACGTCTCAGCGACGGCGGGCCAGCATCCAGTCCACGGCAAGTAACCTTAGCGCGCAGCTCACGTCGCATTCAACTTTTCGCAGGCTTTCGACGGCGTCCAGTAGTGCTGGCTCCTCACTTTCGTGATCTGAAGCCTAACCGGTACAGTGACAACTCAACAGTGGTCCCTGAAACAACTTGAATCATGAAAAGTACAGTTTTGTTCTCGCGTCGTGACGTTAGCACAAGCGCAAGCGTGACACCCCGAAAGGTGATGCTTTGTGAGGTGGAATGTTCAGATGCTCGGGCACGCAGAGTCGCGGTAGGAGGCGTCCTGCGCAGCTAGCGGACAGGAAAAGGAGACGACCGCCGATGGGCAGGCTTGCAGGACGGCGTGGCAGAGCGAGGGGCACACCCCAGTCACGCTGAGCGCCGTGTCGCAGCCCTCCTCGTCGCATGCCTCTTGCAGGAGCTCGTCTGAGCAAGGCACGAAGTGCAGCGCGCAGAGCCAGGCCTTGTACGCCTCGCGACACTGCTCACAGCTGCCCGCGCCGTACTCGCGCCGGCAGTCGAAGCCTAATAGCGTGTCTTCAAGCGCCGCGAGGCGCCTGCGCACCGTCTCGTCCAGCGTCTCGAGCGACGCCCTCCACTCCTCCGGCTCAGAACCATTCACCAAAACCGGGCTGCGCATGGCGTCCGCATTCGCCGCCACGCACAGCAGGTCCTCCGCGGTCGCCTGCTCCGCGCTCGCGCACGCCGCCGCCGGGAAGGCGCTCCACGGGAGCGCCGCCTCCCGCGGGGCCGTTGACCCGGCCGTCGCAGCCGCCGCCGCGGCCAGCGACAGCCACGACGACGACGACGACGACGACGACCACGACGAGAACGACGCGAGGAGCGCCAAGGCTAGCCTGCGCATCCGCGGACGCCGCTCGGCCGCCCGCCGCCGCGGGCCGCGAGCTTGAGCTTCCGTGACGCGCGTCCCAAGTTGATGCTTTGCGCCATCCCTCCGAGTCGTCGGCTGTTGGGCCAAGGTTCTCCTGCCACTAGGCTCCCAGAGATCAGGTCAAGTTGCCAGACCTTCGGCCAAGCGGAGGAGCTAGCTGCAAAGAACTTTGACTGGCGCCAAAGACCTGGACTCTCTGCCAGCGAAGCGCATTGAAGCAAGCTCATGGGGCACGGGTACCATGACCTGCTTGCTCGGGGTCAAGTAGTGCTCCGAGTCTAGCTAGCCGATCTCGACAGACCAGAGTGCGCAACCCCGAGGCCAAAGGTCCAGTCGGGATCATGGGCTTTGTTGTGTGTTCCCAGCGTTGCGAATGCCGCTTCGCTCGTGAGAGGTCGTGCTCTCGCCTCGGGTGAAGCAACTTTTGCCAAGAGCAAGGTCCTCCAGGGTCTCGAGCGCAAGAAGCACCGTGTACACGAGGGGTTTGGCGTGACCTGTTTTGTGGCGAGGTCCATCTGAGGAGGCAAGCTTGTCTACGGAGAGCCCTGGGCCAGCTCAAAGGTATCTGTCGCACTTCGGATCCCTTCAAGGACGCGTCGAGGGCCCTAAAGCAGGACATCTGGCTTCACCTGCACGAGGCAGTTGTAAGGCACTCCGAGGGCGTGCTGCAAAGGCACTCCGAGGGCGTGCTGCAAAGGCACTCCGAGGGCGTGCTGCAGAGCTCCATGAAGCTGTCCCACAGACTACGCAAGAATTACTTCGCGGAGGATAAGCGCAAGCTTTGCAACGCGGCGCATCGCCGCGACCTGGTGCACAGCAGCAGCCGCATGCACATGACCAACATGGTCTGCGAGTCGTATCACTTGCATGTCAAGGTGAACGTCTTCCGCGGCAAACGCAATCATCGCCTCGCCAGGCTGCTGGCCGTGCTCGAGGACCGCGTTACCACCCGCGTATTGGTCTCGAAGCTGGATGAGCATGCAATGACGCATACGCATCCGAGGTTCTGCGTCAGACGCGGCGCCCGGCAGGACGCTATCTGAGCGACGACGTGCCACTCGGCAGCGTTTGTAAAACACGTGTTTGAAAAAAATCATGTTTCTGAGCACACTCTTGCTCTGCTGCGCGCCACCAATACCCGGTATGCAGCAGCGCGACCGTTGAGCGAAGGGCAAAGTGTGCTCGTGCGGCGTCTGGAGAAGAATGCAAGTTCAAGGGCAACCCGGAGACGCAGAGCGCCGAGACTGGTACCGATCGAAAGCCCACCACTTCGCGCACCGCCTGGTGCCCGGCTTTCGCGCCGGGCCCGCGCTGGCACGCTTACGTCAAGGTATAATCCTGGGATTTTTAAAAATTGAAAACCTGTGCGACCCGCAGGCTTTTACTACGCACTCGTGTCCGCGCCACACATCCACTCTTACGGGTCCAGGATGAGGTGGCCCGCCCACGGCCCTCGGCGCTCACGAGGCATGTGTCACGCGTCGTCAGGCGCCGCGTCCTCTTTCTCTCTGCTGCCAACGCAGGCTGCTGCACAATTGCTGCTGCCGCTTTTCGCTGCGTTTCTGCGAGAGGACGTGGCTGTGCGACTCACGCGTCATGAAGACGTCGCTTCTTCATCGCTGGGGACTCAGCTCGGTTGCGTCCCACGGTTCGCGGTGGCGTGATATCGCGCGGACGCTTCTTCGTTGCTGAGATGCTGACCGTGCTACGATGCTCAGAGTGCTCTGGAGTGTTGTCGCGCGACAACAACTCCAGCGCCGTTGGGCTGTGTGACGATGCAGAGGAGACGCCGTGTTTTACGGCATTGGTATGCCCCCGTGCCAAGGCAAGCTCCAGCTGGGTCTGCTTTTCCCTATGCGCCATTTCAAGCTCGCTCAGTTTCTTGCACCAGGCCTCGTTGGCCTTTGCCAGCTGGCTCTCATGAGCTACCCTTTGCTCACCGAGTTCCTGCTTCAGCTTGGCGCACTCAAACTCATGCTGACGCCGCTCCACAGCCTGCTGCTGCAGATGCTGCTCGCGCTCACGCGCGCGCTGCTCCTGCTCCTGCGCAAGCTGGATCTTGTGGTGATGCTCGAGTTCCCGGCGACCAAGTTCAGCTTGCCGGCAGGCGTGCTTGATTTGCTCAAGCTCAAGGGTGCGCTGCTCCTGGTCCAGCTTCAGCTGTTCGTGCTCGCGCGCGAACTGCTCTTGGCTTTCACGATGATCCTGTGCAAGCTGCTGCTGGCAAGAAGAGTGCTTCTGCCAAAGTTCTTCACGCTCCAGCTCAAGCTGCTGCTGGCTGTGATTGAGCTGCTCGCGCTCCTGCGCGAGCCGCTCCTTGCCGGCGTCGCGTTCCTGTCTGAACTGCTGACGCTCTTGCGCAAACTGCTGCTGGCTACGCACGAGCTGCTCGCGCTCCTGCGCAAGCTGCTGCTGGTTGCCCACGAGCTGCTCGCGCTCCTGCACAAGCTGCTGCTGCCGAGCATCAAGCTGCTGCTGCTGAGCATCAAGCTGCTGCTGTTGAGCATCAAGCTTCTGCTTGAGCGTCTCACGATCCTGCCTGAGCTGCAGGTCGCGTGCGTCAAGCTCCTTGCGTGCAGCTGCGAAGTCAGCTTTGAGTTGCCGCTGCAAAAGGTCGACTTGGCGCTTCGTCTGGTCGACCTCAGACTCATGGGAAAGGGCATTCTGGTGGAGGCGGGCGATCTCGTTCCGCAGAGCGAGAATGGTCTCGCAACTCTCGCTCCTGGCGACGCTCAGCTTGTGCTCGAGCTGCGCGACGCGGTTCTTGAGAGCTTGGCTGTCAGCGCGCTCCACCTGACCAAGCGCACGGTTCAGATCCGTGAGTTGAAATGTAGGCGCGGCAGCCTCCGATCGGATGATCCCCCGAGTCAGCCTCGGCCTGGGCTCTGGCTCGGCCAGGAGTTGCCGAGACTCGCTCAGCGGAGCAGGCGGAGCAAGCAGAGCAGGGGGAGCAGGGGGAGCGGTGTATTCAACCTGCTCCGATAACGCATTCAGCATGTCTGCGTCGTCTCCGGCCTGCTCGAGCACCGAGTTCACAGGCCCGTCGAAACCTTCAAAGTCGCCTGCCAAGTCCATGCTTTGGCCGTCGTTCGCCAGGCTGATGTCAGCCATGGTATCTTCAAACCAATCCATGGGCATCGACCCGCGCTCGGTCGTTTTCGCGCCCTCCAGCGCTTCCGTGCTGGACGGCGATGGCCAAGCTCCCGTGATCGACGAGGCTGAGGAGGCCGACGATGACGAGCTCGGTAGCGGCGACGTCATGGTGCTCGACGATTGTGTGAAGCGCGCGGACGTCGCCGTGGTGAGCGACCAGCCAGACCGTGACCGCGGCAAGCGTGCTGCGTGAGACCTCGGCGGGCGAGCAAGCTGCAAGCAAGACTGCGACGATGGCGCCTGGCGCGACGGCGCCGAGGGAGCCAAGCGTAGTCGTGGCCGGCGAGACAGGTGTCGCCACAGCGAGTGAGCCGAGCGGCACCGCTCGGAACGAAGCTGCCCCCTCGCCAGGACGTCGCCGCGCTCGCTTGCGCGAGACCCCCGCGCCCTCGCTCCCTCGCTTGCCCCGCGCGCGCGCCCGCTCCAGCAGGCCTGCGCGCGCCTGCTGATGTTTTGAAAGGCCTGCGCTCCCACCTGGTGGCCACGGTGAGGTGCAACCGACATTGTCTCCAGTCAAACCCATGGCCTCGCCTTCTACTTGTCCGGCGCTGCACCGACTTGCACTGCAAGCCCAGCATTGTGCTTGCAATGCTCAACATTTCACATCGGCAGACCAGGGCCGTTCACCTCGCTCGACAGCCTTCACGTACCCGCGATCGCATAACCTTCGCAGCGGCGGCCCGCCTTTTCGCAGCGCAGCAACTTGCGCCTTAGCCCGCCCTTTCGCTGCGCAGCAACCAATGTTCACTTGCGCCTTAGCCCGCCATGTCGCAGCGTAGCAACCAATGTTCACTTGCACCTTAGCCCGCTCAAGCCTTGCCTACCGACTTACAGCCAGCAGCCACGAAGACTTGCGCGCAGGCGCAACCGCCGCCACCCTGACGGCTCGCCTGCCTCGCCCTTGCGGGCCGACAGAGGTCCAGACGCGCGGCGGACGCGGCAAGGCACGCCGCGCAAAGCAGGCGGAGGGCGCCGCACCGACTTGGCGCCGCGGCCCTCGCGCGCCCCCGCTCGCTCCGCCCGCCCGCGCCGCGCTCGCGTGCTCGCGTCCCAAAGCGCCTCTCCTGCACGCGCCTCCCTTCGTTCCCCGATTCGCGCTAAAATTCTAGGGGCCTGGCCCAAGTGGCGTAAGGCCCGGATAGGCCGCTCCGCGCACCTGGTCTGACTGGGCGCACGCCGGCTGCGTTACGCCGTGTTGCGCTTGTCGCGGCGCGCCAAGTCGTGCTAGGCGCCCGGCGACCCAGCTCCACGCCCCCCCCTCCCCCCATCACGTCTCGCGAGGCGTCCTTGATAAGCCGAGCATGCACGAATGGCAAGGCCAAGCGCAGGAGTACAGTGAGGACGAATTGTGCGAAGGAGAGCCCCGACAAAAGGCGCCGCTGTCGTTGGCCGCTTCTTCTCTGTCGCGCTCAGAGAGAGGCTCTGCTGTCAACACGCGCAACTTTTTGGTCTCAACCCGTCGCATCTTGAAAAAATCGAGGAAGATTTTCGGACAGAAGAGTCACCGAGTCCTCCCATTGCTTGATTCCATGTGCAAGTGCAAAGAGGACGTAGAAATCCTGACAACCGAGTGAATCGCCACGGGCGCATTCTTCAAGCTTCAGTCCTACGTGCTTTAGATGCACGGACCTGATGGACCACGCGAGCAGATTGGCAGGACAAAGCTCCTTGCTGTGCGTGCGGCGGTGCTCTGGCGACATCAGAACTACGACAGCAAAACAGGCACTGCAAGCGACGTCTACTAAAGCGACACCGTGGTGCTTCCGTCGATGGCGCCTTGTCGCTGGAGGGCGAAGCACTGCAAGGGCTTCAGGGTGGCCCAGGGCATGCCATCATCATGGGCACCGGTCCGAAGGCCGCGGCCAGTGTTTTCCAAGCGGCGCCGCCAACGGCCGCGCTACCACCACTTTGTTGCTGCGTTGTTCGCGTCGCACACGGAGTGGGCGAAAGCAAGACTGCGACTCAGGGTAGGCCTAGGCCAAAGTGGTGCGACCAAGTGGTCTTACCTTCTTGTGGGCGCTGCAGTCACATTGCAGTGGCAAGCATCTCAGTGAATCATTGTACCGCGCGTGGGCCAAGCTTGCCTTCGCCGGGTGCTGAGCAGTAAGTTAGTGCAGGCCCAGAAAACAACGCATCGCGTTCACGCCTCGCTCTTGGGCCAATGAAAACAAAGCACCGCGTTCACGCCTCGCTCTTGACTGCTGCCCGGCTGCCGCCGCCCGCCGCCGCGCTTTGCCGCAGGCTTCTGCAGGCGCTGCTGCGCGAGGTGGCGGCGAGTGACGCTGGGCGTGCGTGCCCCCTTGCGCCTGCCTGGCACGACTCTGGACTCGACCTGCCTGTTCGCTGTCTCGAGTCGAGAGAGGCAAAGGCAGAACAGGGCAGCGACGCAGGACCTGGACTCGGACTCGGGCAGCGCGCGCGCGGGCAAGCAGGATGGCGAACCCGATCACGACGCACGTGCTGGACACGGCGAGCGGGCAGCCGGCGGCAGGGCTGTCGCTGCGGCTGTCGCGCAAGGCGGGCGAGCAGGCGGACGGCAGCTTCACCTGGGAGCCCGTGGCGTCCATGACGACGAACGCGGACGGGAGGCTGGACGCGCCGCTCCTGGGCGGCGAGGCGGCGGCGGCGCTGGCCGCGGGCAGCGTGTTTGAGCTGCACTTCGACACGGCGGCATATTTCAAGGCGCAAGGCCGCAAGTGCTTTTACCCGTACGTCAAGATCGTCTTTGAGATTGAGGACCCGGCGGCGCACTACCACGTGCCGCTGCTCATCAGCCCGTACGGGCAGATGACGTACCGCGGCTCCTAAGTCAGGGCCCGCCCGCTGGCCACGAGGGCGAGGAGAAGAGACAAAGGAGAGACAGACCGCGCGGCCGGCCAGCAGGAAATCGCTCGCCGGGTCGTGGGTGCCCTCTGGGTCTAACGACGGCCACCCGAGGGGGCGGAACATCCATGCGGGCGGCCCAGCCGTTTTGGCTGACAGACGACGAGAGCCACATGTGACAGACAAGATTCGGGTCGCCGCGAGGCGCGGCGAGCCAGAACGCGATCCTGGGACGTCACGCGTCGTGCCGGCGTGCATGATCATCATCATGGGAAGAGAAAAAGATTTTTCTACAACAATGTATCGCGGGTTGTTGCACCAGCCCAAAGCCGCCCTGATCGGGGTAGGAGAAAGAGGAAGAGGCCCGCAACGCCCTCGTTGGCCCTTTGGACACATTGTCGTGTCCGGCATCTTTCGAGGGAAACGTAGACGTGGCGTGTGAAGGGAAAGATTGCAGTCTCTCCCTTGCATTCTCGCGCTCTCGCGCGCTCTCTCTCTCCTAGCTTTTGCTCCGCGGGTAGTTACTTGGCTGGTGCCGCCCTTGGCCGATTTCTCTTGGACGCAGTCGTGATTATGTGCAAGCAGAGGACGCGCAGGGGGGGGGGGGGGCGTGGGCGCCGTGATTCGGCGCGACAGGCCAGCGATCGATCAAGCGATGCAAAGGTTGGGCGGGAGGGGCAAAGCCACGTGACACCCTGTCACGACAGCCCCGCGCGCGCCTTGTCGAGTGGACGCGCGGCTTGTTGCGCGCGACGCCCGCTCGACCCGTCCATGCTCACTTTTTCGACCCGCCCGCCCGCCTCACTCGACTCGTTGGCGCGGCGACGCCCCCTTTCCCCCCAACCCCACCTCCTCCTCTCGTCTTTTAAGAGGTGGGTTGCTGCTCCTCGCTCTCGATTCTCCCATCTCTCGTCTCTCGTGTTGGTCCCGAGCTTCGAGTTTAGTAGATGATGCCGTTGATCTTCTGCCAGCGCTTGAAGACGTCACTGCAAGCCTCGGAGGCGACACCAGCCTCCACGTTGATGACCTCACGCATGGTGTCCGGGTGCGTGAAGACCTCGCGGTAGTGCAGGAGGCCCTCCTCGAAGCCGTGGCGCGCAGCGGCGTGCTGGCTGAGGCCGTAGTAGAGGCTGTCAATGCGGCTCCAGAGCACGGCACCGAGCGACATGAGGCAGGGCTCCATCGTGGAGTACATCTGGCAGCCGCGCAGGTCGTGGGTCTTGAGGCGGCGCGTGGCCTTGCGGATGGCGAGGACCTCGCTGGTGGCCGTGCAATCGCGGCGCTTGAGCACCTGGTTGACGGCGACGGCGATGACCTCGTCGTCCTTGACGATGCACGAGGCGAAGACCTCGCGCTCCTTGTTGTCGCCGTTGCGCACAGCCTCGCGCAGCGCCTCCTCGAGAATGTCAAAGAAGCGGCCTACATCGCGGTTGGGGCCCTCGTGCACGGCGTTCTCCTCGGCGTCGGCGTCGGCGTCAAGCGAAGGCGAGGGGGAGCCGGACGAGCCGGACTCGACCTCATCGAAGGACTCGCCCTCGCGCGCGCGGATGCCGATGACGTCCTTGCCAAAGCGCTCGCCCGAGTCGTGGAAGCCGAGCTCCTTGTGGCCGACGCGGCGGCGGTAGGTTTTGTTGAGGTCGAGGTCGACGAGCAGCTTGCTGACGCGGTCCATCTCGACGCCGAAGTAGACGTTAAGCATGGAAGGCTGCACGTTGGGCATGGTCTGGCCGAGCTTGACGGCCCAGTGGCCGGACTGCGCGCTGATCTCGTCGTAGAAGACCTTGTCGTCGAAGCCGAACTCGGCCGCGGTGAAGCGGTCCACGCCCGTGTAGGTCTTCTTGAGGCGGCTCCACTGGATGGCGCCCAGGCACTGCGGGCACGGCTCGCACGTCGTGTACAGCTCGCAGTCGCTCAGGTCGTGCGAGTCGAGCGCGCGGCAGGCATCGCGGATCGCGTTCATCTCCGCATGGCAGGTCGGGTCACGGTCGCTCAGCACCGTGTTGTGCGCGCACGAGATGATGATGCCGTTCCGCACGACGCACGCGCCGAAGGGGCCGCCCTGCTTGAGCGCCACGCCGGCCATGGCCGAGGCGGCCGCCGCCTGCATGAAGGAGTCGCGCGCCAGCGCCTCGCCGGCCAGCCGCTCCTCCTCCTCCTTGCTCACGGTCGCGCTGCTCGTCTCCACGACGGCCGCCGCCGTCTGGTCCTCCGCGGCGCCCGCCATTTCGCCCTGCTCCAGAGACTGCGCTCGAAGCGCGGCGAGGGGTCCTGCGCGCTCGCTCGGCTCGGCTCGGTCCTGCTCAGCTCTCCGCTCGACTCCGTTCGCGCTTTGCCTTTAGCCTTTTGCTCGCGCGCGCCGCCGCCGCACGCGACCGCGCGCGCCGCCGCTGCCGTCAACTCCCGGGCCGCGGGCGTCGCCGCCGCCGCCGCCGCGTTCAAATTTCGAAAAGTCGAGGCGCCAGCCGGGCAACGCGCCGAGGCCAACCTCGAATCGAAGCCTCCGAGGCCCGACGCCGATCAAAGCAAACCCCGCCCGCGCCGCGCCGCGGCCGGCGGCTGGCCAGCGCGGCGCCGCGCGCGAGGCCGAGCGGCGCCGAGCGGCGCCGAGCGGCGCGAGGCCGAGCGGAGCGGCGCCCGGACCCGGCGCGGCGCCGCGCGTGCGTGATGACGCGGGTGCACCAAGCTGTGAAGCGCGGCGCTGAGCGCGGCGAGCGGGCGAGCGAGCGAGCTGAGCGAGCGCCGCGGTCAAACCAAGGCGGAGCGAGACCGGTGGCCTGCGTGGGCCAGCGAGGCCTGCCAGCTGGCTGGCTGCTGCTGCTGTGCCCGGCGTAGCGCTGCGTTGAGCCGGGAGCGGAAAGCACAGCAGGGCAGAGCAAAGCGCGGGCGGACCTTCCTTTCTTTCTTCGGCCATGCGGCGACGGCGTCGCGATGAGGCCCTGGCCCGGCACTGCCTGCACTGCAATGCAGGCCCCGGGCGAGGAAGCCGAGCACCGCTGGAAGCTTGGAAGCCCCGTCGCCGACGCCGAGAGCGCACGAGCCATCAGGGAGACGCCGGGCGTGTGCGGAGCCGCTGCGGCTGCGGTTGCTCCGGCGGTGCGGGTCTCCCTTTCCGCATCGCCGCATCCTCCGCCCTTGGAGCGCGTAGCTGCATCAGACTCGAGCAGACAGACAGACAGACATCGCAACCAGGCGAGTTGAGGCAGCCTGGCCCTTGCAGGACGGCCGGAGAGCCTCGACCGATTTCTCGTTCAGGTGAGGCAGTGACTGTGCTGTGCTGTCCAGCGCACAGGCTGCACCACTGCACGAGCACGGGTCAGGGCTTGCTGGTCTTCTCGAAGCTCTGCGGCACTTGCCACGGACCCGTGGCGTCACGCCCAGCGTCCTGGCGCAGCTCCTGGCTGGCGCGCCGCGGCGCTGGCGCCGCCACGCTGCCGCCTCATCATGACCTTGAAGGCCGATTAGGTTGATCATCCCTGCACGAAACTATGTACGCACCGAGGTCCCCGCCCGTGCCGTCCGGGCCCTGTTCAGCGCAGCCAGGGGGGGAAGGTCGCGACGTTCATTCCGCCGCCACGGGACCCGGCGCACCGTATTTGTTATCGGGGACCGCCTACACCGGGTCCGGCGCGGGTGGCGGGGAGTCGCCCGAGGGCGACGCAGCACGGGCCCGGCGGCTCCGGCGGCAGTGGCGCATTCCCTGGCCGCAAGTGCAGAATGCGCGCGCGCAAGTAGGGCTTCGGGCGCGCAAGTGGAGGGTGGAGGATCGGCGTCGGAGGCCGCGGCCGCGTAAGGTGGGGGCAGATTGCGACGGTGTTTCGTCGCGGCGCAAGTGGAGAATTCGGTGCCGAGAAATGAACATAAACCGCAGAGTGGCTTGGATGGCGCTGGCCGCAAGCGTGACCTTAAGCTCGGCCCGGCGTCCGAGCAGGCGGCGAGGCGCGACGCGCAGGAGACCCAGATCGAGAACTACGACTGCAAAGACAACCAAGAGCAGCAGGATGGCGGCCAAGAGCGCGAGCAGCGGCGAGAGCAGCGCGGTGGTGCCGCCCCCGGGCGTGGTGTTCCCGGAGCCCAAGGACGGCGTGTACAAGACGCGGTTCACGCGCGTGAGCCTGGATGGGCGCAGCGTGCTGGACCTGAGCGACGAGGACTTTCGCGAGAAGGTGATGCAGAAGGTGTTCGAGCATGGCGTGGTCGCCATCAAGGACCAGGACCTGACGCCCACGGAGCTGCTGCGGCTGGCGGAGCGCATCGGCGACCCGGTGCTGCTGCCGCCGTGCTTCGCGTTCAACGCTCGCGACAAGGACCACCCCGAGGTCGTGCGCATTGGCAACCTGCAGACGGACGGCACGGTTAAGGCCGGCGACACGGCTGCGCAGTACCTGCACACGGACGGCCAGTTCTGGGGCCCGGTCAAGCTGCAGCTCGTCAACCTGCTGCACTCCAAGGTTCGCCCGGGCCGCGGCGGCGCCACCGGCTTTCTGGACTCGACGGCCGCCTTCCACAGCGATGAGGTCTTCACGCCCGAGGAGAAGGAGCGCCTTCGCCACTCCACGCTGCTCGCCAGCACCAACTGGATCAGCGACTTCAAGAACGCTACCGAAGAGGAGCGTGCCGCCTTTCCCGATGTGCGCCTGCCCTGCGTGTTCCCGCACCCGGTCACCGGTAAGGAGGTACTTTACGTGCCCTTTACGCCCAAGGGCCTGCGCGACGAGCGCACCGGCGAGTACTGGATCTCGAACGCCGACCTTTGGGACCGCATGCTCAAGGCTGGCTTCTCCTACGCGCACGAGTGGAAGAACGGTGAGTCCCTGGCCATCTGGGACAACACGAGCCTGCTGCACGCTAGTCTCGGCAGCTTCGGCGATGAGCCGCGTCTGCTCTTTCGCGCTCAGGCGCGCTTTGCGCAGACGCCCTCCTCCGCCAAGCTCTAAAAGCTGCGTTCTCCTCCCTTGAGCAGCTAGCTACCTACTTCGCGCAGAGCCGTAGCCGGGCCTGGTTTTCGCAGCGAGGCGATGGTCTCGGGTCGCGCGCGTGTCGTGTCCATGATGAGTGGAAGGGCCGGAGGAGATGATCAGATGAGAGAGAGAGAGAGAAGGGCCGCTTCGTGCCAGCTCTTTCTCTCTCTCTCTCTTTCTCTGTGACCTTTCAGTTCTACATGGACGGCACGACGCGATCCGGGTCCGCCAGACCGGTCTGACAGGCCCCTCGTCAGCCAATGGTGCGAGCTGCCAATGAGCAGTTTGCGCTTGTGCCGAGCGGCTGTTGGACTTGAAACGAGATTTGCGCACGAGAAGAAACAACCCGCGATGTAGGCAAAGTCCACGATCGATCAGGGCGGCTTCTCGGCGCAGCTCACCCCTCGCAACCACTGTCTTCTACATCGTCAGAGTAAATGTATCTTTGATGCTATGTATGCAAAAAAACGGACTGGCGCTTGGAGCCCTGGAGCCTTTATTAACGCTTGGTCTCGAGCTTGATCGCCGCGGCCGGGACCTGGTGACGCTCGCGCGGCTGCGTGAGCAGAAAGTCAAAGTCGTACACGGGCGGCAGGCCGAGGTGGCGCGTGCGCGGAAGCTGCTTCCAAGCAAACGGCGGGAGTGCCGTGCTGTTGAGGCCTCGCGTCATGCCATTGACGATCTGCGCGCGGCGATCCATGACGCCGAACTTGTAGCTAGAAACCTTGGTGTCGTAGCAGCCGTCCGGGATGGGATGGCCCTCGATGAGGTCGCCGCGCGAGCAGATCGCATACATCGGGTTGGGCGCGCCGTCGTCCAGCGAGAACGGGTCCTCCAGGTAGTCGTTGCTGCGCAGCAGAGCCTTGAAAGAGTCCAGGTCGTGCACCGTGCTCTGGTCGCGGCGGAAGATCTTGGCACGCGGTGCCAGCTGGTGCGTGAAGTAGTTGCCATGCTTGGCCGCCACCGCGGGATACCCGCTGCGCTTGTAAATCTCCGGGTAGAACGGCACGTTGTACGAGGACCAAAAGCCGCCAAGGATGAGCGTCGACGTCTGGTCCTCGCCAATCACCAGGCCCGGCATCTCCTCAACGACCCAGAGCGTTCCGGGCTTGAGCGGCTGCTGCGGCTCGAAGAGGTTGTAGTTCACGATCATGTACTGGTTTGCGTAGGTCCCACTCGCATGCATGCGGAAGGCGTCGAACCAGCTCTTGCCGTCGCGCGCCACGGCGCTCGCCGCGCGAACACGCTGCCAAGCCAGCAGCGACGCCGGCGTGAGCCCCTCGTACGCGGCCTTGTCCAGGATCCCGTTCGTGGTCTGGGTCCACGCCAGCCCGCTCGACAGCATGTAAAAGTCGTCCAGCGACTCCAAGAACCCCGGATACGACGAGAACGAAATTCCCTTGGCCGCCGTGGCCGCGTCGTTAAAGTCCAGGTAGTAGTGCTTGAAGATGCGGTTCGTCAGCGCATACGTGTACCACGACGAGTGGCCCATGAGCAGATCCGAAAAGTCCGGCAGGACCTTGATGAGCGCCGAGCAGTGCCCGTTGCGCGCCTGCAGCAGCTCCGCGTGCTTGCGCGCCATCTTGCTGAGATCCTTTGGCTTCTTCGGCCCCAGCGCCGCGTTGATGTCGATCAGGTCGCCCACGCCGTTCAACATTTGGAACGCCCATGGCTCAAGCGCAGGCACCGCGCCCTCCTTGACGCGCTGCGCGTACCCGGCCATGAGCCCATCGAACTGCTGCAGTACCAGGCCCACGTGGCGCAGCACCGGGTCGCGCTCCTTCTCCTCAGCCACCTTGGCACGTGCCCACGTGTCCTGCTCGCGCAGAAAGGCCTCCACGCGCGCCGGCATGCGCTCCGCCTTGAAGAGCGCCTGCACCACGTTCTGCGCCGTCGTGTAGATGTGTTCAGCCGTCAAATAGGCTTCCACCATCCCAGCAGCGAACGCCTGCTCCTCGTCCTCGCTGCTCGCGTTCGTGTGCACGTGCAGCACGCCCCAGCCCGTCGCGTTGAGTCCGTCTTCGAAGCTCGCCCACGCCACGGCCTCGCCGCCCGGCCCGGCCTCCACCGCCAGGCCGCCCTCCGGCTGCGCGCGGGCAGCTGCGCTGTGCGTCGTCGTCATCGCCGTCGTCGTCGTGCGTGCCGTGCCCTCGCGCTGCGCATCCGTCGCCGCTGCCGCCGCCGGCCCGGCGGCCACGACGGTGGCCGCCAGCACCGCCGCCACCATCATCTTCATCTGCGTCGCCATGCCGTTCACGCGGCTCGCGCTCGCCGCGTGCCGCCGCTGCTCAGGGCGCTTGCGCCCGCGGTGCCGTGCCGCGCCGTGCCGCGCCGTGCCGCGCCGTGCCGCGCCGCGCCGCCCGGTCCTTCTGACAGAGGATGCGGGTCTACAAGGTTGAACATCTGATCCGTCATGATCATGATCATGCTCTTCTTCTTCTTCTGCGTCTGCTTCTGCGTCTGCGTCTGCGTCTGCTTCTTGGGCGTTCAGAGCAGAGTGCTCGAGGTCGCGGCCGAGGTCAATAGAGCACAGCTCTACGACGCCGTTCGTGCCGAGCTGAGGAAGATACTCGCGTCGCCCGCAGCAAGATGATTGGAGCACAAGAAGAAGATCGGAGAAGACTTGGGCGAGTTGAGATGAGCAAGGGACATCCTAGGCCCTCGCGCCGGCAACCTCGAATTCATGGTGCCGTGAGTACGCATTGCGATGCCGTGCCGTGAGGTGCTTACTGACAGTGAGGCAACGAACTTCAAAGTTTGTGCACAATCTTATGTAACAATGGGAGCTCGTTCCTGGGCTCTGCCTTTGTACCGTTCATATGTCGGTTCGTGATGACCATCTTCCGCGAGACTGTCGTCCAGGCTCTAGCTCTCGGGCGAGCGCGGCGAGCGGCCTCTCCAAACTCAATGCCATGCGCTGCCTGGGGTCGTCGCGTTGCGTGTGCGTCTTCCGCCTGGGGATGGCGCACCCCGATGTACGGCTGCGCAGCCCCAATCGAAGTCCAAGTTTGACTTCCCTAGCAAGCATCTCACGTCCCGCGGGAGCAAGCGCAGTCACCGGGCCGATCGTCGAGTCCCCGCCATCCGGGACCGCGCCATGCGCTCCCTGCAGCAGGTCAAACTCGCTACCAGAACAAGCACTCGAAATCAAGTCTCGCGGGAGAAAGAGAAGAAACGCTCGCCACACGCGACGCCCAGCCCTGTGCACGCACGCGCAAAAGCAACGCAGGCAAGCACTGGCTGGCTTGGCAGGCCTGCCAGGCACTGCAAGCTCGCGCGGTCATGAGCACAGCGCCGCGACAAATAACGCCCACCTGGAAAAAAGCGAGCCTGCGCCATGTCCCGGAGGAGACCCCCTTGTCCCGTCCCCTGTGCTCGCTCTCCACATCAACGGCACGGACGCTGCCACACAGAGAGAGAGACTGGAGTGGACTCCGCGGCGGCTCGATGGAGGCACGGGGCGACACGGGGCGGCGCGGGCGAGATGAGTGCGGGAGGTCGAGCGGGACGAGGTCGCGCGCTTGCTTGCGTGTTTCTGCGTCGTCGCTCCGGTTGCCGCCCTTGGCAGCCTGCAAATCGCTGTCGGCGGCGCAAGCGCGGAGGCAGGAGAAGAAGTGGATTGGAGGAAGTGGGCGCTGCTGTTTCGCCGGAACCTGGCCGGCGCGGTGCTGGCGCGGTGGCCAACTGTCCATACAGCGATCGTGCGAGATCCGCGAGGTTGTTGACTCGGCGAGCCCGTGCAGTCGGCCAGTCAGTTAACTAGGCGCGGAGCCGCGAGCAGAGTCCACTTTGCCTCCTCCCTCAGTCGTGCAAGCTATCTAGCTTTGCTCCGCACGCACGCTCTTCGCGCACGCCTGAGATAGGGTCGACGACGGCTCGAATTGTAACCCAACTCAACTCGGCGCGGCGCGGCGCGGCGCGGCTGGAGAGGCAGTAGAGGCGGGATCAACGAAGGTGCACACGTGTCCAGCGCCTCACCAGGGAAGCGGCGACCCGCAAATCAGGAACAGAGCACCAGCGTGGCAGCCAGCGAGCGAGACCCGCCTAGGTCGCGCCGCGTCGCACGATGGCGCTCTCGAGGCAATCGTACGTGTGCGCGGTGGCGCTGCTTCTGGTGGCCATGGTCATGTCGAGCCGCGCGGACGTGACCATCCCCGAGACGGCAACCATCTGCGTTGGGCCTGACCACATGGACTTTGGACAGCATTCGTGTGAGGACGACGAGGTGCTATGCTTCGAGAGCGAGACCACCAAGACCAACACGGTCAAGAAGCTGCTCAAGATGATGGAGCGCTGGAGCATGACGCTCACGAGCGTCAAGGAGAGCGGCGTTTCCGCGCGCAAGATGAAGAGCAAGGAGACCAAGGCCATGAAGAAGGTAACCAAGGCCGTGCGCAAGGCTCGTAGCAAGGGCGTCTGCCGCAACCTCGGTTTCTGCAAGCGGGGGACCTTTTACACCCAGGGCACCTCGCTCTTTTTCAACGCCGAGTGCTGGCGCGACCAGCCGGAGCCGTACGAGACCACTGTCCCGGTCTGCGACCGTGTCGCCAACGACCCAGCCTACCGCGTATTCGCCGAGTGCTGGGAGTGGTTCTCCGAGGAGGACCGGTAAGCACGCTGGGCTTCCTCGGGCCACGCGACTTCTTCCACCGCCACTTTTCCTCTACTTGACCCTTCTCTCTCTGCTTCTTTGCGCACCGGCACTGCGCGATTTGTGCCATCCTTTCCGCATTTTTTACACTCAGCAGCAAACAATGAAGTATCCTACTCTTGAGCAAACTTCCTCCTACATTACGACGCGGTGCCCTCCTTCTCGTCCCTGGCCTCCTTTTTGGTGTCGTACTTGTCCAGCAGCGCGAGCGTCTCCGGAGACAGGTTGAGCGCCTGCTGGTTGCGGCGCGCGTAAAAAATAAGACGGGCCACGAGCTTGTCTTGCGGGTCACGCTTGCGCGCGATCTCGATGACGCTCTCCAGCTCGGAAGCAGGGAGCCGGAAGAGGATTGGGTACGCCAGCGTGGCGAGCTTCATGGCGCACAGGACAAAGCCCTGCCAGAGCGCGCGGTCGTTCCACGTCCACAGCTCGCGGTCCACCAACTCTGACAGCACCTCCGCGATAAACTGCTTGATGGTCGGCTGCTCCTCCATGCTGCGGATCATGATGCGCATAAAGAGCAGCGGCAGCTTGTTATCCTCGCACTGCAGCAAAAGCTCGCGAATCACGCTCGCCAGCACATCGCGCGTGAAGAACTCCTTGCGCGCCAAGCAAGATTCCGTCGCGTTCTTGAGCGTCGCTGTGGAGATATCCTCCGACACAGGTGTCAACACGAACTCCACCATGAGTTCCTCCGGCAGCAGCGGCTGGTTCTCCTTGCTGCGCTCCTCTGTCTGCTGGTCCAGTTCGCCGTCCTGCACCACCTCATCCGTGGCGAAGCGCCCAGCCGCCAGAATGCTGTCGATGGCCGCCTCCACGGCGGCGTTGTCGTCGAGCCGCAAAATGCCCTGCAGAAAGCGCCGCATTTCGGTGCGCGGCAGCGAGCCCAGCACCGGGATGACGTAGGTGTCGTCCTGGTCAAAGAGCGCCACGCCCGCGTCGTCGCTTGTCGCCTTGGCCTGCGCCACGAGCTCGCGTCGTTTCTCGCGCGAGTCCGATACCGTCTCCTGCGCCAGCAGCTTGAGGGCGTGCACGATGAAGCGGCTTGCATTCGACGGGTAGTCCTGCAAGAGCGCCAGCGCTTGCGCCGGGCTGGCGTCACGAGCCAGCAAAGGAAAGAGCTCCACGACCGCGTTCTCCAGCACGGTGCGCGAAGGGCTGTCTTCCTCCAGTTGCGCGTACGTCTCCGCGTAGTCGCGCAGCAGACCGGTCTTGCGCCTGCTTAGCGCCACCACGAGCGCAATGCGGCGCATGGAGTCCTTTTCGCGGTCCTTGTCAGACACCTGCTCGCGCTGCACACCGCTTTCAAGCAGACCCTCGTCTTTTTCGAACTCCAAGTTCGTCTCTTGCTCGTCCAGCTCATCTGCAGCCTTCTCGGCGGCGTCCGCCTCGCCGTCGGCCTCCTCGCCTTCACCTTCGCCCTCGTCCACGTCCATGCCCTCCTGGTTTACGTCGGGTGCATTCTGCTTCTTGCCCTGCTCCTGCTCCTGCTCCTGCGCAGGCTGCTGCTGCTGCTGCTGCTGCTGCTGCTGCTGCAATTGCGGTTGCGACGTGGCCGCGCCGTCCGCCCCCGCGGCGGCGACCAGGAGCGAGTGCGACAGCGTGCCCTCGGGTCGCGCCTGCAAAAGGTCAGCCTTGCGCGTCGCGATCACCTCGGCGATCTCGGCGTCAGGCGCAACGCCGGGCTCCAGCACGCTGCGCAACATGCCCAGGGCAAAGTCGTCCACAAGCGTCTGCGCAGCCGCATTGAGCTTCGAGTAGACACCAATCATGACGCGCACGGCACGCGCGCTCACGCGGTCCGTGGCTGACCGCACAGCGTAGTACGCCAACAGTCGCAGGCAGTCCTTTTGCACGGAGAATCGGCCAAGCGCCAGCTCGCGCAGCGCGTACAGGCCAAGACCATGCTTGTCGGATTCGCAGAACTGCGCCAGGAGCGCCAGCACACCCGCCGGCAGGCGCGGCGCCGCAACCAGCAGGCGCGTCAGGCTCCTGTCGCGCTTCGTATCGCCGACGCCAGCCTGGCCCAGGACAGCCTCGAGCAGCTGGAAGAAGACGACCTCGTACTCGCCAGCGCCGTAGGCCTGCGGCGCCTTGGACTGCGCCGCCTTCTTGCTGTCATACGTGTAGCAGTGCGCCAGCATGGACAACGCCAGGCCGGAGCGGCGCGGCAGGTCCGAAGCCACAAAGGTGACGAGGTCCGGGCGCAAGTCCATCTTGGCCTCGGCCTCGTTTCGCTTCACAAAGTTGCACGTGATGCGCGCGATGATGGCGTCGCCGTCAGACGGAAAGCTCGCGCCGTAGGCGGCCGAGAAAAGCGCCAGCGATGAGACCTGCACGTGGCGCTCGTGCTGCGCCAGCATGCGCTGGAGCGCCAGTTTGCGCGGCTCCAGCGTCTGGACCGGCGTGATTTTGCTCGCCACATCGGCGGCCGACTTCTCGCCCTTGAGAACGCCGGCCGCCGCACCCGCCCCGCGGCCGTCGTCCGCGCGCAGCGAGGCCGCCACCGCGCGGTCGATGAAGGCCTCAAAGCGCGCAAAGGTGCGAATAGCCTCCGCTTCAGACCGCCGCGCGCTCGCACTCGACGGTGGCGGCGGCCCAGGCAGGTGATCCATGTTATGCACCACGAGCGCGGCCGCGTCCTCCGGCGACAGCGTGTGCAGCGAGCTGATCTCCTGCCAGGAGAGCGTGTTGCGCTGCGGCGGATAGCCCGCCTGGCGCAGCTCCTGGCCATCCAGCGCGTCCACCAGCTCCTGCGAGCGTTGCCGCTCGGCCTCCTCCTCCAACTCGCGCCGCTGCCGCTTGCGCGCTTCGTGCTCGGCCTCGCGCTGCAGACGCTTCTTGATACGCGCATCGCGCGAGTCTAGCAGCGCCAGCGCCGCGTCCGCCTGCTCCTTGGCGTCGATTTGGCACAGCGCGTCGTGCACCTGTTGGCGCCACTCCTTGAGCAGGTCGCGCCAGCGCTCCTTGAGAAACTCTAGCAGGATCGTGCGCAGGTTCTGCACGTACCGCAGCTTGTGGGGCGACACGCTGTCGTCCGTCCCGGCGTCCATCCGCATCAGGTCCGCGCCGCGCAGCAGCTCTGCCATGGTGCGCTCGCGCACCGAGGCGCGATGCAGCGCCAGCACCTGGACGCCATTGATGAGCGGCACGCACTGCCGGCCCTCGTCCGCGCCCACGTCGTTGCCCTGCCGCCCGATCCTTTCCAGGGCCTTGCACATTTCCTCCACCAACTCTGTCCCGATGCGCTCCAGCTCCACCACTGAAAGCACCGGGTGGTCGCGAGGCACATCGCCCAGGGAGAAGGCGTCCGGGCCCGTGTCGGCGCGCGCCTCCTTGGGCCCGCGGTGCCGCTCCTGGCTCAGGATCTGCGTCGTTGTGGCATCCGCCAAGAGGAAGGACAGCGCAATCGTCTTGACCGTGTCGATGATAGGCATCACCTTGCCCGCTGCCTCGCGAAACACCTTCACAGCCGCGTCCTTGAGCGCCAGCAGGTCCTCCGCGAGCCGCTTCGCCGCCGTCTCGTTCTCGCTGTAGAAGGACTCCTTGCACAGCAGCCCCAGTGCCGGCCGGTACACGTTCATGACCGTCACCCACACCTTAATCAGGTTCTTGCTATTCTTGTCATCCACCAGGAACGTCAGCGTGTTCACCAGCGTCGGGATCACGTCCTCGCACACCTTGCACGCGTCCTCGATGAACTTGATCACGAAGAACCGCACCGCCGCCTTCTTCTCCAGGTGGAACTCCGCGAAGTTCACCGCGAACGATCGCAGCAGGTCCATGGACTCGTCGCGGTGCAGCACGATCTCACGCGCCTCCGTCAGGAATTGCAGCTTGTCCGCCGGCTTGCTCGCCGTCTTGGCTGCGTCCAGCGCCTCCACCACCTCGCTGCGCAGGTCGAAGTCATTCTCGCCCAGGCTCGCCCCGCTCGGGCTCACCGGCCCGCCCACGGAGCCAGGCGAGTCCATCATCTTGGCTGATTCGTGAAGCAAGCTACGGGCGCTGGGTTGTTACACGGTGACGTCTTTCCGGGCCGCTCGGTTGGGCGTCCTTGGTCCTGCCTCCTGCTCTTCTTGCTGCAAGGCGCTACGGTTGGTGCCGTCTGTCTTCAGCCGTGGCACGTCGCCCAGCGCGGAGATGGTGCGGGCCGCTGCAGTGCGCGGCTCGCTCTCGCGACGTAGAGCCCGCCGCCGGGGCGTTGCGGCCGACCAGGCAGGCAGGCGCGGCAGGACGACGGCTTGCAGTCGAGGCCAGACCGATCGATGGCCACCGCGCCGTAAGCAAGCGAGCGGATCAGCGGACGAGCGAACGGACGAGCGAGCGACCAACCGAACGAGCGAGCGAGCGAGCGAGCGAGCGAGCGCCGCGGCCCCAAGCCCGCGCGCCGCCGCCGCGTCGCAGCCCGCCGCGCGCGCCCGCGCAGAAGCTATCTGCGGTCGTCGCGAGAAAGTGGCAAAACCGGGGCGCGTTACTACGCTTTTCCTCTGGACGGCTCGGGAGTTTGTTGGTCACTAGACGGTCACTAGGACGTCACTAGGACGTCGCTAGACCCGGTCGCTCGACGGTCGCTCGGACAGTGCGCGAGCTCGCGTGGTGGTGAAGCTCGCTCAGCGCGAGCGCGCACGAGGTGCTTGCGCTCAGGCCGAGTCGTGGCTGCTGATGCCCTTGTGCGCCTCTGCCTTCTGTCCTGGCAAGGCGACGGCGAGGCATCGGACATCCGCGGATCCGCGCCAGGGTTCCGCGGCACGGTGCTTGCAAGACAGCGAGGCCATGCTGCGTAACAAGCGTGGACGTGCAAGCGAGAAGCTGACAGGGCTCGTTGCGGCCCTGTCCGAACATGCTGCCTTGGCTCCCATCCTGTGCGGCAGATGGTGGGATGTGCAACCGGGTGTCATGCCACTCAGCTTCATGCGCTCACCAAGGTGGAGACCAACAAGTTCAGTCAACATCGTGGGCTTCGAGCTCAACGGCGGCCAGCACTTCCTGCTGCGTAGCTTGGAGAAGAAGCACGGCCGCATCTGGTATTCGATCGTGCCAGCAGATGACTACAACAACGACGAGACCGTCCACAGGCTCAAGGACGACCTCCTGGGTGGCCCTGACGACCTTACGCCCGAGCAGAAGGTGGCGCTTGACGACCTCCTGACTAAGGTGCGGGCCGCTAACCAGGAGATTGATCAGAAGCGTCACAGAACAGACGCGAGTGGGTCTCGCGCCGATGACCAGCCGGTGGTTAGGTCCTCACGGAACGCAGTTCCTGAGTCCGGAGGCGCGCCTGCGCCGCCCGCAGCGCGCTGCCAAGGCTTTCCAGCAGCCTATAGCTTCTCTGACAGCGTCGATTCAAACGGCACGACCGGGTGGAGCACGACGTGCACGGGCGGAACCGCGACGAAACGATGTGACGCGTGCGTGAAGGCGAATGACCGCAACAGGTCCTACATGTCCCGGCTGAGGAGGGCACTCATGGCGCGGGGCATTACGCTCGACGATGACCTGACGTTTGGCAACCTCGTGAAGGTGATCGTGCAGATGCAGCGCACCAACGAGGACCTCGAGAGGAAGATCAAGAGGATCACCGCCGAGCAAGCGCGTCCCCGCGAGCCAGAGGGGAGTGAGTCGCGCAAGTCGCACGCGCAGCCGCCACCACGCGCGTGCGGGGAGCTCAGCTAGCGCCCACTCTCTGCGCGAGCGAGTGCTAGAGCCTCGTAGCGCGCACTCGCTACGCGAGCGAGCGCGGAACCGCGGCGGCCTGTGCGTGAAACGCTTCCCAGACGACCGTCGGGCGACCGAGCGACCGACCGTCTAAGCCGACGACCTTCGCCTGTTATCATCATCAGCAACAACCACAGCACGACGTCGCTCGGTCGCTCGACGGTCGCTCGGACACCTGGCTGCTGTTGCTGCTGTGATTGATGCTGTGGCTGTTGCTGCTGTGATTGATGCCGTGGCGGTTGCTGTTGATGCTGCTGCTCAGCGTTTGGACGTCAGCAGCTTTTCGTCAGCCTGAACGACGGCCAGCCTGCCTATTTGTAATGAAAAGGTCGACGACAGCCAAATGTGTCGACTGCGAGGACGCTGAGTTGCAAGCGTTTTGCTCGGTGGAGGCGCGGAAAACTCCACTCTCTGGCTAGGTGAGCTAGACTCATGTCAAAACCAGGTCAGGTTGCCCTGTTTGGAGAGTGTCCGACTCCGTCGACCTTGGGCGGTTTTCTGGATGGAGGATGGAATCAAAGCTTCTCATTTACCAAGCTGCCAACCGCACTAAATTCGCGGAAGAGATGAACAGCGTCTCTCTTGCATCCTTGCGAGGCCCAGCTTGAATCCAGCACAGCACAGCATAGCATGCAGCACAGCACAGCATGCAGCGCAGATCGGTTGGATGCGTGGAAATCGCATGCAGCACCTCCGAGGTGAAGGGAGGCTCGTAGCCGCGCGCAGGTGTGGTCCGCTGCTGCTCTCGGTACGTTGCGGCCCCATTCGAGGTGCTTCCTCGCGCTCTTGCCCGTTACGCCCGAGACAGGGCACAGGTGTCCCAGTCTCCGACGCGCAGGTGCGGTGGGAGGTGAGCCAGGCTCAGCCAGCCGATGCTCGGAGCGCGCAGCCAAGTTCGAATTGAATTTCTGTGTGCAGTGCTACATGCGCGTAGCGCGACGAGGCGGCGGTCGCGGTATTCGTGGCGGCCGCCGGCGAGGCCAAAATGGCGGCGGTGGCGGAGGAGGCCACTGCCGAGGACGGAGGCCCGAGCGTGGTGCAGGGGGACTACGCGGAAAGCTCACTCTCCTCAGAGTCCTCAGACGAAGAGAACTACGCTGTGGCGGCCTCGCAAGGCGACGGCCGCGCATTTGAACGGCGGGCACTGGAATGGATTATGCTGGGCAACGCGCGGACTGATGCGACAATAGACGACGCTGTCTTCCAAAGCTCGGCGGCGGAGCTCCTTGTCGTCTTCGTAGACGCGGCCATGCTGTCTGTTCGCCTGCTTGGATACTCCGCCCTCTGCCTCATCCCGGTGGCCATGTTTTGGCTGCCGGTTCGCGTGGACTCTTTTCATGCCTTTTTGCGCGTCAATGCAACCGCCAAGGAGCGCGTCTTCATCCCTGACTTCACGCAGGCGAGCAGTGTGCGGCCTGTGCGCCCACACTGGGACCTCATCTGGTTGCTGTATTTTCCAGTGTGCTGCCTCATCTACCTGCGGCCGTCAAAGCAGAAGGCAGCCAAAGTCTTGGGTGGCATCCTCGTCCTCTCGTTTGTGAGCATGTGCTTCAACTCGATCTACCAGCTGGAGCTCTTGAGCATCCTGCTGCCAGTCCTCGGGTGGCCCGCTGTCTTCTCTGCTTTATATCGCTGTGACCGGAACCTGAGCAGGCTCGGCCTGCATCAGTGCCTCGCACTCGCGATTGGCTCGCTGGCGAGCTGCTCGCAGGATTGGGTGCGCGCCGCAGTGCCAAACACGCAGACGGCACGTATCCTGCAGGTCGTGGCCATCTTCCCCGTCATGCGCGAGGCCGGCTACGCCTTTGTGAAGAAAAGCGCCCGTTCGCTCGCGTTGCAGCGGCACAACGCTTTCGGCACGGACCGCCGCGTTACCTGGCTCTTCGTGCTCTGGTTCCAGTACACTGCAGCGCTCTTCGTGCGACTCATGTTCTTTCGTTTTCAAGCGAACTCCGCGCTTGCCGGCCTGCTGCTCTTTCAAAGCATCCTGGAAATTGCCCTTCGTCTCACAGCACCCTATCGAGGCGCTTGGACGCAGCGCGCTGTCCGTCGCATGCACGCGCAGTTTGCACGCTGCACCTCTGACATAGTGGAACCCACAGCAGAGGTCTCCTCGACCGGCACGCAATCCTCTCGCTCTGCCCGCTCCAATCGCTCCGATCGCTCCGGCCGCTCTGGCCGCTCTCGCCGCTCTGGCCGGCGAACCTCACGAGTAAACAGCCTCGACATTCTTATGGGCCCTCGTTCGACGCAGGCCAGAGCTGCGAGGGCCCTCCGGGATACGCAGCGCTGGTTTGCCATCCCGCTCGTTGGAGAGATGCTCACGGAGTACGCCGCCATTTTGACGGCCCCCTTGGTCATCCTCGTCCTTCGTCGCGACATCGTGCGCTTCCCGCTCGAGTACTTTGAGGACCTCGCCAACCCCTTCGAAATCGATGATGCCAAGCTACTGGCCGACGTCTCTTCCAGTATCATTTGGCAGCTTGCCGCAGAGATAGTCGTGGATGCTACCTGCATCAGCATCGAAAAGCAGCGCGGCTTCGACCTTGCTTGGGTATTCAACCGCCGCCACCGCTGGTTCGCAGGCATGTTCGCCGCTGCCGTGTGGTTCGGCAACGTCGCCATGGCCTACATTATCAGCGGCAGCCACGAATTCGAGTCTTGCGTTGGCACCGACATGTGCGAATGCGCCTCCTGGGCGAATGGAGGTCTGGTCAAGGACGGCCTCCGCGAGAGATATTGCGACTTCATCGCCTCCTGAAGATTGATTCTGCGGCACTTCTCACGCGAGCTTCCTCGAGCTTCCTCGAGCAAAGGCTCATTCATCCATCAGCAGCGAACTGGCTGGCACCTGCCAGGCAGACCAAGGGACAAGGTCCGCTTCGCGAAATGCCAACCAGTCTTTTTGCATCGTGCCCACTACCTTCGTAACGTACCACCAGGCACCTCAATACATCATGGAACCGACTGGCACGATCAGCAACCAAGCAGGCCCTCCAGTGTGGTAAAATGCTAGATCTGACAACTGTAGCTTTGAACAAAGTCTTGAAGTGACCGTGAGGCCAGCTCCACTGACGGCACGTCACGGTACAAGAAGTAACACAGGCCGATTTGGCGAGATTCGTGAGAAGGCGACCGACAAGGCCAGGACTCTCTCTGCATTCCCACCCCTTCCCAACCCCCCTCCCCCCCAAAAACGGTGGTTTCCCCCCCGGCGATTCCCACCCCTTCCCAACCCCCCTCCCCCCCAAAAACGGTGGTTCCCCCCCCGGCGTCTTGCCTGTCTGCGAGCCAATGCGGACGCTCGAAGGCCGCGGCCGTACCTACGAGGCTTGACGGACAAAGCCGTTTCGGTTCCCCCAAAGGAGAAGGAGGAGACGCCAACTGGAGGTATCTGCGGCAAGAACAGCAGAGCAGAGCATCCGCACCCCGAGCGCGACGAGGACGCCGCAGACGCGCGCGGCGCGCGCGACGCGGCAAGCGATGGGATGGTGACGCTGGCCTGCTGGAAGCGTGCGTCCGACGCGAGACCTGCGCCAAGGGTCGTCGCGTGGGGCGAGCAGAACAGAAGCGGGGACAAGGGGGACAAGGACGAAGAGAGCGACGACGAGTGCGAAGATGCATTCGCACCGTTCGAGTACGACGCGAATAAATTATTCCAGCGCCCAGCGCCCTTTGAGCGTCGTGCACTAGAGTGGATCCTGCTCGGGAGCTTGCGCTCTGACGCGGTGGTGGATGAAAGCATCTTCATGAGCTCTGCAGGCCAAAGCCTCGGCATCTTCGTGGCCGCCATGCAGCTTGCTCTCCAACTGCTCGTGTACGCAACGCTCAGCCTTGTGGTGGTCGTCGCCTTCTGGCTCGCGGTGCGAGACGATAGTTTCCGCTCGTACCTGCACGTTAACCTGCCTGCCAGGGAGGACGTGATCATCCCTGATTATGCGACGGAGAGCTTGCTGGGACCTGTGCGAGTGCATTGGGACCTGCCATGGGCTTTTTACTTTCCCATCGCTTCGCTTCTCTATGCGCGGGCCAACATCTCACAGTCCCTGCGGCTGCTCGCTTGCTGTGCAGGGGCATTCATCGTGAGCCTTTCCTTCAACCGAGTCTACTCGCTACACTTTCTCGGCAAGATGATCCCTGTGCTGGCCTGGCCGCTGGCGCTCGGGGCAGTCTTCGGCCGGGAAAGCTTTATCTTTGGCATTAGTGTGCAGCAGGTTGCAGCAGTCACCGTGGGTGCCCTAGGCACCTTCGTTCACGAGTCCATCTATAGGGTCGCCCCATCGCGCAATGCAGCGCTCTTCATCCAGGTTCTGGTGACCTTTCCTTTGACGCGTGAGCTTGGCTATGGGATCGTAAGGGTGAGCGCGCGAAGGCTCGGACTGCGGCGCGCGCGTACCGGAGTGGATCGCCGACTCAGCTGGCTCTTCGTGTTGTGGTACCAATTCTACTCGGCGCTTTTCATGCGGCTCATGTTCTTCCGGTTTCAGGCAGATACCAAGCTCGTCGGTATTATCATCTTCCAGAGCATCGCGGAGATCTCCCTGCGGCTCACCACGCCCTACCGCGGTCGTTGGTTGCAGCGTGCGATCGCCTCGGTGTCCGCGGTGTTCCAGGCCTGTGGCTGCACCGCTGCGGCCCGCATTGTCCCTTTCAGCGGGGAAGGGCAGTCACATTTCGATTCGCACCAGAACGTAAGCTTCCGGCGCAGGCCGCGCGAGGCAAGTCTCGATGCGCTCATGGGCCCGATAGCCATGGTATCGAGATCGAGGAAGGATCGCGCCATCACGTCGGTGGCGCACCGGTGGTTCGCCATTCCGCTGCTTGGCGAGATGCTTTGCGAGTATGCCGCCATCCTCGCCGCCCCAGCCATCATCGCCATCTTCAGGCACGACGTCCTCCGCTACCCGCTCGAGTACTACGAGGGCCAGGAGGACCCGTTCAACATCCAAGACGAAGCGCTTTCCAAGGACATTGCGCTGAACACGGCATGGCAAATCTTGGCCGAGCTCCTTACCGATGCGATCTGCATCAGCATTGAACGACAGCGGGGTTTCGACCTTGCCTACGTGTTCCACCGCCGGCACACTCACTTTGCTTTCATATTTATCGCAGCAGTCTGGTTCGGCAGCACCGCTATGGCAGCCGTGGCGTCCGGAAACACCCGTTTTGCCAACTGCCTGGGGGCCAACATGTGCCAGTGCGCCTCGACGGCCCAGGGCGGCCTCCTGCCTGGTAGTCTGCGCGACCGCTACTGCGCTTACCAGCAGCAGGCGCCGCCTGACAGTGAGTGACCGACCACGCCGCCGTCGCCTTGACCGCCGATCGTCCGTAGCTGACTCTAAGACTTCTATTCCAGCTTGAGTCGATGCCAGCGCGCAAGCTGCCGCTCGTTGTACCTCCACGCGCACACATTCGCGCACAGCAGCAGCAGCAGCAGGCCGAAGAGCAGCACGTTCACATGCAGGCCGTACCACTTGAGGTGCGGCGCCTTCATGAAGCCCTCGTCGATGAAGACCTGTGCAGGGCAAAGCAAGCGTCCGTCCTCCGTCAACCGTCTCGCCTCGTCGTGTCGCGCCGCGCCGCGCCGTCACTTACGCGCAGCTGGAGCTGCATGTCGCGGTAGAGCCGCACGGGGTCCTGCGCCGCCTCCGCCGCGCGCACAAGCGCCTCCATCGTGGCACGGCGCGGCGTGGCGCAGCGCGGCGCGGCGCGGCGCGGCGAGTCGAGGCAGGCCGCCGCCCGCCGCCCGCCGCCGCCGCCGCCGCCGCCGGCGGAGAGGAGAAAGCGCGGCGTCGGGGTCTGCGGCAGCGGCGGCGATGCCGCAGAGCAGAGCGCCAACTCCGCCGAGGCCACCGACTCCGCCGACGCCGCCTCCGGCCGGCGCGGGCGGCGCGGCGCGGGCGGCGCGGCGCGGCGCGGCGCGCGGCGGCCGCCGCGACGATGAGCTCGAGGTCGTTCCTGGCGAACAAGAGCTGGCATGTGAGCAACAAGAAGAACCGCGAGGTGGTGGAGCAGCGCGAGCGCCAGGACGCCGACGAGCGCCGCAAGTTGATCGAGCTGCAGAAGCAGTTGGACGAGGAACGCGAGCAGGAGCGCCTCGAGGAGCTCCAGGAGCGCAGCGGGCTCAAGGTGCGCGATGTCAAGGCCAAGCAGAATCTCGCATGGATGTACCGGGGCCCGCAGCAGTCCGAGGAGGAGCGCAAGGCAGAACAGGAGGACGTGCTCCTCGGTAACAAGGAGGCCAAGCTCGCGCCAGAGCCTGAGGACCCGCAGCAGAAGCGCATTGGCGACAAGGGCGTTGTCGGCTCGCTCTGGCTTCAAGGACAGACTTCCACGGAGAACGAGACGTTCCACCTGCGGCACGAAGACCCCATGTTCGCCATGATGCAGAGCGAGCGCGCCCATCCGCCGCCAGCAGCAGCCGCAGCAGCTGCTGCCGCAGCTACCAGAGCGCCGGAGCGCCGCGAGGAGGATCGCAAGAAGCGCAAACGAGACCACAGCCACAAACGCAGCAAGGACGAGATCTCCAAAAAGTCGAAAAAGTCCAAGAGAGACAGCAAGAAGGACAAGAAGAAGAGCAAGAAGAACAAGAAGGGGAAGAAGGAGCACAAGCACCGGCGCCACTCGAGCGGCTCCAGCGGGTCCGGGAGCGACAGTGGCAGCGACAGTGAGCGTGAGCGTTCGCACAAGCGTGAGCGTGAGCGTGAGCGTGAGCGTGCGCGTGGCGAGCTTCGAAGCAAGCACCGTCGGCGCGATGATGGGTACCACCGCGATGCGTCCCAGCGATCCTCTTCGCCTCGTCGCGAAGCGTCTTCACCAGCACCATCTTCATCGCCTCCTCGCACATCCTCAAGCCTTCCAAAGCGCCCAGGGTACGGTCTGCAGCTGACCGCTCCGGTGCGCGGACCTGCCGCGTCGTCGTCGTCGTCCTCCTCGACGTCACTGGGCCCGTCGGCAGAGATGCGGGCGAGCCGCGCAGACTACGTGCAGCGCATGCAAGAGCGACGTCATGGGACCTACAGCGTGGCGCCAACACGGCACCCGAGACCGACGACTGGCCCTTTGTCCGAGGCGGAGCGCCGGGCACGCCTTGAGGAGATGCAGCGCGCTGGCAAACACCACGAGGAGGTCCGTCGCGCCGAGACCGAGGCGGCTCGTCTTGAGCGCGAGACGGAGGCCGCCATGGAGCGCGAGCCGGCCGCGAAACTCGATGCGACGCAGACCGCGCGACTCTTGCAAGGCCATGTGGACACAAACATGCGTCTTGCAGACCGGCATGGCGCGAGCAGGTACGATGAAAGGCGCAATCCGGAGCTTTAGCCTGAGTGCATGAGATGGGAAAAAAGCTTACATTTCAGAAAAGAAAGGAGGACCAGCCAGCAGCGACTTGTCTCGTCTTGTCTCGTCTCATTGCGGCTATGTGCCGAGGTACTGGTCAAGCTGCGTGCTGCTGTTGCGGCGTGGAGCGCGCGGAGGCGCCGCGGCCGCCGGGCGCGGTTGCAGCGGCTGCGGCGGCGGCGGCGGCGCATGCGCGAGTGGCGCAGGCCACGAAGGTCTACGTACCGCGCCGATCTCCGTGCGCAACTGTGCGTTGGTTTTGAGGAGGAACTCGAGGATGGTGGAGCAGTTGGCAAGGTCCTCCTCGTGCTTGGCGCCCTGCGTGTATTGGGCCAGGAGCTCGTCCATGACTCGCAGCAGCATCTCATTGGCGTCCTCGGCGCCGATGCGGAGCGCCTCAGATGCGATGCGCGCGTGGACGGCGAGTTCTTCTGCGCTGGTTCCAGGCGGCAGCGCTTGGCTCTCGAGGTGCGAGCGGCTGACCTCGGCCGGGTCCATGCACAGCGCCTGCGCGACACGCACCGCGAGGTCACGGTCACGATGCGCAGAGCCCTGCAGGAGCGCGTCGAGCTTGGGCTGGCGTGCCGCGGGCACCTGATCCCGCACGAAGGCGGCGAGCGATGCGCGCTGCTCCTCGAGACGCTGGCGGAAGCCCGTCTCGAGCTCCATGACGGTGCGGTACATGTCGTAAAAGAGCGCGTGGCCGCCGACAGGGCCGTCGCCGCGGGCCAGCTCCGCGATGCGTGACTCATAGGAGCGGCGCAGCGTGGCCTCTCGCTGTGCGAAGGCGGCCTCGGCGGCGTCGAGGCGGCGCTGCAGCGACGAGCAGAGCCGCGCGTAGTCGACTGACGACTGATCGTCCTGACGGCGCACGCGCGCCTCGGACCGCACGCGCATGCAGCGCGAGGCGAACTTGAGCGTGGACAGCGTCTCGCGATAGCTGGCCGGGCTTGGGCTCACCGTTGCGACAAGCACTGTGTTGGAGCCCGCGGACCCTCGCGTGGCGCCCAGCGTGTCTTGTAGCAGCTTGGTGAGCTGAGAGCCGCGGAACGGCACGTGCGAGGGGGTGCCGAGGCGGCTCTGCGCCGTCTGAGACTGCGAGAACGACCCGGAGCTCGCGCCCAGCGAGGTCGACGTGCTGGACACGCTCGTGGACGGCCGGCTCAGCGTGCCGCCGCCCGGCACGTCACGCTGCGCGAGCGCCGCGACCACATTGCCCAGCGCCGAGAGCGATTGATTGATGGAGCGCGCCTCCTTGTCCTGTGCCGAGGCGCGCGCCGAGGACCGCGCGCGCTCAGATCCGGCGAGGTCGATGAGGCGGAGGCGCGAGACCGTCGTGGCGATGCCCGTGGACTTGGACGGCTCCTCGGACTGCTGTGGCTTGCGGCAGCGGGCGCCTGACCCGCACGCCTGGCGGTCGCTGCAGCGGTGAATGGTGACCTCGGCCGTCAATACGGTGTGGCTGCGCGAGGACGCGGCGTTCATCCCGGTGCTGGCCATCTGGCGGCTCTCAAGCCCGAGGTTGATGAGAGTGACCGCCTCGGCCAGTGAGCGAACGGCGACCGTGCGCAGGCCCTGCACGAAGAAGCCCTCCTTTGGGTCCTGGCGCATCGTCAGCGCGTCCGCCACGGCCTCGCCAAAGAAGGGCGCGAAGAGGTCCTGCAGCTGCTCGAGGTAGATTTGCAAGAAGGACAGGTCAACGCTCCAGCCGCAGCCGCAGCCGCAGCCGCGACTCTGGCCGGACGCGCCGAACTCGCGCTCCAGGTTGCGGAAGGCGTGCTGCAGCGCGCCAGGGATGATGCCCTGCTCACACGCGTCCTGGGCCGACGACACGCGGTCCAAGATGCCCATGGTGTAGGTCTTGCCGGTGCCAGTCTGCCCGTATGCGATGATGGCGCCGTTCATGCCGCGCAGCACATCGTCCACGATGGGCTGCGCCAGCGTCTCGAAGACTTCGCGCTGGCTCGCGCGCGGCCCGAAGGCGTGATCGAAGCCATAGCGGCGCGCTGGCCCGTGCCGCGCGCAGTGCACGCAGACTTCGCCCTGACGGCCGGCCTGCACGACGGGTTCGAGCTGCGCGCCACCGCGGCCGTCGCTCGCTTGGCTGTCGTCGTCCGCCAGGTCCAGCTCAGGAAAGACCGGCCGGCACCGCACGGCCACGCGCACGCGCTCGAGCGGCCGCGGGCGCGCCGAGACGCTCCCTGTGGATGCCCTCGACGCCGCGCTGCCGTGCGAGCTGCCCAACACGCTGCGGCTCGCCCGGCCGGGTCCGCTCGCGCGCGTGTGCTGCGAGATCCACGAGGTCTCCAGGTCCGCGAGCCCCAGCGCGCGGTCATACGGCGCGCGACCGCCCGTGGCCCGCCGCCCATACTCGCCTACCACCACCTCCCCCTCCCGGTCTTCGTCTTCCTCGTCATCCTCCTCGTCGTCCAGCGACGCGCTGTACGTGGGCGTCGGCGTGCGCGACTCGGACCTCGCCCTGGCCCTCGCGCCCTCAAACGCGGGCCTCGCCGCCGCAGACTGCGCTCTCCTCCTCGGCACGGCCCTCTCCTCCGGCCTCTCCTTGCCCAGCGGCAGCGGCACCCTTGCGCCCGCCGTCTCCGGCCTCTCCGCGTCGCCCTTGCCGAGCACGAGGTCCCGCCTCGCGCCCAGGCTCCGCCGCCGCATCGCGAGCCGCGCGGCGGCGCCTCGCGCGGCCTCCGCGCCCGCGCGAGCGCCCTCCGCTCGCGCTGCGCCGCCGCCTCCGCGCGCCGCCGCCGCCGCCAAGGCTTCCGCCGCGCGCGCCGCCGCCGCCGTGCCGCCAACGCAGTTTGCCGTTTCGCGCGTGCATCATCGTCCCCTCCATCCATGGCATGTCTCGTCATGTCTCATCTCATCGCGGCGCGTTCTCGCGCGGCGCGCGCCGCCACCGCCGCCGCCGCGGCCGCGGCGCTGCGCAGCGGCGATCGCGCTCTGGCGGAGGGCCGGGGGCGGCAGGCGGCGCGGGATGGCGATGCCATTTCGAAAAGGTTCATGACGGAGTTCGAATTTCAAAATGGCGTTGACCGGCGCTAGCTAGCTAGCTAGCTCCTCGCGAGCAAGCCCCCGCGCGCAGAACCGCTTCGCGCGCGCGGGCGGCGGAGGCGGCGGCGGCGGCGGAGGCGCGGCGGCGAGGCACGGCGGAGGCGGCCAAGGCCGAGGCGGAGCTCGCGGGCGAGATGAGCCTGGACGGGCTCGGGCCGCACCGGTTCTGGGGCCTGTCGCCGGCCGTGGACCTGGTGGGCGCCGCCGCGCCCGAGGCCGGCGCGGAGGAGGGCGAGGAGCTGAGGGTGCTGTGCGTGGGCGCAGGCGACGTGCGGCATGCGCTGCGTAGCGTGGCCAGGCTGCGGCGCGAGGGCCTGCGGCGCAAGGTGAAGGTAGGTGGCGAAGGCCGGCTGCAAAGAAGGCGAAGGCGAAGGCGGCGAAGGCGGCGAGTGGCAACTGACGGCGGTGGCGGCGCGCGGGCAGATCTACCTGTACGACGCACCTGTGGAGTGCCTGGCGCGGCACCTGCTTCTGCTGGCCATTGCGACGGACTGGGAGAAGCCGCTGCGCAAGCGTGCCAACACGTTTCTGGAGGTGCTGGGCAACTGCACAGTGCAGGAGCGCACGAGCGCGTACATCGCGGAGCTGGCGGCGCAGCTGGTCCGGTTCGTGTGCAATGACGAGGGTGCCCTGCGGCGGTTCGTGGACCTGTCGCACCTCAAGTTCCGCGAGACGGACGCGCTGGAGCAGGTGCTCAAGTCGTGGGGAAACGGCGCTGGCTTCGAAGTGCGCGCACTGCGCGACGAACGCATGCGGCAAATGTACGGCGCGCGCTACGACCACCGGTCCGGACTAGTGGACGGGGACTACCAGAACGGCGTCAAGCCGACCGCCAGCATCGTACACGCCAAGCAGTTCCGCACATGGCGCGAGACCGGCGTGGCCTTCGAGTTTGGCGACGAGACATACACGATGCCGAACCGCAGCCTGGCGTCGTACGCGCAGGGCAAGGAGCGCGGCGAGAGCAAGTTGCGGCGCGGGTTCTGGGGCGACATCCAGATTGGGCCATACTTTGCGTGGGGCGTGGACTGCGAGCGCACGAACCAGCACGCCGAGGACCTCTTCAAGGTGGTCAACCAGGGCATGCCGACGGAGCAGCACCGGCATACGGCCGTGCACGTGGCGGTATTCAACGTGCTTTCTATGCTGTACTCACTCGAGACCGGGCGGCCGTACGAGATGCGCAAGGCGGGCGACGTGTATAGTGGCGTGGAGCAGCCCTCGGACGCCCGCGCCTTCGCGGCGGCGTGCGCCGAGGGCGTGATGCAGCTCAAGGATCAAGTCTCTATCGTGCTGCTCTCGGGCGACAACCTGCATACTGCGCTCGCTTCGCGCTCGCGCTACAAGCAGCACTTTGACTGCCTCTGGCTCTCCAATGCGGCTGCGCACCTCGCCGGGGACCGCGCCGTGCTCGGCATGCTGCGCGGCGAGTCGGCCACCGTAATGGTGGAGGGCGTGCGCGCAATGGTGATGCTAGACAGGACCAAAAAGGCGCAGTACGCTGCAAATGTGCGCGCTCTGGCCACCAAGACAGGTCTCCGCCCCGTGGAGAGCGACCCGAGTGCGGACCAGGCTGCCGACGTGCACGTGTTTCGCTTTACGAGCTCCGCACAGCCCGAGGCCTCGAAAGGCTGACTCTGACTCACTGTCGGGTCGCCCCTGCTGCAAGCTAGCTAGCGAGAGAGAACACATGAAAAAGAGTATGATCGAGAAGAAGAGCACAATCGAAAAACACAATTGACGAAAAAGGGCACAAACGTTTGGGGTCAACTAAAAACTTACTGTTCATCATCGGGGTGGCCGCGGGCAGCGGGGCTGACCTGGTGGATCTTCGCCGTCGGAACGGCTTTGAGGAGGTCGCCGTAATTGGCGCCGTCGAGCTTGGCTGCACCCACAGTGAGCACATCGTCGATCTGCACATCAACGCAATCCGAGTGCACGTCCTGCACAAGCGCCCAAAAGGTCTCGCTGGTGCGCAGCGCGGCCTTGGCGAGACGGTGAAAACGATAGCCAACCTTGAGTTTGATGCGGTCGCCCGGCGCCACGACCTTGACCGGGTGCGCAGCGTCCAGGAGGGCCGCGTGGCTCTTCACCTGACGCCCGGGCGAGCCGACAAAGGCGTCGCGCGCGACTCGACTGAGCGCGCGAAGGTTGGCGCCGCCGTCCTCCTCGGCAGCGTCTTTGGCCAGGAGCAGCGCCGACACGCCCGTCCCATCTGCGAGCAGTGGGTCGTCCTGGGCCCAAGACAGCACGAGGCGCAAGACCGCGACGTTGTCAGGTACCCCGGCCGCCACATGCAGCAACGTGGCCTGCGTCTGGGCATTTCGCGTGGCCGGGTTGGCGCCCAGGTCAGCCAGAACCTGCATGAAGGTGGCATCGCGCATGAGCGCGGCGGTCATGAGCGGCGTCTCAATAATCTTGTCGACCTCACCGTGGCGCTCGGTGAAGACCCCCACGTCAGGGTCGGCGCCGTACTTGACGAGCAGCTCCACGACTCGGCGGTAGTCGTTGAGGGCGCGGCCCATGGCAACGCGCACCACGGAGAGCCGCCTTGACCCGCCCGAGCCTTGCGCGTCGATGGCCGAGCTCGCGTTGGCGCCCTGCTGGAGCAGGTAGCTGGTCACGTCGAGGCGACCGTCGCCGGCGGCGCGTAGGAGCGCCGAGTAGGTCTGGTTGCTGAGGCCGGGGCCGGCCTCGACCTCCACGACCTCGAGTGCGTTCGCCCCGTAGCGGTCCGCAAGCAACTGCACCACGTCCAAGTGTCCAAAGCGCGCCGCGATTTCGAGGGGCGAATGCATGCCTACGGCCTTGACGCGCTCCATCTGCGCCGGCAGCACGCCCTCGGACAGGACGAAGTCGAGCGAGCGCACGAATCCCAGCGCGCAAAACGCATGCACCAGGCTGCACTGCGTAAAATTCACGCCCGTGCGACCCTTGACGTCGAGCGATTGCGGCGGCGCGGCCTGCGTCATTTTGAAGGCGTACTTCCAGCGCACCATGTCCCTGCTGAGCTTGGGGGCTTGCTTAAAGAGCTCGCGCAGCCTGTCGACGACCATGCCGTCGAGCATGGCGATCCTGGCGGCCGGCAGCCGATCCGCGTCCCACTCCTCGCCGAAAATGGCCGCGAAGAGCTCTCGAAAGCTGGCCGCCAGTGATTCCCGCCCGTCCGCCTCGCCCATTTGGTCCGCCAAGAAATCCACCAGGTTTGCGCTCACCATGCCGCCCCCCTCCGGCATGCGCGACACGCGCTGCGTGAGCGACTGCAGGTTTTTGCCGAGCGACTCGCGCTTCCCGCTCCGCACCGAGCTCTTGCCTGCTGACGACCCCGCGCCAGCGCCGCTGCCAGCGCCGGCGCTCTCGCTGCTGCTCGCGCAGCCCATTTCCCAGATCCCGTGCAGCTCGAACTGCTTGTAGCTTGCCAGCTTTGCGTGTGCTCGCTTGTGGATTTGCTTGCTTGCTCAACCTGAAATGCTACGTGTCTGTAGGTTGCCATTCGCGCCTGGCCACGCGCGCCTGGTTGGCCACGCGCATGCGAATCTAGCTCTGCAGGCCCAAATCGGGCTCCTCGACCACAATCAAGCCTTCCACCCTGAAGTTCACCAAGGCTGCGAGATGCGGCACGAGATGCGGAAGCAGCCGCAGGGTGGCGTCGGAAGCGCCCGAAAAAAGCGTCGGAAGCGCCCGAAGCGTGGCAGAAGCGCCCGGCGCTTGGTCGCAAGAAGCGAGCCCTGCGTACCATGGCTAACATTTTTAACTGTAAAGTGGCAGCTGACGGCCGCTCATGTCTGCGGAGAGGTGCACGTGTCGAGCAAGCGGAGGAGCGAGCGCTGAGAGCGTGTGTGGGCCACGGCACGCGTCAAGCTGATCGGTTGATGCTCCCAGGCAGCTAGCTAGCTCTCTGCGGATACGTCGCCATCACGGTCACGGGCACGGTCACGGTCGGGTGCAAAGAGGAATGCAAGAAAAAGACAGGTGTGATGAGGACTCTTGTCGTAATGCGTGATGCGATTTACAAACTCATTGACACTCGGACACTTCGGTGCAAGCATTCGACTTGCCACCGAGGCGATGCTGCAAAGCGCCAGCCCGTGCGTCGTCAGGCCGCATTTCCCCAGGCCTTGCCAAGGCAAGGCCGAGGTGGTCCACCCGAGTGGTACGGCCGTGCTACTCACTGTGGCCGTCACCAGACTCGGCGTCGTGGCCGCTGCCCTTGCTAGCTAGACGCATCTTCGTTTGCTTGCTAGAACTCAAGAGTTCGACTGGTCGTCTTGGTCGCGCTGCTCTGGCTTGAAGAGGTCAAAGAATCCGTGGCAATGACCACGATCACCATGGCCGTATCTTTCAGTTCTTCCTGTATCTACGACGGCCGTGGCCGCCTTGTTGCGGCCATCCCGGAGCCGATTGTGGCTCGCAATTCACGCTGCAGGACCCTCGCGACTCATGTCCATGCGCTGCCGTATTCACCAACAGGTAAATGATTGTCAAACGCCGGTCGCAATCGTCGCCGTCGTGCTCTGGCTCGTGTTCACCGTCATGGGCAGACGTCTCCTCCTCGCCGACCGCACTCATCTCTGGCTTCTGATTGCTTCACGCGCCCTCGCCAAGCCTCTCATCCCTTTCGGTGCTGTCGCTTCGCATGCTTGGCCTGCGCCTTGGCAAGGCGCTTCTTTGGCCGTGGTTTCGCGGCTGGGTCTGGCTCGAAACTGTACAGGTCGCCCTCGACGAGAAACCACCCAAAGAGGCTGTAGCGAGGCGCTCGACCCGGACGCGGGCGCACGGCGGTGACGGCGTGGGCGCGTGGCACGGCAAAGGCGACCAAAGAGTTGAAGAGAGGCACGAAGGCGCGTTGGGCGTCGTCCTGCATGTCGAGCAGGACACCGCCGTCGCGGGCGGTCCAGTCCTTTGTCAGATAGAGGATGACGGCGACATCGCGCGAATACAGCTTGCCGCCCTCGCGGTGGTAGCCGAGGTCGTCGTGCGTGGCAATGTGGTCGCCAGCGCCGTACTTGCCGGCCGAGATGACGGCCTTCTTCTCCGGCAGCAGCTCGAGCAGCGCGCGCTGCACAAGCGCGAGCGGGTCCTGCGCGCCGCGCGGCTTGGCCACAAAGAACCGGTGCGCGGTGGCGTTGCGCTTGGTGTCGTCGGCGTCCTCGCGCACGCTCCAGCGGCTCTCGGGCAGGTCCTCCAGGACCTGGAGCGCCGCCTCGGCCGCGGCCGCCGGCAAGAAGTTCTCCACGCGCACCAGGCCGCCGGCGCGCTCCAGCAGGTCCACCAGGTCGTACTGCTTTAGCCACGCACGCACGCGCGTCTCGTCGCGCAGCCACGCGAGGCCCTCGCGCACGGCCTCCTCGCGCTCCGAGGCGGCCGCGGGCGCCCTGCTCGTGGCCGCGGCCTGCGTCTCCTCGCGCCGCCGCCGCTTGCCGCCGCCGCTCGTGGTTGCCGCCGCTGCCGCCGCCGGCTCGGGCGCTGGCGCTGGCGCGGGCGCGGGCGCGGGCGCGGGCGGGGACGCGGGCGCAGGCGCGGCGCCCCCGCGCTGCGCGGCCCGCGCCGCCGCCAGCGTGCGCTTGCGCTTGTCGCGCTGCCGCTTGCCCATGGTTGCGGGTTTGCCGTGCAAAGCGAGGCGCGGGACACGGCGGCGGCGACGGCCAAGACGTACTAGCCGAGCTGCTCGGCGCAGTCCGCCGCGGCGGTTTGCGTCAGGCTGCCGAGGCGGGTCGAAGGTTGGTAGCCTGCAAAATGATCAGCGTCAACGTAAAGCTAGCTCTGGGCTCGAGAGCCGTGCGTCAGTTCGAGGGGGCGCGCTCGGCGACCGTGAGCATGAGCTTGCGCTCAAAGTCGCGCATGGTCATGAGCTCGGGATGCGAGGCGACAACCGAGAGGCCAAAGGGCGCCATCCAGGAGGCGAGCGTGGCCTGCGGGAGCTCCTCTTCGAACTCGCAGACGAAGAGGTGACCGCCGGGCTTGACGGCGGCGCAGAGGCGCTCGAGAATGGCCTTGGGCTCCATGGTGTGGTGCAGGACGAAGCAGACCATGACGAGGTCCATCTGGGCTTCGTAATCAGCGACCTCGTCGGCGTTTTTGGCGCCGTCGAGCTTGCGCAAGCTGACGACCTCGGCCAGACCGGCCTCCTCGACGCGGCGTTGCGCCAAGGCGAGCATGCCGTCGGAGACGTCAAGTCCGAGGCTGCCCGGCGCGAGCGCGGAGCCGAGCTTGCAAAGCAGGCGCGCCGGCCCGCAGCCGAAATCGAGGGTCGCGAGCGCGCCAGCGCTCTCGGCAGCCGGCCACCAAGGCTGCTCCTGCAGCAGCTGCAGCTCGACTTGCGCGAGACGCTCGCCCTCCTCCTTGCGGTCGTATTCTTCGGCCCTGCTGCCCTCGAAGTGATCCTGCTCGTAATTGAGACCAATGCCGCTGTGCGAGTGGCCATGATGGCCGTGGCCGTGGCCGTGATTGTGCCCGTGACCGTGATGAGGGCCGTGGCCGTGGCCGTGATCGTGGCCGTGGCCGTGGCCGTGATCGTGGCCGTGGCCGTGCTGAGGGCCGTGGCCGTGCTGAGGGCCGTGGCCGTGCTGAGGGCCGTGGCCGTGGCCGTGCTGAGGGCCGTGGCCGTGGCCGTGATCATGGCCGTGACCGTGCTGAGGGCCGCCGTGTCCGTGTCCAAGTCCATGTCCGTGCCCAGGTCCCGGGCCGTGGCTGTGGTCGTGCGGATGGTCGTGATACCTTCGGCTGCGGCGCCGGCCCGGCCAGGACTGCCCCATGGTGCTCTCTCTCTGCCTGCCCGCGCACCCGCCCGTCCGAGCTGCGTCGCCGCTCGCGGCTTGCTCGTGTGCTCGCTCGCCCGCTCGCCCGCTCGCCCAAGCTGCACTGCGCCGACTGCGGTGAGCGAGTCGGAGCGAGCGCCTCACCAACAAGGAAGCACGAGCACGCACGTGCCGCCGGCGCCGCCGTCCTTCTGACTCCTTCAACCAACTTGAAGTTGGCGGGCGGTCGGTCCTTGGGCGGTCGGTCCTTTGATTCTTGGCAAGTTTGCGTTGGCGCGCGCTGTCAAGCTGCACTGCGCCGACTGCGGTGGCGAGTCGGAGCGAGCGCCTCATCACCATTGTCATCAACAAGGAAGCACGAGCACGCACGTGCCGCCGGCGCCGCCGTCCTTCAACCAAGTTGGCGGGCGGTCGGTCCTTGGGGGTCCTTGGCCGCTTGGCGGTCGATCCATTGACTCCTTGGCAAGTTTGCGTTGGCGCGCGCCGTCACTGCACGGTTGATGCGCGGGCGAGGGAGGACACCGTACGATCAAGCGAGGCCAAACGTGTCCTCCCTCGCGGCTCGCCGCCCGCTCGCCTAAGCTGCACTGCGCCGACTGTGGTGAGCGAGTCGGAGCGAGCGCCTCATCACCAACAAGAAAGGACGAGCACGCACGTGCCGCCGGCGCCGCCGTCCTTCAAGCAAGTTGGCGGTCGGTCGGTCCTTGGCCGCTTGGCGGTCGGTCCTTTGACTCCTTGGCAAGTTTGCGTTGGCGCGCGCTGTCATCATCACTGCACGGTTGATGCGCAGGCGAGGGAGTACACCGTACGATCAAGCGAGGCCAAGCGAGGCGAAGCGGGGCTCGCGTCGGCATTTGCGATGATCGAAGTCGCTGGCGTCGCGCCGTCCTCGATCGTCGTCATGTATCTATCTGGGTGGCCGGTCGGGTGCCGGGCGAGTTCTCATCATCATCATCTTGTCGTTGGTATTCTGATTCATCATGGTCGTCATCATCACGCGCAGGGCGGGTCGTCAGTTCAGCGGCGCGGGAGACCGTCTAGGGTAGCGAGCTATGTGGCGGTGAGTTCGCAGCTCAGCTGGAGTCGCGAGAAGAGGCGGGTGTTGTTGGACATGGGAGGGGGAGGAGCACCTGGCTCACGAAATGTGTGCATGGTCGTGTGTGAGAAGGGCTCAAGGGAGACCGGCTTGGATCAGTCGTCATCATTGTCATTGTCGTCGTTGTCGTTGTCGTTGTCGGAGCCGTCCTGCTTGAGGAGGCGGCGCTGCTCGCGCTCCCAGTGTTCGCGCTCCTCGATCTGCTGCTCGAGCTGCCTGATCTGTTTGATCTCGGAGCTGTCGAGGACGTTGCGAGGGGGCTTGCGCTTGCGCGCATTGGAGCGAATCTTGTTGATCTTCTTCTTCATGGCCGCTTTTCCGGAGTTCTTCCAGACCTCGGCAATGGAGCCCATGACCTCGTAGAGCTCGCGCCTTGTGTACAGTGTGAGCGGCTCGAGGACGTGCACGCCCATGGACTGCAGGAGCGTGGTGGTGTCCAAGAGCTTCTGCTGCTCGAGCGGGTTGAGCGACTCGCCGCCGTCGCACAGGGACTCGATGAGCGGCTTGGCCAGGCCGATGGGGAAGTCGGTGTCAGCCGGCATCTTGATGGCGCGCGCGCCGGCGCCCACGGGAATGGACCGCCGCTTCTTCTCGCGGCGCACGAGCGAGGGCCGCGACGAGGGCTGGAAGACGCGAAGGTTGGCAGGCACGGGCCCGCGGGCGCGCGACGAGGTGGACGACGATGCGCCGGGCGAGGTCGGGCTGGCGAGCGTGGCGCCGCCGGCGTTGGACCCCACCGACTGACTCGAGCCATGCCGCTGCAGGCCGTGCATGGGCGCCACGATCGGGTCGGGCGGCGCAGCGGCCGAGGGGCCTGCAGCAGCAGAGGTGGCGACCGAGTGGGTGGCTGCGGGGCGGCCGTCGCTGTGCTGGTCGCGCGGCGAGAAGGCGTCCAGCGCGTTGCGCGGCCGCTTTTTGGAGAGATCGCCGAAGGTGCCAAAGTTCGGGCTGCGCCCGGCGCCGGCGACGTGCGGCATGGTACCCGCTTGAGGCACCGTCTCGTCGTGCGGATCGATCTGCGCCTGAGCTTGCGCCTGCGCCTGCATCTGCATGTGCTGCCGCTGCGCGTTGTAAAGGGGTTCCATGAAGCGCGGGAAGCCGCCGAGGTTCGCCAGTTGTGACTGCGGTGGCAGAGACTGCCCGTGCAGGTGCTGCTGCTGCTGTTGCTGGTGCTGCTGCAGGTGCTGCTGATGCTGTTGTGAGAGGGTGGTCGGCGGAGGCGGAGGCGGCGTGGGCGGAGGCGGGGGTGTTGGCCCTGGCGAGAGCAGGCCGCTGGGGAATTGCTCGCGGATGGCGTCGAGTGCCGCGACAGCGTTCGCGTTTGGACGCGGGAAGGCGCCCGAGTGCGCGCCGAGGAGGTCGTGCGGCTGCAGCCAGCGACGCTGGAGCGGGTCCATGGCTGCCGGGTCCATGGCATCTGTGGACTCCCCCACCCCCATGGTGAGCGACTCGGACGGCAGTTGCGAGAGCAGGCTCTGCACCATGTCGGCGGTGACCTCATGATGATTCTCGACGCGGCCACCCTGCGTCTTCATGATGGCCTGCTGCAGCATGTCGAAGCTGTGGTCCTCGGGGTGCAGCTTCTGCGACCCAGGGTTGGCCCCTGCCGGTGGCCGCCCGCGCGGGCTCTCGTCCGGCTCGTCCAGCAGACTTGACCCGCGCAACGCCTGCGCCGACGACGGCCGCCGGCGCCTCAGCCCCGCGTGATCCGCCTCTCTCGGTGCTTTCATGAGCAGGCGCTGGCGATCGATAGCGAGTTGTCGCTCTCTCGCATGCAGCGCAGCGAGCGCAGCGCAGCGCGAGCCGCTCGCCGCAGGCTGCCACCGGTGCTGGTCCCAGTGCACGCCGTGCGCACCTCCTCGCCCACCAGGTCTCGCGTCCGCGCGAGGCCTTGGCAAGCCCTCTCCTCCTCCTTTCCGCCTCCGCGACGAGCTCTGCAGCCGGCAGCCGCTGCTGCTGCAGCCGCTGCCGCTGCAGCCGCTGCTGCAGCCGCCGCTGCAGCGCGGGGTCGCGCTCCTCGCCCGCGGCGCCGCGCGAGCCCTGCACCTCGTGCAGGCTGCCCAGCACGCGCCTCGAAGACCTGCTCGCCGCTGCTCGCCGCTGCTCGCCGCGCCGCGCCGCGCCGCGCCCGTGCGCGCGCGCGCTGCGCTTCTGTCGCAGCGGCCGCCGCCGCGCCGCGCGGGCTCGCGCCCTTCGGCTCTGCTCGACCCGCCCGCCCGCCGCCGCGAGCCCGGCCGAGTCTGCCGGGCCTGGGGCCGCGCCGCCGCCGCCGCGTGCAGGAGCATCCCGCTCGTGCGCGCCGCCGGCCAGGTGCGCGCCGCGTAGCAAAAGCCTGCCATGGCAGAGCAGAGCAGAGCCGCGGCGCTAACCAGACGGCTCGCCGTTGCAGTGCGGCGCAGACTCAGCACGCAGGCAGTCGCAGCAGCCGAACCGAGCGGCGCGGCGGCCGGCGGGCGGGCGGGCCGAGCGAGGCCGGCCGGCGCGGCGCGGCGGCCGCAGCGAGCGAGCGCAGGCGCGAGGCGAGGCGAGGCGAGGCGAGGCGAGGCGAGGCTGGCGAGGCGAGGCGAGGCGAGGCAGCGAGCGGGATCTTGGTTAGGACCGAGGCGGCAGTGCGGGCCGGTGCGTGCGCGCTGGGGAGACTGCAGTCCGTCGGTCGGCGCTGCGAGCGGAAAGGCCGCCCCGCGGAAGGCGCAGGCAGGCAGGCAGGCCCGCGGGCGGGAGGGAGAGGGAGGGAGGGAGGGAGGGCGGGGCTGCGCGAGGCGAGGCGAGGCGAGGCGAGGCGAGGCGAGGCGGCGGCGGACGAGGCGGCGCGCGGCGGCAGCCAGCCCGGCGAGAGCCCACTTGGAGCTTGCGGCGCTCGGACCGAGGAAGAGAACGCCGGGAGACGCCCCGGTGCGGGCCCGCAGCCGGGCGGGCGCGGCGCTGCGTGGGGGGCAGCACTGCGGCGGGAAGCCGCGCGCGCGCGCCAGAGGCGGTGTGCAGGGGCCTGGCCCGGCCGCGGGAGCCCGCGCGCCCGCAGCGGCGCGCGCGAGGGGACGGAGTCGGGGCGGAGTGCGGCGCCGCGCGCAGTGGCGCCGCCGCACAGCGTCCCCCGCAGCGGCGGCGCCGACGCAGCGGCGCCGCCGCCCTGCCCAAAACGCGGCGCCTGCATTGTCACGGCAAAAGACAAGCGCTGCGCTGCTGCGCCGCGCCGCGCCGCGCCGCGCCGTGCCGTGCCGTGCCGCTGTGAGCGGAGCGGGGCGGGGCCGCGCGGGGCCCGCCCGGCGCGGAGGAGCGGCGCGTCCCGGCTGCGAGCTCGCCGGTCGCCGCTTTTTCCGGCCGCGGCGCTGGCTGCGCTGCGCTGCGCTGCGCTGCAGCGATCGCTCGCCTCGCGGGAGTGTTCGATGGTTTATCATTACACAACTACCACTGGTACACAAAGCCTGGGCTAGCCTGCCTACAAAGAGCAAGAGGCGCCGCGGCACTGGCCCAGGGCGGATTGCCGCCGCGGCTCGGGATGCGGCGCGTGATCAGACTCCGCGCGGCGGCCGGCCGCGGCCAGCCAGGCCCCGGCCAGCCGCTGGCAGGCAGGCAGGCAGGCAGGCAGGCGCAGGCGCAGGCGCAGGCGAGCGACCTCACAGCAGTCATCGGCGCCTCGAGCGTCTACGAGCGTCTTCGAGGCAACGAACTGGCTGGGCTGCCTGACGGAGGCGCGTGCCGAGCGGGTGTCCTCCGGGAGACTCCCGAACGGGGGCTTCGCGGTCCCGCCAGGGGCCGGCAGGCAGGCAGGCGGCCTCCGATGAGACAGACAGCCTAGCTAGCTAGCTAGCTAGCGAACACGGCCAAGCTCGCCAAGCGCAGGAGGGCGACCAAGCTCCGCTGCCGCCAGGCAGGCAGGCTCGTGTCGCGAGGCCTGACGGCAGTCACGGCACGGCTCGACGATCCGAGCCGCGAGCCGGGCCTCGGCCGTTTGGGGCGCGTGGCGGCCGTCGTCGCGCAGCAGCGCAGCGCCGAGCACGCCCGCCCGCCCGTCGTCCGCGGCGCGCGCTTCCACCATAAGCGGCGCGCCTTCAAGTTGTTTGTGGAACAGGCAGGCTGCCAGTGCCGGGCGGAGCGTCACGCCGCGCTGGCGGTGACTGGCTGCGGCGGGCGCGCCGCCAGCACGTGGCGGCGGCGAGGCGGCGGCGGGCGTGGACGCCACGGAGCCCGTCAAGGCGGTCTGGGAGTCCAAGCTGGGCGTGGAATTATTAGTTAGACAGTGGCACCAACCCAGCAGCCTGCCTGCCTGCCAGCAGGGCAGATCGCGATGGCGGCTACGGCTCGCTCAAAAGCGCTCAAAATCAAATCAAGGCATTCTCGGCGGCAGGGCGCGCGCCCGCCACGCACGGGCGCGTGGCGCCGTGCTCGTGCTGCCATCATCCAGTGCAGTGCAGTCACTGCAGTGGGCCAGCCAAGCCCAGCGCACGTGGGACGCTCGGCTAACGTTGTTAGCTGCCGGGCATCGGCGCGGCGACTTCGCAGTTCTTCGAGGTGCGGCGCGAGCCGCTGCGGCGCAACTCAGCGAGCGCGACGCAAGGCGACGCGACGCGACGCAACGCGACGTAACGTGACGTAACGTGACGAGACGAGATGCGGCGCCGATGCGGCGCGGCGAGTGAGCGAGGGATGCGGCCGAGAGACGACGACGAGAGGGAGGGCGACGCCGCGGCTGCGGCACAGAACGCGCGCGCGCGCTTGGAATGCTTGGAATGACGCCACGAACTCTCAGAGGCATTCACGCATTCTTGCGTTTGTCGCCCGCCTTTGGGTCCTGAGGAGTTCTCCTCCCCGCTCGCACGCCGTCTTGTTTCGCAGCTCGTGCTGGTCCCGAGATGCTCTTTGCATGCTCTTTGCCCTACGATGCTCCTTGCATGCTCTTTGCCCTGCGTGCGTGCGTGCTTGCTGGCTTGCTTGCTTGCTTGTTTGCTCTCTCTCGTACTTGCCTCGTACATGCATGCCAGCCAGCACAGCACACCTGGCTGCTATTTTCACATGAGCACGCGCATGGCGGCGGAGAAGGCGACGAGGAAGGACTGGTCGGAGAAGCGGTCGAGAGACTGCTGCGCGCGGATGCGCATGCCGTCGAGGGCATCGTCGTCGCGCGCGTCGTGGCGCGCGAGCACGGATGCAATAGCGTCGGCGTACGCGTCGACAGAGTCGGCCAGGTAGCCGGTGACGCCGTGCTTGATAATGTCGGTGCGCGGGCCGCCCGAGTCGTGCGCAACGACGATGATGCCGGCGGCCATCATCTCGACAAGCGCGATGCCAAAGTGCTCGTTCCACATGGTGTGGATCCCGAGGAGCGCGCCGCCCATGCGGTGCTTGAGGTCGTCGAAGGGGATGTTGAGCGCGAAGTCGACGAGGTCCGCGACGCCGTGCGCCCGTGCAAAGGCGCGCAGGTCCGCGACGCGCGCCTGGTCCGCGTCGCCGCGACACGAGCCGACGCAGACCAGGCGCGGCGGCTCGGGGCCGTCGCCGGCCGCGGAGCGCTCGCGCAAGCGGGCCATCGCCAAGATCTGCTTGTGGTGGTCCTTCTCCGGGCGGAACTGGCCGAGGCTCACCACGACGCGCTCGCGCGGGCTGCGAGCCGCCGCTTGGAACTCGTCAATGCCGCACGGCGGGAAGACCACCTGCGACTTGCGCCCCCAGAGCTGGTCAATGTGTGCCTGGGTCCACGACGAGTTCACCATGGCCACCTCCGCGAAGCGCCCCGCCGCGTAGTACGCCCAGCAAAAGGCGCGGTAGTAGAGGTACTTGGCGCGGCTGTTCACAACGCTCGACGAGACCGCCTCATCGTTGTTGTACGAGGGCCGCCGGTCCCACACGCGCTGCAGCATGTCGGTGCTCACCGTAGGGTAGTGCGTGTAGCACGCGACGCGACAGCCGCACGCCCATGCCAGAGGGTACGAAAACGCGTACCCGAGCGTGTCCAGGAACACGTCCGGCACCTGCAGCCAGAGTGCCTCGGCCGCCACCACGGCCGACCCCAGGCTCTGGCCCAGCAGCGTCAGCCGCGGGTAGGTCTCCGCCTCGAGCAGCCGGCCCAGGCGCAGGTAGAGAAAGTCAATGCGCGAGCGGTCCAGGTCGCGCACGCCAAAGCGCGCGGCCGCGCGGTCCAAGATCGCCGCCGCCTCGCCCGCGTCCGCGCGCGCGTAGATGGCTACGCGCACGCCCTCGTTCTGGTCCAGCAGCGCCTTGATGGCGAACCACAGCACGCGCTCGCCGCCGCCCGCCGCGTTGCAGTACGGGTGCAGCACGCCCACGCGCACCGCGCCGCCGCGCTCCGCGCCCACGTGCGACGCGCGCCACCGCAGCGCCGCCACGCGCAGCGCCGCCGCCAGCAGCAGCCCGAGCAGCGCGAGCGCCGCGCCCTCGCCCATCATCTCGCCCCGCGCCCCGCGCCGCCGCCGCCGCCACCGCCGCCGCCGCCGCCGCCGCTGGGGCCGCCGCCGCGGGCCAAGCCGCACAGCCCGCCGCCCAGCGGCCGCTCGCACGCGCCCAGCGCGCCGCGCGCCGCGTGCGGGCCCTGCAGCAGCGTCGCCAAGGCGGTTTGCGCCGCCGCCAGGTCGCCAACGCGGACTCCGCCGCCGCCAGCTCCAGCGCCCGCCTCCCGCGCGGCGCCGTCGGCGCGGGCGGCGCGGGCGGCGGCGGCCAGCCGGTCCAGCGCGGCGCCCAGCTCCTCCGGCGCCCTCGCTGCGTGCCGCACGGGCGCGGCGTCGCGGGCGCCGGCGCCGGCGGTGGCGGCGCCGGCGACCACGGAGGCCACCTCCCCCACGGGCGCCCACGACGGCACGCAGGGCGCGGCCAGGGACCATGCGCGCAAAGAGGCGAGGCTGAGCGGGGGCGCGGGCGCCGACGTGGACATCTGGCCTTCGTCGCGCGCGCTGCGTCGCCGTTGTTGTTGCTCGTGATGCTCAAGTGCCAAACGCAGGAGCGGCAGCAGCAGCGAGGCGTGAGCGCCAGTGCCGAGGCGGGCCAAGTGCGCGTCGTCCTGCGCGGCGACTTGGCTGGCGCGAACCACGCAGCCGCGCAGCCCGCGCTCCTGCAGCGCCGAGCTCACGAGCTGCTCCGCAACCCACTTCGTCTGCGCGTAGCCCTCGTACACGCCGTCGTAGAGCGGCCGCGTCAGCATGCTCGACGCGGACGCGCGAGAAAGCAATGCCGGTGGCCACGCCTCCACGCCCTCCGCCCATGCAGACCCGACTGGCGGCAGCGCCGCGCTCGACGACACGTGCACGACGCGTGGGTGTGGACGCAGCAGGCTAGCAACCCGCAGCACGGCCCGCGCGCCCTCCACGTTGGCGCCCGCCAGCGACGCGTACCCCGCGTACCGGTCCACGCGCCCGGCCAGGTGCACGATGCAGTCCGCACCCTCGCCCACCGCCTCCAGTAGCGCCGCCGTCGAGTCCTCTTGCAGATTTGCGCGCACTGCCCGGGCTTCGCCCGCCAGCACGCGCCGCTTGAGGTCCGTCAAGTCCACCAGGTCTGCCGGCAACTTGGTCTCCAGCGCGCGCCATAGCGCTTCCGGCCCGTCCATTGCGCGCCGGCTCATGCATCTCACGCGCCACCCGTCGCGTAGCAGCTGCACAACCGTGGAGGCGCCGACGAAGCCCAACGCCCCGGTCACCAGCGCGACGTTGGACGCCGCGCTGGTCTCGCCTTGAGTAAAGTCGATCCCTGCCTCCAGCTCGCTATCGCAGAGGAGGCGCGCTAGGGCCTGCTTCTCGTCGTCCTCCTCCGCGGCTGGCTCCGTCTCCTCCTTGCCGTCGGCGAGCGTGCATAGCCCACGCACTGTTGGCCGCTGGAGCGCCCGCTCCAGGGGGATGGGCGCGCCCAGCGCCTCCTGCACGGCCTGCACCGCTGCGCAGAAGCTCAGCGAGGTGCCGCCCGCCTGGAAGATGTCTTCGTCCGGCGCGAGCGCGTCGCCCTCGGGCCACCCGAGTGCCTTGGCCACCAGCGCGCCGACCCTGGCCTCAGCGTCAGACCCAGGCTCAACACTCCGCGCCATCGCGTGCCGCTTCTCACGCCCGGCGCGTAGCACCGCTCCGAGGGCGGCCTTGTCCAACTTGCCCGTCCCCGCCTTGCATGGCAGCGCGTCAAGCGCCACGAGCGCGCTGGGCCAGGGCACGAGCGTGCTGCGCTGGACGCGCGCAAAAGCCTCGTTCTCCCACATCGCGCGCTCCTCGCTCGCCCCAAGTGCCTGCTGCGGCACGACAAAGGCCTGCAGGGCGTTCAATGCGGCATCAAAGAGCACGACACTCGCGCGGGCCCCAACCGCCTTGGCCAGCGCCTCGTTGTATGAGGGCAAATGCACGCGCAAGCCACGCACCTTGACATCGTCCGCGTCCGCGAGGCGGCCCTGGATCGCCACGCGCCGGGCCTCGGCATCCAGCGTCGCGGCGTCGCCCGTATGGAAGACCCGTCGACCGGCCTCGTCGAGCCCAAAGGGCGCGCCGCCTCGCACGGGCACGCCGTGCAGCCCTGGCGGACGCCCCTCCTCATCCAGATAGCCCAGAGCGACGTGCTCGCCGACAAGTACGAGCTCGCCGGCACCGCCCTCCATGCATGCCCGAACCTCGGCGCGGACCTCCGGCAAGAGCTCCATGTAGAGTGGGCCATCCGCGACCCGAGGCAGGCATTGCGGCGTCCAACATCCCATGGCCACGTCGTGCGCCTCCGACAGGCTGTAGAGATTCACCACGCAGGCCTCGGGCCCCATCGCTTCCAGGAGGCTAGCGACGAGCGCCGCGCTGGCCGGCTCGCCACAGAGCGTCAGCTCGCGCAGCGGGCCGCCCCGCAGCCTCGCCACCACCTGCATGGCCAGACTCGGCGTCAGCATGATACGTGTGATGCCGGCGGCCTGGACCGCGTCGGCAAGCCGCCTCGGGTCCGAGGCGACGGACGTCGGCAGCATCACGGCCGTGCCGCCGGCCAACAGCGCAGCCGCCACGTCCCAGATGCCGAACAGGCAACACCCCTGCAGGTCGCCCTCGCGCCACGGCAGCGTCGCGGCGCGGTGCGCGTGCGAGGCCAGCGACCCCACATGGCTGCAGACGACCGCTTTGCCGCGCCCGGTTGAGCTCCCGCTCGTGAAGATGATGTGCACGGGCGCGTTTGGGTCCACGTCCCAGCCCGCCAAGGGCGCTCCTGGGGCTGCCAGCGCCTCCGCCTCGCGCGCGAGCTCCTGCAGGCCGACCCACGTGCATGCGGCGCCCCGTGCAGCGCCTCCGCAGCCGAGCCCGAGGATAGCGCCGGCGCGCACGGCCTCCGCGCTCTCGCTCACCGGGCAGAAGACTGCCCCTGCAAAGAGCACCGCCAGGTAGGCCTTGACGAGGTCGTCGGCCTCCAGGTCTACGGCGACGACGTCTCCGGCCCGCACGCCACGCGCTTCGAGCGCCCTCGCCAGCGCTTCCGCGCCCTGCGCCAGCGCGAGGCGGCTCAGGCCCGTGCCGCCTGCATCCAGCGCCGCCAGCGCCGGTCGCCGCGCCGCGGGGCCGCGCAAGGCCTCGCGGAAGGCAGTCGCTAGGTTCATGTTGCCGCCGCCGCCGCCGCCGCCGCAGCCTCGGGCCGCCATCGCGGCAGCGGTCGTCGCGGTCGAAGGTCTGGTCTGCTCCGCCGCCTCCTGCTGCTGCTGTTGCATCTGCACGTGCCACAGCGCACGGAAGACGACAGTGACGTCAGCACTGCATTGACCCATGACATGATGACACAGCCGGCTGAGCGCGCTCACATCAATGCCAGGTCTCAACTTGCGTAATGACACTGACAGTGAGGAGGACGCTAACCTGGAAAGTTCTGGTGACAAGGTGCGTGTTTGGCATAAAGCAAGCAGCTGCTACATTTTCCTGTCAAGGTGGCCAACAGGCAGGCAAGCAGCAGGCCGCAGTGTCAGTGACGACACAAGAGTCCGAGTGAAAAGTAAAACTTCCTTCAGCTGGAGGACTCATCGTCGTCCGCCTCATCGTCATCGACATCCTCGTCGCGGAGGACGGCGTGGTGGTAGCGAGTAAGTCTGTAGAACCAGGTTTCGCGCTGGCACCTTCCTTCGCGCCAGTGACGCAGGGCAACACCCCGATAGCGATCGTCCCTGAAGTACTTGGATGCTTTGTAGGTCGTGCTTGTCGCGTTGTCCGGGACAAGCTGCGGGAAGGGAACCGGTTGATCCATAGATCTCAGGAACTTAATTTGCAGGTCGCTCTCAGCGTCGTCGAAGACCAGATCGTAGCCGACCTTGAAGGCCCCCACTCCGACGAATTCTCCATGGTCGAAGAAGATGATACCACCGAAGCGATAGAAACTCTCGACAGGGTTTGCGACGGTCCAGTCGTCTGACTCGTTCATGGGCCGGGACCCCGCGGGCGGCTTTGGAGGGTATGCCCAGGCGAAGGAGGTTGCGGTGGGGCAAATGCCCATCATCCACGCGTCGATCGAGAAGAGTTCTGAACATTGTCCGGTGGTAGAAAGGTGCGTAGCGTGGACGGCCATGTAGGTGTTGCGCCGCTTCCCGCTTCCAGTAATGTTGCAGCTGATGCTGATGTCATGCGTCAGGACAAGGCCGAAGGGCCCAATCGAGATGTTGGGCGTGCGCCTCGCAGGCGGTGCTGCAGGGAGGCCGCCGCTCTGATGAGAGTCCAGGCCGAAGTCTTGCATGATCTGCATGACGAGATAGGCGACCCGCTCCACCTCTCGACTGCCCATTGACTCAGCCCAGGTCTTGAGACGGCGGGGTGTCCAGTAAACGTAACGTTGACGCGCGCGCGCACGCTGGATGAAGTCGAGGAGCTGAGCGAGGCGATCGAGGATCTTCAGGGACGACCCTGTACTGCTTCGCGGCTGATTGAAGTCGGGCGCGCGCACCAGGATGAGGTCCTTGAGGCGGCGTCGCTGGTCAAAGAGAGTCATCAAAAGTCGATGAATGTCGTTCAGGACGCCTGGCTCCGTAGTGTCTGGCTCGAGCCCGATGCGGGCCACATCCGAAGCGTACGAACGGAGCTGCAGCGAGAGCTGCTCGCCGAGAAAGGTCGCGAGCTCCGCATTGGACCTCGATTTGCTCACGCCCAGTGAAGGAATGCGCGTCTTCAGCTCGTCGATTTCCTTCGCCGAGATGGACGTGCCCTCAAGCTCAAGGAGGTCGAGCTGGCCGCAGAACGCAGAGAGCCGGGTCACGGACGCAGCGGAGGTGTTCTGGAGAGAGAGCGCGCGCAGGTAGCGAGCATTCTCAGCGATGGCTTCGACCCCGGCATCTGAGATCTGCCGCGAGCCGGCAAGCGAGAACCCACGCAGGCGGCGGAAGAGCTGCGGGTACTTGGCAAAGTCGACGCCGGTCCAGTCGATGTGGCGGTTGCCCAGCGTGAGGACGCGCAAGGTACGCGTCATGGCTTCGAGGCGCGCCATGAGATGCCCGCCACTCAGCACGGGAGAGCTCGCGTCGAAGACGTGCATGCCTGCGTGGAGCGCGCGCAGCACGTGGCCGTGCGCAGCAACCTGCTCAAAGGTCGCGAGGCCGAGCTGCGGCAGGTCGCGCAGACTCAGAGTGATGAGGTTCCTGCCACAGGCGCGCATGAGACGCTCGATGCCAGCGTCGGTGATGCGGACGCAGCCATCGAGCGCGAGCGTCGTCAGGGCCTCGCAGCGGTTGATGGCAATACTGCGCAGAGCGAGATCGGAAACCTTATCGCACGAGGCGAGCTTGAGCTCCTGCAGGCTGCTGCAGCGCCGCGTGATGAAATCGACGAGACCGTCGGTGACCGATGAGCAAAAGGAGAGGTCGATGACGCGGATCTGCAGGAGAGGCGACTTGGGGCTCGCGCGCGTCGGCAGCGAGGCGGAAAAGCGATCGAAGCCTGGGATAGCCCTGTAGAACCGAATCGCGTCAGGAACCACGGTGATGTCAGCATGTTCACGAAGGATCAGATGTTGCTGAAGGTCCACCAAGGGCCAGTGGGCACCGAAAGAGAACCCGCACGGTCCGCAGTGGCTCTCCTCGTCCAGCTTGTAGATGCCCTGGATGAAGGCGCTCAGGACTTCCCTGGAGGTCTCGCCTCGCGCGGAACGATCTCTCGTTCCCGTTGTCTGGGCTGCCGCGACGAGGTCTTTGCTCGGGTCCAGGGTCAGGTTGCAGACATCCTTGTTGCTTCGCAGGATTGGAGACTTCCACAGGGCGTGCAGCAGCACGACAACATGTCGAAGAGTCGCGAGGAGGGAAGTTGTGAAGGTGACCGCCCAGAAAAAGTCCATGGCAGCGGTGTCGCTTAAAAAGTGCAGCCACAGGATGTCCACAACGAGCTGAGGGATGTCTCGGGAGATGTGAAGAATGCCAGCCTTCCTTGCCTGCAGGTAATCGGCATAGTCGTCTTCCGCCTGCTTGGCCAGCGAACGAGCTGTGATACCTGTACGCGGACGAAGGTCCACACTCGCCCCATAGTAGGTGACCCGACTCGTCGCTTTGCGGTGGTACGCGATGACCTCGTTCCCCCATAGCGGATCAATCATGCTGACAAACCAAATGAGCCCTCGCTGGCCACGCGTTAGACCCGTGGTCTCGTCCATCAAGATGAGCTCGTTGGCTAAAGACATGAGTCGGATCAGTGGTGGGTACAAAAGTAGAGCCAGGTACGTAACGCCGATGTTGCCCACCAAGGTCGCCTCCGCTTCGTCGTACTCGGTCTCATACCACTCCTCGCTCTTGTTTCCCCAAAGGTCCGCCTTTGCCACCATTAAAGGCAAAACGGTGAGGCCGAAGAAGGTGTAGTCAGAGACGAAATCTGCCAGCTCGATAACAAACTCAACCACCGAGCCGAGGTTACGATGAAAGATCATCTTCCGGACCGAGTATGGGATGCTGCTGCGGCGTTGCGGGCGCCTGTCGTCTGCATCCCTGCCTGCACGACCACCACCAGTCCCGCACATCAGAGCGAAGAGCCACGAGTAGAGTCTGAAGACGACTCGCCCTTGCGGCTCTGAGTCCTCTTCCTCGCCGGTGACGTCCGCGTGGCGCCTAATGTGTGACTCCCGCAGCGTGAGGACCCTCTCCGTGAACATCTGCGTGAGCTGCAGATAGTCCTCGAGATCCTCCATGAGGATGTTGGTCATTCGCTGGTCGATGAAGCCACCTCCTCGCCCTCCGGCACGTAGACGTACCGATCCACGTCGGCCAGGCGCTGCCCGATGTCCACGGCCGCTTGCACGAGCGCAGGGTCGTACAAGAACTCGCCCGCCTCAATCGCCCTGACGTGCTTGGCCGAGAAGACCTCACGGTACTCCTCGTTCGCCGCACCGTCCTCACTCTCAATCCAGCCTTCCTCCATGTCCACGACGCGCGCCACCGGCACGGCCCCCTTCATCTTTCTCTCTCGCGCGTGCAGTGTAGTGTGTGCCTGCTGGCTGCCAGCCAGCCTGCCGCCGCCCGACCGCGGGCTTGCGGGTTTGCCACGGAGTCGGAGCGCCACGCTTCCCGTGTGGTGCCTTGCAGGCCTTTGCCTTCACGAGCCTTCAAGGCTCAAGCGACTTTACAGTGTTATTTATGAGGGATTCTGGGGGAACGCCGCACGTGGAGCGGCTCCGACCCCGTACCGGAATCGGCGCTCGCGGTCCTCGCCTTCTCTTGCGCGAGTGGCGGGCGAGGGCTTTTCGCAGCATTAGGCCTACATCCTGTGTCCAGTGCTGGCGGCGCCGCCCTGGCCCGGCCCCGGCCGCACTACCGAAAGACCAGAAGACACCCGCACTGCACTGCCAGTGGCATCGATGGCACTGCCAGTGGCGGGCCACGCCGCGTCAGACTCGACTCGGACTCGGACGCCGACTCGAACTCGGACTCGGACTCGGAGTCCGGCCGGGCGAGTCGGCGGCGAGTAGGCACGAGTCGGAGTCGGCGAGTCCAGCGACCAGTCCACTGCACCGCCAGTGCAGTGGCACTGCGCCGCCAGTGCCATCATGATCATACTCGGCTGGCTGCGCAGGACTGCCTGCAGTCATGGTGAGTGGAGTGGCACGGCCGCACGGACCAGCCAGCTAACGTTAGAGCCCGAGACGAAGCGATGCACCAAGTTTGAAGGCTATCCGATCAATCCTTCGTGCTCAGCGATGTTCGGAAACTAACCGCGACACTTATCGCGATTCTACGTTATCACTGACTGCCGTGACAGTGTGCAGTGCCGCCGGCCCGGGCAGTGTCCGGGTCCGAGTCTGGTGCTGTCTGCTTCGTGGGACCTCTAGGCAACGCAGCTCAGGGGCTCGGCTCGAGCCGGGCGGCGGGCGGCTGCCCGGCGAGCTCCAAGCCACCGCACTGACCGCAGGCAGCGAAGGACAGGCTGCATCGGTCACGGCGCAGTGCCAACGCAACTTGAACCTCAAGGTAGATGCCATCACGGTTGCCAGATCGCTGGACGCCCGAGCGATCCCGGCCAGAGGCTGGCAGAGGGCGGCAGGGGGGCGAAGGAGCGCAAAGGAGCCCGAAGGAGGCAACCTTCGAGGAACAGGCCCTTTCAAGCCCCTTCCACCAGCCCGGAAACATATGCGCCGCTAAGGTCCGCACCAGAGTGCGAGCGACCTCTGAGGTAGCCTGATCAGGGCCACTGGGCCGCGAGCACTTGCAATGCGCGCCCCGCCAGTGCCGCCAGTGGCTTACTGGCCCTGAGATATCATCGCGGCGGCGGACGCGACAGCGGACGACACTGAGACTGCGATCAAAGTCTGATGAAACGACAGTTCGAAAGTCCAGGTACCACTTACCCGCCGCCGGCGGGCCCTGACACTGGCGTGGCATGCGTCTTCGCTTGCGGAGGAGCATCAGCAGGCATCCTCTGGCCGAACCGCTACATCTTCAAGGTGGCCGGCAGGCAGGCAAGCAGCAGGCTGTCAGTTGCGAATATCGTCACAAGAGTCCGAGTGAACAGGAAAACTTCCTTCAACTGGAAGACTCATCGTCGTCCGTCTCATCGTCATCGAAATTCTCGTCGCGGAGGACGGCGTGGTGGTCGCGAGTAAGTCTGTAGAACCAGGTTTCGCGCTGGCACCTTCCTTCGCGCCAGTGACGCAGCGCAACACCCCGATATACACCGTTCTCGAATAATGTTTCTGGCGTGAAGCATGCTTCGTAGGTCGTGCTTGTCGCGTTGTCCGGGACAAGCTGCGGGAAGGGAACCGGTTGATCAATAATGTACCGAGTCCACTGGAAGAACCGGCGTACGCAGAAGCTCTGGAGGACACCTGCCAGGACGCGCTCGGCGTCGTCGAAGACCAGATCGTAGCCGACCTTGAAGGCCCCCACTCCGACGCATTCTTCCTGGTCGAAGAAGATGATACCACCGAAGCGATAGAAGCTCTCGACAGGGCTTGCGGCGGTCCAGTCGTCTGACTCGCTCATGGGGCGGGACCCCGAGAGCGGCTTTGGAGGGTATGCCCACACGTAGGAGGTTGCGGTGGGGCAAATGCCCATCATCCACGCGTCGATCGAGAAGAGTTCTGAACATTGTCCGGTGGTAGAAAGGTGCGTAGCGTGGACGGCCATGTAGGTGTTGCGCCGCTTCCCGCTTCCAGTAATGTTGCAGCTGATGCTGATGTCATGCGTCAGGACAAGGCCGAAGGGCCCAATCGAGATGTTGGGCGTGCGCCTCGCAGGCGGTGCTGCAGGGAGGCCGCCGCTCTGATGAGAGTCCAGGCCGAAGTCTTGCATGATCTGCATGACGAGATAGGCGACCCGCTCCACCTCTCGACTGCCCATTGACTCAGCCCAGGTCTTGAGACGGCGGGGTGTCCAGTAAACGTAACGTTGACGCGCGCGCGCACGCTGGATGAAGTCGAGGAGCTGAGCGAGGCGATCGAGGATCTTCAGGGACGACCCTGTACTGCTTCGCGGCTGATTGAAGTCGGGCGCGCGCACCAGGATGAGGTCCTTGAGGCGGCGTCGCTGGTCAAAGAGAGTCATCAAAAGTCGATGAATGTCGTTCAGGACGCCTGGCTCCGTAGTGTCTGGCTCGAGCCCGATGCGGGCCACATCCGAAGCGTACGAACGGAGCTGCAGCGAGAGCTGCTCGCCGAGAAAGGTCGCGAGCTCCGCATTGGACCTCGATTTGCTCACGCCCAGTGAAGGAATGCGCGTCTTCAGCTCGTCGATTTCCTTCGCCGAGATGGACGTGCCCTCAAGCTCAAGGAGGTCGAGCTGGCCGCAGAACGCAGAGAGCCGGGTCACGGACGCAGCGGAGGTGTTCTGGAGAGAGAGCGCGCGCAGGTAGCGAGCATTCTCAGCGATGGCTTCGACCCCGGCATCTGAGATCTGCCGCGAGCCGGCAAGCGAGAACCCACGCAGGCGGCGGAAGAGCTGCGGGTACTTGGCAAAGTCGACGCCGGTCCAGTCGATGTGGCGGTTGCCCAGCGTGAGGACGCGCAAGGTACGCGTCATGGCTTCGAGGCGCGCCATGAGATGCCCGCCACTCAGCACGGGAGAGCTCGCGTCGAAGACGTGCATGCCTGCGTGGAGCGCGCGCAGCACGTGGCCGTGCGCAGCAACCTGCTCAAAGGTCGCGAGGCCGAGCTGCGGCAGGTCGCGCAGACTCAGAGTGATGAGGTTCCTGCCACAGGCGCGCATGAGACGCTCGATGCCAGCGTCGGTGATGCGGACGCAGCCATCGAGCGCGAGCGTCGTCAGGGCCTCGCAGCGGTTGATGGCAATACTGCGCAGAGCGAGATCGGAAACCTTATCGCACGAGGCGAGCTTGAGCTCCTGCAGGCTGCTGCAGCGCCGCGTGATGAAATCGACGAGACCGTCGGTGACCGATGAGCAAAAGGAGAGGTCGATGACGCGGATCTGCAGGAGAGGCGACTTGGGGCTCGCGCGCGTCGGCAGCGAGGCGGAAAAGCGATCGAAGCCTGGGATAGCCCTGTAGAACCGAAACCCGTCAGGAACCACGGTGATGTCAGCATGTTCACGAAGGATCAGATGTTGCTGAAGGTCCACCAAGGGCCAGTGGGCACCGAAAGAGAACCCGCACGGTCCGCAGTGGCTCTCCTCGTCCAGCTTGTAGATGCCCTGGATGAAGGCGCTCAGGACTTCCCTGGAGGTTTCGCCTCGCGCGGAACGATCTCTTGTTCCTGTTGTCTGGGCTGCCGCGGCGAGGTCTTTGCTCGGGTCCAGGGTCAGGTTGCAGACATCCTTGTTGCTTCGCAGGATTGGAGACTTCCACAGGGCGTGCAGCAGCACGACAACATGTCGAAGAGTCGCGAGGAGGGAAGTTGTGAAGGTGACCGCCCAGAAAAAGTCCATGGCAGCGGTGTCGCTAAAAAAGTGCAGCCACAGGATGTCCACAACGAGCTGAGGGATGTCTCGGGAGATGTGAAGAATGCCAGCCTTCCTTGCCTGCAGGTAATCGGCATAGTCGTCTTCCGCCTGCTTGGCCAGCGAACGAGCTGTGATACCTGTACGCGGACGAAGGTCCCCACTCGCCCCGAAGTAATGGACCCGACTCGACGCGCTGCGGTAGTACGCGACGACTTCGTTCCCCAAAAGCGGATCAATCATGCTGACAAACCAAATGAGCGCATGCTGGTGTCGCGGTACACTCGAGGTCCATATAAACCGGCGGAGCTCGTTGCCTAAAGACATCATCCGGATCGCTGGCATGTACACCATCAAGATAAAGAGACCGAAGGTGATATGGGCTGCCAGATTCGCCTCCTCACCTTCATCTCCGCTAAGAGGTTTCCACGGCTCCGCCAAAAAGTAGTGCTGGAAGAAACCAACGCCCGTTTTCTCTTCAAACAGAGGTATGGCGGTGAGGAAGAAAAAGGCGTAGTCAGAGACGAAATCTGCCAGCTCGATAACAAACTCAACCCCCGAGCCGAGGTTACGATGAAAGATCATCTTCCGGACCGAGTATGGGATGCTGCTGCGGCGTTGCGGGCGCCTGTCGCCTGCATCCCTGCCTGCACGACCACCACCACCAGTCCCGCACATCAGAGCGAAGAGCCACGAGCACAGTCTGAAGACGGCTCGCCCTTGCGGCTCTGAGGCCTCTTCCTCGCCGGTGACGTCCGCGTGGCGCCTAATGTGTGAGTGCCGCAGCGTGAGGACCCTATCCGTGAACATCTGCGTGAGCTGCAGATAGTCCTCGAGATCCTCCATGAGGATGTCGGTCATGCGCTGGTCGATGAAGCGGCTCTTGATGCGCCCCTTCTCGTCCGTCACCTCCTCGCCCTCCGGCACGTGGACGTACCGATCCACGTCGGCCAGGCGCTGCCCGATGTCCACGGCCGCCTGCACGAGCGCAGGGTCGTACAAGAACTCGCCCGCCTCAATCGCCCTCACGTGCTTGGCCGAGAGGACCTCACGGCACTCCTCGTTCGTCCCGCCGTCCTCACTCTCAATCCAGCCTTCCTCCATGTCCACGACGCGCGCCACCGGCACGGCCCCCTTCATCTTTCTCTCTCTCGCGTGCAGTGTAGTGTGTGCCTGCTGGCTGCCAGCCAGCCTGCCCGCCGCCCGGCCGCGGGCTTGCGGGTTTGCCACGGAGTCGAAGAGCCAGGCTTCCGTGTGGTGCCTTGCAGGCCTTAGCCTTCAAGCGCCTTCAAGGCTATAGCGCCTTTACTGTTAGTTATGAGGGATTCTGGGGGAACGCCGCACGTGCAGCGGCTTCGACCCCGTACCGGAATCGGCGCTCGCGGTCCTCACCTTCCCTTGCGCGTGTGGCGGGCGAGGGCTTTTCGCAGCAGTACATCCTGTGTCCAGTGCTGGTGGCGCCGCCCTGGCCCGTGGCGCCGGCGCGGGCTGCGGTGCGTCAGGCTTGACGCAGCAGTTGCAGTGACTGCAACAAACCACTGGCACTGGCACCACAGGCTGGCGCCCCTGGCGGCAGGGACCGACAGGCTGCATCGCGGTCACGGCCTGACGCGACAGTGCCAACGCAACTTGAAGTCGAACGAAGCTGGCAGCCTGGCACGGTCCGCCAAATCGCTCATTATCGCTGGTCGCGTTGGCAGCCCGGCTGCCCGAGCGGTACGTCGGGGGCAGTAGTTACGGCCCGAGGCGCCCAGCGGCCCAGCAGAGGGCGGGCCCGGGCCCGGCCGGGTAGGAGCCGCAACCTTTTTCAAGTTCCTTCCACCAGCCCGGAAACATGCGCCGGCAGGACTCCGCAGGAAGGCCCCGCCACCCAAGCGGGCGAGCACTGAGCAGCAACCCTCCGAGTCCGAGGTCACGTCATTTTGCAGGGTCTGCCAGTCACCCAGCGCGATGCTTCGTCTGCGGTCATCGTCTGCCGCAGCGCGGCAGCATCCCGGGCCTTACAGTGAGCTCGCTTGTTAGAGATTGCCGCCGCCGGGATCGGCACCGCCCACACTGCTGGCGGCAAAACTAGGGCCTTCCTCAGCCCACTGCCTGGTTAGCGGCCTGTGAAAAGGCTGAAAAGTCCGACTGAGACCGTGACGTGTCAGGCGCCGTGGCTGTGGCGGCGGTGGCAACGAGCATTGACACTGTGCGCGGCGTCAGCGTCGGCGCGAACCGGATCAGTAGGAAGCACGCGATGAAGACGCGCTCGTAAAGATAACAACTGGCGCTCTGGACTCCAAGCAAAGGGATCCGCCGTGGCCATCCACGGAGGCCAAACAGTGAAGAAAGAAGAAGACAGAGACAAGTCCTGCAAGTCCGAGAATCTCAACCACCGACCCGATCCCAAGATGAAACGTCATCATTCGCAGCGTGCTGCGACGTGGGACGCGCTCATCACCGCCATACCCGCGAACGGGACCAGCCACGGCCAGTGCGGCACATCAGAGCGAAAAGCCGAGAGTAAAGCTTGATGAAGGCAGGCAGCTGCGCCGGCATGCAGACGTATCGATCCACGTCGGCCAGGCGCTGCGCGATGTTCGCGACCGCCCGCACAAGCTCAGGAAGTCGCCTGCCTCGATCGCCCTCACGTGCTTGGCCGCACGATGATGGACATCGTGGCTCTTGTCGTTCATTGAAAACCTCCGCACAGTCAACCCGGCCTTGGCTGCGGTGCCACGTGCTGCGTTTGAGGCGTTTGAAGGCCGGCGCGCGTGTGCGGAAAGCAAAGCGAGCTCTGCGCTTGCGGTCCCATGCGCGCAAGCTTAGTGCCAGGAACTCTGGAGAACTTGAGATGTGCTGCTGATACTGGTACAAGGGTACCACCCCCCTGCCCGGGTACTAGCACTTCGAAGTTCAGGCTTCTGCAAACCAAACCTGGCTCGTCCGACGCTCACGCGGCGAGCGCCAGCGCGGGCGCAGACGGGGCTGCGCACGGCGAGGCAAGCCGGCCGCGCGCGAGCCGAGGCAAGCCGCGCGAGCGAGCGAGCTAGCCCGGCGGCCGCGGCGAGCGTCCCGCCGCTCCTGCCGACCACGCGGTGGACGGCGTCCTTCCCGCGCATCGTCGTCGTCGCCGCCGCCGGCCCGGCCGGGCCAGCCTGAGAGCGCGCGAGCAGGCCACGCGACACGAGCAGTCGCTCGCGCTGGCAGGCGCGGGCCGGTGGGCCAAGCCCGGCGGCGAGGAGCCGCGGCCGCCGGCGCTGGCACGGCGGCCTGACTCGGACCCTGACTCGGACAGCCTGAGCTTGAGCGCCGTGGAATCGGGCTCGACTCGGACCACGAATTCTTGTGCAGTCGCGGACGACCGTGGGAAAACCACTGCCGCAGCACGAGCCTCGAGCACTTGCGCGAAGTCGCGCCGCGCGGGTGGCGTCCCGACTCCCGGGCCTTTGGCTGGGAGCTCGGCTGAGGGCCTCGAGGCCAAGCCGAGAGACTGCTCGGGTGGGCGGCACAAAGTCGCTGCTCGCGGGCTCCACGCGCTTGGCGGCGCGCAGAACCCGAAGCTGGTGAAACGAAGGCAGAGACGGCCTCACCGCGTGCTGGGCTCAAGCAAGCTGGCAAAGATGGTGAGCGCGAGCAAGCTGGTGCTCACGTCCGTGCAGGCGGTGCTGCCGATCTTCTTGCTCATGTGCGTGGGCGGCTGGCTCGTGCGGCGCAAGGTGCTGGACCAGCGCTCGGCGGAGACGCTCTCGTACCTGGTGACGAGGCTGTTCGCACCAGCGCTCTTCGTGGTACGCCTGGGCGAGGGCCTCTCGCGCGCGCTCTTCGCAGAGGTGTGGATCATGCTGGTCATGGGCATCATCATCATTGCCTTCAGCTACATCATGTCCGAAGCGCTGGCTTGGGTCGCCAAGCCGACGCGCGCCTTCCGCAAGTACTTTGTGCTGGCCGGCACCTTTACGAACTTTAGCGCGCTGCCGCTCGCCTTCTTGCAAGCCTTTTGCGCGAGCGGGACGATTCGCAAGCCGGAGCGCTTGCAGGTGGCCGGCGAGTCGGTCTACATGGACTCGGACGAGTGTTTGGAGCTCGGCGAGGTCTACCTCTTTCTGTACACCATCGCGCCCAGTATCCTCACCTTTGCCTGCACAAATTTCGCGTCGGCCAGGGACAGGGAAGAGGCGGCCCGTGACCTAGAGCGGGACGCCGCCCGCGCCGCCACGGGCGCGGGCGCGGGCGCGGGCGCGGGCGCGGGCGCGGGCGCGGACTCGACGGACGACGCTACCTCCGCGGCCTCGACCTCTTCGACGGCGTCCGGCTCCTTCGCTGTGCGCGGCGCGGCCCCGGAGGTCGAGGACAACGGCATCGAGCTCGCGCTGCCGCCGTCCGCCGCGTCAGTGACCGCCCCTCCGCCGGCACCCGTCAAGGAGACGGCGGCGACGGCGACGCAGATGCCCGAGGCAACCAAGGGAATTTCCATGTTCATGCTCCTGCTCCAGACCTTCAAGCTGCCGGCCGTGAGCTCGCAGCTGCTCGGGATCTTCATCGCCATGGTCCCACCGTTGCAGAGCTTCCTCTTCGGCGACGACACGGCGGCCTCGCCCTTCGTGGGCGTCCTGCGCCTCATCGCGCCCGGCACCGTGCCGTGCGTTGTCATGGCGCTGTCCAACATGATGGGGCTCAAGCTCGTCGAGACGCGGTACCGCGACCTGCTCGGCGGCAACGAGGACATCACCGGCATTTCGCGCCGCACCATGCTCTGGCTTGTCGTCGGTCGCATGGTGATCATGCCCATCGTCGGCTTTGCGATCCTGTACGCCTGCGTGGACCTCTTTCCCAAGGACCAGATCCTCCTCCTCATCCTCTTTAGCCAGCTCGCCGTGCCCACGGCCAACCTCGTCCCGCTCACCTCGCCCATGGCCCCCGCCAAGATTGTCAGCCTCTCGCTCATCAACCAGTACATTGTCGGGCTCTTCACGCTCACCATCTTCACTTTTCTCGCGCTCACCATCACCACCTCCGTCACCGCCTGAGTTTGAGCTTCGGGAGAATCGAGCACCGAGAGGCTGGTCGCATTCCGCCAAAAGCGAAGGCGAGCACGTGCTCAACGCTGCGACGACCGTCTGTGACATTTGATTGAGTAGTAAAGCCTGTGTTCGCGCTGACTGTGCATGCATACGATCCTCCCCCGCGACCCCGGCCAGGGCCCCCTGACTTTGACGGCTGCCGCTTGTTGACCAAGCTCTCCCACTCTCGCTCTGCCTCCTTGCTGTGAGCGGCCAGCTCGTGGAGTGCCTGCCAGAGCTCGTAGAGAGCCTGTAGAGCTCGTAGAGAGCCTGCCAGAGCTCGTAGAGAGCCTGCCAGTGCTCGTCTCGTGGACTATGCTCTGGCCGGCCTCCTCGCGCGTCTTTTGGCCGCCCTCCCTCTCTTGGTCTTCTTCTCTCCGCGTCTCTCCGCCGAGCAGGCCAAGTCGAAGCTCGCCTCGCTCTAGGCCTAGGCCTAAAGTGAATTGAGAGGCGGTCGTTGATTCTCTCACTCGTCTCTCTCTGACTCTCACGCTCCTCTCGTCGCTCTGAAGCCTCTGATGACATCGTCGACGTGGCCCGCCTCGGACTCGGAGTCGCTGGCCGCCGTTGCGCGGGGCACCTTAAGGCGGGCGGCGGCGCGGCTTGGCGGCGCGGCGACGGGGCGCGCCGTAAGGCGGGCGCGGGCAGGATCGCGGCGGCCACCTTGGCGTCGATCGTGGACGAAGGAAGGCAATCAAATCAAATCAAATCAAATCAGAGCAAAGCCCTTCGCCTGGCCGCGCGAGGCGAGGCGAGGCGAGGCGAGGCGAGGCGAGGCGAGCAGCCAGGAGAGGCGGCCGCGCAGCCCGGCGGCGGCGGCGGCGGCGCGCGGGCGGCGGCGCGCGGCGGCGGCGGCGGCCGCGGCCAGGCGGGCGAGGCAGCGGCTCGCGGCGGCGGCGCGCGGCGCGCGGCGCGCGGCGGCGCCATGTCGATCAAGCTGAGGGAGCTGATCCGCAAGGTGCGCGCGTGCAAGACGGCGGCGGAGGAGCGCGCGGTCATCACGACGGAGAGCTCGCAGATCCGGACGTCGTTCCGCGATGAGGACGCCACGTTCCGGCACCGCAACGTCGCGAAGCTGCTCTTCATTCACATGCTCGGGTACCCGAGCCACTTCGGGCAGATGGAGTGCCTGAAGCTGATCGCGAGCCCGCGGTTCCTGGACAAGCGCGTCGGGTACCTGGGCCTGGCCATCCTGGTGGAGGAGAGCGCAGAGGTGCTGACGCTCGTGACGAACTCGCTGAGCTCGGACCTGGAGCACCGCAACCAGTTCATCCAGGGCCTGGCGCTCTCGGCGTTGGGCAACGTGAGCAACAAGGAGATGCTGCGCGACCTGTCCAACCAGGTGCTCAAGCTCCTCAACCACGCGCAGGTGTACACGCGCAAGAAGGCGGCGCTGTGCGCCGTGCAGATCGTCCGCAAGGTGCCGGACATGGTGGAGGACTTCGTGCCGGTGGCGCTGCAGCTGCTGCAGGACCGCAACCACGCGGTGCGCCTCACGGCGGCCTCGCTGCTGGCCGAGGTGGCGCGCTCGCAGCCGCGCTACATCAAGAAGGTGCGCAAGGCCGTGCCGCACCTCGTGCGCCTGCTCAAGGATCTTGTGCTCAGCGGCTACGCGCCCGAGTACGACGTCAACGGCATCACCGACCCATTCCTGCAGGTGCAGGTGCTGCAGCTCCTGGGCCTGCTCGGCAAGGACCACGCCGCGGCGTCCGAGCAGATGAACGACATCCTCGCACAGGTCGCCACCAACACGGAGGGTAACCGCAACTCGGGCAACTCCATCCTCTACGAGTGCGTGCGTACCATCCTTTCCATTGACTGCGAGGACGGCCTCCGCGTGCTCGCCATCAACATTCTCGGTCGCTTCCTGTCCAACCGCGACAACAACATCCGCTATGTCGCGCTCTACATGCTCAACGACGTTGTCGAGGTCGACAAGGAGGCTGTGCAGCGCCACCGGGAGACCATCGTGGACTGCCTGCGCGACGCGGATTCCTCTATCCGCTCGCGCGCCATCGAACTCGTCTTTGCGCTCATCAATCGCGAGTCCGTCGTGCCTCTCGCCAAGGAGGTCCTGCACTACCTGGTCGTCGCGCCGCAGGAGCAGCGCGAGTCGCTCTGCACGCGCCTGCACGACGCCGCCTTTCTCTACGCACCCTCCAAGGCCTGGCAGGTTCATACCATGGTCTCGGCGCTCTGCATCGCGGGCGGTCGCGCGCGCGACCAGGTCTGGCAGTCCACCGTCGCGCTGGTGGGCCAGCCCGAGGCGGAGGCCTTCCGCCCTGCTGTCGTGCACCGCCTCTTCGACGCGCTCAGCGAGGACAAGTCGCAGCGCGGTCTCGTCAGCCTCGCCGTCTGGACCCTCGGCGAGTACGGCTCGCTCCTGCTTGCCCCGGCCGACCGCGAGGACGGCGTTGACGGCGAGCCCTACGCACCTCGCTCCGAGGACGCCGTTCTCGACCTGCTCGAGTACACGCGCCGCGACCACGCCGCGTCCGTGGAAACCAAGGCCATGGTGCTCAACGCCTACGTCAAGCTTTCCACCCGCTTTCACGAGACGCGCCCAAGAATTGCGGGCCTCCTCAAGATCTACGAACAGTCCATGCACGCCGAGCTCCAGGCCCGCTCCACCGAGTTCTCCGCCATGCTCCTCGGCGACTTCGACCCCTCCATGAAGGCCGATTGGCTCGCGCAGATGCCCGCGCCCACCGATGAGGAGCTCGCCGAGCGCCGCGTCAAGGCCGCCGAGGCTGTTCTCGGTGGCGACGACGACGACGACGACGACGTTGGCTCGCTCGGCCAGGATGATGACGACGACGACGACGACGATGATGACAGTGAAGACAGTGACAGCGACGAGGAGGAGGCGCGTGCGAGGCGCAAGGGCAAGAAGGCGTCCCGGCAGCCCGCGGCGCAGCAGCAGGACGCGCTCGACATCTTTGGAGGCGCCCCAGCCGAGGCGGCGCCCGCCTCCTCGAGCGGCGCCGGCACCCTCGATGTTTTGGAGGAGATCTTTGGCGGTGGGGGCGGCGGCGGCGGCGGCGCGAGCAGTGCCGCCCCCACGCCGGCCGCCGCGCCCGCGCCCGCGCCCATGGGCGGCGGTGACGACGACCCCTTTGGCATGTTTGGTGGCGGCAGCAATGGCAGCTCCAATGGCACCAGCAACGGCGAGTCCTTCCCGACGCTCAACGCCTTCAGCAAGGACGGCATTTCCGTCACGATGGACTTTGCGCGAGGCGCCGCTGACAAGGAGGCCATCGTGACTGCCACTTATTCCAATAACAACGGCGAGGAGGTCTCCGGCTTTATGTTGCAGAGCGCCGTGCCCAAGTTCATTTCCCAGCGCATGGAGTCGCCCACCGGCCATACTCTCGCTCCCTTTGGCGCATCCACAATCCAGCAGCGCATCGTGCTCGTCAACTCCATGCAGGGCTCCAAGCCGATTGTCATGAAGATCAAGATCACCTACACCATCTCCGGGCAGCAGCGCGTTGAGCAGGCCACCGTCCAGGGCTTTCCGCCGTCTCTCTAATGCTTCTGATGCTGTGGTGAGGTGTGGTGGCTGCAGAGAGAGGTGAGAGGAGATCGCACCGCCACGCGCACAAGCGCGCGAGTAGCTAGCCTCTAGCTGGCTACCTGGCTAGCTAGCGAGCTGGCCGCGGGCTGACGCGACACACGCTGTTAGTAGCGAGCGCGCACCATAAACTGAAGTAGCACAGGCAGGCAGTAACTTACTGAGTTCTTTCCTTCTGGCATCTGGCTGGCTGAGGTCAGTGGTGCCACGGCGAACTGCCTGCAGCGGACTGAGCAGACCCCGAAGCCCCTGGTAAAGCTGCAAGGAGTGCGGCGGCAGATGGAGAACTGCAAGCGCTCGTTCTCTTGCCAAAGAGGCCTCGACGTAGTTGCACGCTTTCTTTTTCGACGTCAAGCCTTGACAGGACTGCACTGCGCTCTGTGCAGAGCATCGCCGACGTGTAGCATGGCGCTTGTTCGAGTTCAGAAACATGTTTTAGAAAGCTCGGACTACAAAATGGTGCCGCGCAGTCGTCAAGTCGTACACGAGTTCGGCTCGGACGCAAGAGGGCCTGCGAATAAAATATAGAGCGGTTGCCACCCGGTGCCTGGTGCCTGCCTGCCTCAACGGCGACCCGTTGGCCCTCGTTGTTTTTGCTGCTGATGCTGTTGTTATTGTTGCTGCTACTGCTGCTGCCTCCTGCCAGCGTCCCTTTCTTGCGTTACATCCACGCATCCATCTATACATGCCTCTCAGACGCTGGGAGCGGTGGCATTGGAGGTGATGATGAGCGCCAGGAGACACCAGCCGACCATGGAGAGCATACCAACGAAGTACTGATTGATCATGCCGAGCGAGATGAGCTGGCCGTACTTGGGCGGGGCAATGATTGCCGCAAAATTGGCGGTGGGCACAAAGGTCTCGGAGAAGAGTACAATGAGGAGCATCTGGTCGCGGGGAAAAATGTCGAGAATGGAGTAAAGAATGGCAAAGGAAATGCCGGGGATGATGAACATCCTGCCAAAAACGAAGGTGAGCATGGTGACGCGCGAAATGCCGACGACGGACTCGTCGCCACCGAGAAGGTCGCTGTAGGACGTCTGGCCCATCTTGATGCCCATCATGGTGGCGAGCGCGAAGACGACCGTGGGCACAAGGCCCGGCGCGAGAATGCGCAGCACGCCGACAAAGGGCGCCGCGGCGGTGTCGTCTGCGAACAGCCAAGCCTGCAGGGGCGCGATCATGGCGATGACGATGGCAATCAGCTGTGAGGCCACGGCCGGCTGCAAAAAGGCCTTGCCGAGCGTGATCCAAAAGGTCGGGCGGCTCTCGCGCGAGGCCGCCGACTGGGATGCCTGAGTGTCCTGCCTCCGCGGCTGCACAGCGGCCGGGACCTGCGCGGCGCTGGCATCCACACTCGTCGGCTCAACGGCTGGTGGAAGCGCCAGCTCAACGCCATTGTCGGCGTCTGGAGCGTCGGACTGTGGCACCTGATGCAGCTCGATGTGGTCCGGGTTGGGCGCTGGCGCGCCAGCGGCTTGAGGCGTCTTGGTCTTGTCTGCCGCTGCTGCGCTCTGGTCTTCAATGTCAGCTTGCGGCTCCGCGTTGCTGACGCGCTCCAGGCGCTGCGATAGCATGGAGCCGATGAGGAAGAGCAAGATTGTGGGGCCAACGACGTAGAGCACGACATAGACCTCGCCGAGCTCCTGACACTCGGTCTGCGAGAGGAACTCGCCGGCGCCTTCCGCGCGGAGGCGCGCTGGCGCCCGGATGTCCGTCGTCGAGCACAACGCAGAGACGAACACCAGAGGGAGCCCGTTCGAGTTTGGAAAGGTGTAGGCGAGGATGAGCCAGGGCCGGAACTCCTGCGTCGGCTTGCTCAGCCACGACAGGATGCAGCCCACGGTTGCATTGAAGGTGATAATGCCCAAGCCTGCGACGCAGAGAACCCAGATCTCCTTGAAGAGCTCCGGCGAGAGGCCTTCACCCAGTCGCAGGAAGAACAGGCTCGGGCCCAAGAAGTTCTTGACCAGAAAGCCCATCACCCGCGCAGAGTTCTTGTCCAGCAGGCCGCGCCGCACCAGGTATGCGCCGATGAGCATAATGATGAAGACCGGCAGCACCGCCGTCACGGACGCCAGGATGAGCGTGCCCACATTGGCCGACATGTCCGGGCCTGCTCGCGAGGACTGCCGCGCCGCGCGCGCTGGCGCTCGCGCTCGCGCTCGCGCTCTCGCCGCTCTAGCTAGCTAGTGCGCCTCGCCGGCACGTCGAGCCGGAGGAAATGAAATGCGCAGGCTCGCGGGGCGCTGCCCTGCCGACTCCGCTGCGCTCCAGCCAGCGCGAGGCTGCGAGGGGCCCGAGATTCAGGTATGCCCGTGCCGTCCCAGGCGCGCGGCGCGCCCGCGGCGCGTTGCGAGAGCGCTGCGCTCGGTGCGTCTGCCGGTGCCGTCTGGTTGGTCTTGCAGCATTGCTCGGCACGAGACCACCACAATGCGCCCTCCAGAGGACCTGCCTGGCCTCGCCTGATCAGCAATCATCATGTCGTCATCACCGTGACCACCATGATCACTGCGGCACTGCAAGTGGCGCCGCAGATGCACTGTTGCGCCAGACTCTGATCTTGATCTGACCAAGCAGTCAGCCTGAGCGGAGCAGCCGCGCAGGTGCATAATTACTCGGAGCATAGGACTCGGAGGTTGCCAACGCGGTCGCAGTCAGGACGAGTCTGGACGACCACTGCAACGGCGCGATCATGATGCGGTGGTGGCTGGACTCGGAGCGCTGCAATGCCTTCGTCTCGATGACACTGGAGCGGTGAGCTCGATCGAGCTCAATGCGAGAACGGCGAGGGATGCACCACGCCTCTGACCTGACAAGACGGAGAGCCTGAAGCTGCAGGCTTTGCGCGAGATGGTGTCGCACCGATGACCTACCAGACAAGGTTGTACGTAACTTGCAGCCGCGTGGCCAGCTAGAAGGCTGGCGGCAGTCGCTTCAAGTTGCGTTGGAAGCCTCACTGTCAGTCGGCATCCTTGCTTTCAATCGAAAAGGCGGATCAGGCCAGCGCCGCTGGGCCGGTTATGACGAGGTCCGTGAACCGCGGCCAGGTTGGGTTCTGCGAACCGTAGCCAGCCAGTCAGGCGCCGAAGGTTTCTAACTGCGCAGGAGCGAGTCAAGAGGAGGGGGATCGCTTGTTGGAACGAGCGACGAGAGCAATCGCTCGACTTGGTCGCACAGGGTGATTTGGCCAAGTCCCATGCTCGGAACGCATGGACTAAGCAAGAGGCGAGTTCCTCGTCCGAAGCGGGCATTCAGCTTCAAGGCTGGCTGCAAACGAGGCGAAAGTCTCGCCCAGAGCAAGCTGTCCTGTTCACGGCGGCACCTTGAGCCAGCGGGCACGGCGATACACTGCGAATTATTGCGAATTATTACTGGGAAAGGCGTGTCGAACACAAAGCACATTATTGTGCTCTCACCGAGAGTGCGCTCCTCGCCCGGAGTAAGATCCTCGCCCGGAGCAAGTTCCTCGCACGAGCCGAGTCAGCGCAGCTCCTCGGGCCTGGACCACGCCTCGCGTTGTCGTGTTTCTGTTCTTCGCTTGAACTTCGTCCTACCTAGTGCCCGGTAGCTCGTACCCACCGCCGTGGTATCCTAACATGTAAGTAGTATCCTTGTCGCTCGCCGCTCGCAAGTGACCTTGTCCTTCAACCTTTCCAATGCCCCTGTTTGTGGGAGTTTGTGGGAGTTCCTACAAGTCACAAGCTGAGTGTATACGCGATCATCAAGCCTCGTCCTGGCCGCCGGCCCGCTACCCACCAGTCCGAGCTCATCATTCACGCCCTGGCCTGTCCCCCCGAACCTGCCCTGGCCAGAAACGCTGGTCTTACCTCCGCGCCCGAGCGCCTGCGCCGTTTTCCTGAGGGCGGCCTCGGAGACAATGCAGTCGTACTACGGGCACAGTCAGACGGCGCTTCGCCATCTTCCGCAGTGCGCTGCGGCTGCAGTGCCAGCGCAGCTCCTCGCCCTCCGGCCGCGATGATGATCTCAGTGCTTTCGCCTTGACCGGCTGCCGCAGTAACGCAGTTGGTTGGATTGCCGCCGCGGCCGTGCTTTGACAGCGAGTGGCCGCTCAGTGGCGTACGTGCGATCTCGGAACGCGGCCGTGAACCGGCGGCGCCGGGTCAACTGCGGCAAAGTCAAGTCAGGCGGCGTCAGGCGCACCTGCAGCCACCCACGCAGTGGCACACGGCGAGCTCCGCGACTCCGCGGCAGGCACGCTCGCACGCACGCACGTTCGCCGCGTGCGCGGCGCGGAAGACGACGCCGCGCGCGGCGCGGTGGCAGAGGCTGCCAGTGCCGGCAGTGGCAGTTCCTGGCCACGATGGCGTCGGTGGACATCAGCGTGCTGGTGGTGTCAGCGCTGAGCGCCACCGTGCCTGTGTTCCTCATCCTGGGCGGCGGCGCGTACGCAGTGCGGAGAGGCATCCTGGACGAGCGCAGCGCGCAGACACTTGGGTGGCTGTCGAAGAATGTCTACGTGCCGGCGCTGCAGGCCACACGCCTGGCGCAAGGGCTCAGCGTAGAGGTCTTCATGGATGTAGGCTGGTTGCTTTTCCTCATGGGGGGAGTCTACACCGTGTTCAACTTCGTGACGGCATGCCTGCTGGCAGTCGTGGGCAAGCCCACGCCGAATTTCCGCAAGTACTTCATCTTCATGAGCACTTTCATGAACTTTTCTGGGTACGTGGCTCAGCCTGTGCACGCTCGCCACTCTCCTCGCCTGGCCGGATCAACTGACAAGTCGCAACGCGCAGACTCCCGCTCGTCTTTCTTGAAGCGCTCTGCGAGGGCGACATCCGACGACCACCACGGCTTGTGGCGCAGGGCGAGAGCGAGTTCTTCACGCCCTCGGAGTGCAAGGAGACCGGACAAGTCTATCTGGTACGTGTCCTCAATCACAGCAATGCGAGCACTGCTCTCCCGTGCGGATCGCTGACGCCTCTCGCCCCCATCCACTCGCCACAGTTTACCTGCATCATTATTCAGAGCATCTCGCTCTACACGTCGGGCAGCTTGCTGTCCACGTACCAAAAGAGCTTGGACTACAAGGCGGAGCGCGCCTCCACCCGTGAGAGCCGCACCAACGCCGCCAGCGCCAGTCCATTGGCCGACGGCAATAGCAGCAGCAGTGCACAGGCCAGCACCCCCAGCGCGACCGTGGAGGACCGCGCTGATGACGAGGACGGGGATGAGGTGGAGCTCGCGCTGCCACCAGCGCCGGCCGCCGCCACTGCCGCCACCTCCAAATCAGACGCCATGGCGCCCAAGCGGTCCTTCGCGCCGTCGATGCCCGAGTCCGAGGCCGGCAAGGACGACGACGACGAGGAGGAAGATGAGCCCCGCGGCGGTCCGCTCGCGCGGTGCGCGGCGACCTGCGGCAAGCAGCCGCACCGCCCGGCGCTGCCGTGGATCATCCTACGCGCGCTGGCGCAGCCGCCCGCCATGGCGCAAATCATCGGTATCATCATTGCCTTCATCCCGCCGCTCAAGGCTTTTCTCTTCGATGAGAGCTCGGCGGCCGCGCCCTTTGTAAGCGTGTTGTACATTCTGGGCCCCGGCCTGGTGAGCGTGGTGAACATTGCGCTCGCAGTCATCATCGGCCTCAAGTTGCGCAAGACGCCCTACTCGATGCTGCTCGGCGGCGACGAGGAGGTCATGGGCATCTCGCGCCGCACCATGGCCACGCTCGTTTTGGGCCGCATGGTGGTCGTGCCGGCCATCGCGCTCGGGCTCATCTACCTGGCCGTGCAGAACAACGTGTTCCCCAACGACCAGCTCTTCATCCTCATCATGTGTCTCGAGGGCCTCGTGGCGCCGGCCAACATGGTGGCTGTCATCAGCCCGCCGCATGAGGGTCAGATCATTTCTCTGGCGCTCATCGCCGACTACGCCGTCGGCATTGTCTCCATGACCTTTTACACTTTCCTCGCGCTTTACATTTCCACAGAGGCCACCACGCCAACGGACGTCTAGCTAGGACGCGCCAAGAGAGAGAGAGAGAGAGAGTTTCGCTTTCGTCTCGAATTTTTGCTGCACATTTGTTGTATTCGGGCAGCTTCCTTCACGATTCATCATCATCGGTGATGGTCTCAGCAGGCGTGTTGCGCAATTCTAAAATAACCATGTGCGTCACTGAAACAACAATAAATAAGACGGGTCGCTGTCGTGAGCGCGCGCTCACAGACCATCCTCGTAGGTGGGAAGGGTAGTGGCGTTGTTGGTAATGATGAGGGCCAGCATGGTCCAGAGCGGCAGCGAGATAATGCCGACAATGTACTGGTTGACAATGGAGAGCGAGATGGTCTCGGAGGTCTTGGGCGGGCACAGGATGGAGGTCATGTTGGCCGAGGGGCAGCCGAACTGCAGCGCGATGACGAGAAGCAGAATCTGGTCGTTGGGCAGCACGCCGGTCGCGACAATGGCGTAAAAGAGCATGAAGCTCACGGCCGGCACGAAGATCATGCGGCCGATGACCAGCGTGGCCATGGTGCGCCGCGAGATGCCGGTGGTCTGCTCGTCTCCGCCCAGCAAGTTGCGCCAGGGCGTCTTGGAGATCTTGAGGCCGATGATGGTGGCCAGCGTCATGCCGGCCACCGACACGAAGCCGGGCGCCACGAGGCTGAGGAAACTGGCAAAGGGCGCCAGCGCCGAGTCCTCCGAGTACAGGTAGTTGCGGACCGGCGGCACGAGCGCCACGGAAATGCCCATGATCTGCGACACCGTGATAGGCTGCGTAAGCGCCGTAAAGGCGAGCCAGACCAGCGACAGCTCACCCCCGGTGCGCGCGGCGCTCTTGGCGCCGCTGCGCATGCACAGCCGCCAGCGCGCCTTGGGCTGATCCTTGTCATCACCGTCGCTTGCGGCGTCGCCGTGCTCCGACTCCGGCATCGAGTTCGCGGCGAGCCGCGGCTCCTCCGAGTCGGCATCGTCCTGGGCCTTGCCGGCGACCGTCACGCGTGCCTCGTCGTGGAGCGCCTCCTCGACCGGGCCCTCCAGGGCCAGCTCGGGGCCGCTGCCCTGGCTGCCAGCGTCCTCGAGCAGCTGCTCGCCCACGACGCCCTCCTCAAGCTGCAGCTTCTCCTCGGTCTCCTTGGCGGCCGCGGCGGCGGCGGCGGCGTCCGCCTCCTCCTCCTTCTTGGCGAAGGCGCGCAAGATGGCGCCTGACCCGTACAGTGCCACGGACGGCAGCAGCACGAGCGTGAACAGGTAGGTCTCGCCGAGCTCAATGCACTCGCTCCGCGACATGTACAGGTCCTCGCCGGGCACCTGCAGGCGCATCGGCTTCTTGATTGTGCCGGTTGCGCACAGGCTCTGAATGAAGGCGATCGGTAGCTGCGCAGCGCGTCCATGTGTCCGTCAGTCCACCCAGTCCAAGGCAAGCGAGAGTGAGCTCCTCGCAACGTACCGCGCTAAAGTACTGGAAGGTGATATGGAAGATGGTGTAGCGGCGCATCTTGGGCACCGGCTTGCCCAGGAACGTGAGGAAGACGCCGCACACCAGGTTCACGAGCGTGACGCAGATGCCGGCCACCACGAGCATCCACACCTCCGCCAGCAGCTCTCTGCTCAGCCCCTGCGAGAGTCGCGAGAACTGCAGCGCTGGCACCCATAGCCTCGTGCACAGCGCGCCCAGCGTCGCCGCGCTTCGCCTGTCCAGGATGCCGCGCCGCACCCAGAGGATGCCGAGCGCCAGCATCAGAAAGATGGGCACCGTCGCACTCAGCGACGTCACCACGAGCGTGCCTACGCTCAGCATCTTGCTCGCCGCCTGCGGGTCCGGCGCCTTGCGTTGACCAGCCGGTGGGTCTCGCACGTCGTGCCACGGCTCCTTCCGCTCGCCCGCCGCCGTTCGTTCGCCGCCGCCGCGCGCCTTCCTTGCGAGCCCGTTGCGCGGGAGGAGCACGCACGCACGCGCCTGGGCCTGCCGCCGCCGCCCGCGCCCGCTCGCTGCGCCGCCGCCGCCGCTGCCCGCCGGCAAGAGTTCAAGCTTTGCGCTCAAGAAGCGCGCAAGCGCCCAGTGCCGCGTTCCTGGCGCGGGACGGCCGCGCCGCGTCCCGGGCTAACTGAGGTCTGAGGTCAGTCAGTCTTGCGGCCACTTCGCGGGCGGCGAGGCCGAGTCGGAGCCCGTGCGGCGTGCGGCGCCCGTGCTCCGTGCTTGGCGGGCTGGCGCTGCACCGGCTGCTGGCAGAGCCTGGCAGGGAGTGCAATGCACCGCGGTCGATTGCTTGCACGCGCGTTGCTCCGCTTTGATTCGATTCGCGGTCTCGCACGGCCAGGGGGCGATTCCTGCGTCGCTCGTTACGTATGCCACGATGACGGCGCGGCGAGAAGTCATGGCTTGACAAAGGTTGGGGCGCAGCGAGGCTCGCTCAGGCTGTCGGTGCTCAGCTGCGAACTTTACTACTGGCCCGATGCTGGCAATGACATGGCATGGCAATCTCGAAGGGACTCGAGCCGTGTATGCCACGCCATTGCGGCCATGCGCTGCCGCTGCCACTCAGCCACTGGCAGCGCGCCGGCGGCTGCCGCGCGACGTCGTCCAGCGGCGCCAGCCAGCGCCTTGCTTGGCTCCTTCGTGAACTGGACGGAGGCGGGACCGGGGCGGCTACAGGTTGCACTTCACCAGGAACTGCGCGACGAGCGCAGTTCCACTGCCAACGCCGTCGCGGCGCGGCTGCAAACCCCGTCCGAGCCGCACTGGCCGCGCCCTGGCGGCTGGGTAGTCGGCTCGCTCGCGACACGCACGCACGCACGCAGGCGGCAAGCATGGCGGGCGCCGGGTCGATGATCCTGGCCTCCTTCACGGCCATCGTCCCGGTCTGCATGCTGCTCGGGTTTGGCGCCTGGGCGGTGCGCAAGGGCATCCTGGACGAGCGCGTAGGTTGGCGCCCCACGCGCGCGTGAAGAAGACCCTGGCTGACGGCGCTTGGTCGCGTTGCAGTCGTCGGCGACCTTGAGCTTCCTGACAAAGTGGGTCTTCATCCCGGTCGCGCAGTTCTACCGGCTTGGGTCAGGGCTGTCGGCGGAGCTCTTCAGCGAGACGTACATGATCTTCTTGGCGAGCATGGCCATCATCGCGTTCAACCACATCGTGGCGCGCATTGTGATGCGGTTCGCGCGGCCAACGCGCGAGCTGAGCAAGTGGGCTTTGCTCATGGTGACCTTTCCTAACTTCACGGGCATGCCCATCGTCTACGTGTCAGCCTGCTGCTCCACGTACTCGGTGCGTCGGCCGCCGCGCCTCATGACGGCGGGCAGCGACCCTTACCTGTCGTCGGACGAGTGTGTGGAGCTCGGCGAACTTTACCTCTTCATCGCCGTCATCTTCCCGTCCATCATGCTCTTCGCGACCGGCAACGTGCTGCGTGCGCCACCGCCACCAACAGGCGCCCGCAAGGAGGTCGTTGTTGAGAACACACCTCCAACAAGGGTCGAGGAGGCCCTGAACGCCAACGACGACGATGACGACACGGAGCTGGCGCTGCCGCCGCCATCACCGCTTAGAGCTGGAGCGTCCATGGACCCGCCGTCGCAGACCGCGCCGGTCATAAGCGAGGAGGTCGCCGCAAAAGGCTCGCCGAGCTGCCTCGCGCAGGCTACCACAAAGGACTCGCCGAGCTGCCTCGCCAAACTCTCGTTGCGACGCTTCGGCTATCTCTTGATGCGTGCCTTCGCACAGCCGTCCGCTTTCGCTCAGGGCCTGGCCATTGCAGTGGCGCTCATCCCGGGAGTGCAAGACTTTATCTTCAGCAAGACCTCGGTTGTGGCGCCCATCGTGAGCGTTGTGCGCGTCATCGCACCCGGTCTGGTCTCGGTCATCACGCTGGCGCTCGCCACACTGCTAGGTCTCAAGCTGAAGCGCACGCGTTACCGTGACTTGCTCGGCGGCGACGAGCTCGCGGTGGGCATCTCGCGGCGCACCATGGCCGGCATCGTGCTGGCGCGCACTGTCATCGTCCCGGGCCTCAGCTTTGGTCTGCTCTACCTCTTGCTCACCTACACGGACGGCTTGCCGCGGGACCAGATGTTACTGCTCATCATCGCCTTCGAGACGATGAACCCGTCTGCTACGGTCAGCACACTGCTGGCGCCGCCCAAGCAAGGCCAGATTCTGAGTCTCGCCCTCATCAACCAGTACCTCGTGGGTCTCGTCTGCTACACGATCTGGTACGGCCTGGCGCTGCTCATCACGACGCAGGCCACGGCGCCGGTCGACGACGGCGATGCAGTGGGTCTGTAGAACTGGTCAAGGTAGACATGGTCATTGAGTTCACACATGTAATGTAACCTAGCCTACTTCGAGTCTTCATGCTACAGGTTTGGCTCCGATGGCTCCGACGTCATGGCGAGCGCCAAAAAGCACCACAGTGTCATGGTCAGAATACCAACAACGTCTGTGTCGTCGTCATCTTCATGTCAGTCAAACCCGTATCTCGCTGGCTCGCCGTCGCTCCATCCCTCGCTCCGCAACCTCCGCTCCGGTTCACGGAGAACTTACACATGTTGACAATGGCCAAGCTGATGATCTGGGACTCGTTCGGCGGCGCCAAGATGGAAGCCATGTTGGCGCTGGCGCTCATGGCCTGGAAGAGAATGAGGAGCTGCAGCATCTGGTCCTTGGGCAGGAGGTCAGCGAAGAAGAAAAAGCACAAGAAGACGAGGCCCGGGATGATAACCATGCGGCCCAGCACCATGGTGGCCATGGTGCGCCGTGAGATGCCCATCTCGTTCTCGTTGCCCCCGAAGAGGTCCTTGTACCTGGTGGCGTTCACCTTGAGGCCAATAATAGCTGCCAGCGCCAGCGAACCCATCGACACGAGCGCCGGGGCCATGAGCTCGAGAAGACCCACAAAGGGGGCTGCCGCGGACGACTCGTCAAAGACCCAGCTTTGCAGGGACGGGATGAGCGCCACGATAAGGCCAGCGACCTGCGCGCACGTGGCGGGCTCCGTCAGGCCGTAGAGCAGGGTGAGCAAGGCGCGCTTGACGCGCCGCAATGCGCTGGGCCGCGCCTGGGCGCTCACCTCCTTCGTCTCCTCTTTGGACCCGGCCGTGGTGGCGACGGCGGCGCTGCCGACGGCGGCGCTGGTGGCGGACTCGGAGCCCAGACCGACGACTGTCGCACAGTGCGAGTCGCTGGTACCCGTTGTGACGAGCTCGGGAGCGGGCAGTGCGAGGTTGACCTCGTCGCGTCCGGCGGTCTCCAGATCGCTGCGCTCCAGGACCGCGACGCCGGCCAGGCCAGGGCCTGGCTCGGCATCCGAAACTGATTCCTTTGTCTCCGTGACCTGGCGGTCTCCTGCGCCAGGGTCCTTCGTCTGGCCATCCTCCGTCTCGTTTTCTTCGCGTGCGCGAATTGTCCGCATAATGCTCGCCGACGCGTACATGGCAATGGACGGGAGCAAAACGAAGGTGGCCAGGTAGGTCTCGCCGAGCTCCGTGCACTCGGAGGAAGTCATGTACTCATCCTCACCGTCCACATAGAGACGCGAGGGCCAGCGCACGGAAGTGGATCGGCACGTGGCATGGATGAAGACAAGAGGCAATGCCGTGGCGCGCTGAAAGGTCAGCGTATGCACCATCCACGGGCGCAGCTTGCTTGTGGGCTTGCCGAAGATTGGGAGCGCCAGGACGAGGCCGCAGACCATGTTGAAGAGCACCATGGCGCCGCCCAAGCAAAAGAGAACCCAGCCCACTTCCTTGAAGGCCTCCCTGCTGAGCCCCGCGCCTAGACGCGTGAATTGCAGCGAGGGTGCGAGCAGGTTCTTACTCACGAAAGAGAGTGTCGAGGCGCTGCGCTTGTCGAAGATGCCGCGCCGCACCAGCCATACGCCCAGGAGAAGGATTGCCATGACCGGCACGGTCGCGCTCAGCGACGAGACCGCCAAGCTTGCGATGCTGATCATGTTTGCCCGATGACAATCGCAGAGGAGCGCCCTCCTACGATGGCCGGGCTCCTTGTAGAGCGAGCGAGCCTTTCGGAGCAGAGCAGAGCGAGCGAGCCTGATGGCGCAGAGCGAGCAAAAGTGCTCGCTTCCCATTCTGGTCTGCTGTTGCTGCCGCTGTTGCTGCCGCTGCTGCTGTTGCTTCGCCGCGCCGGGCCAAGCGCTCGCTCCCCACAAGACCTACTAGCCAGTAAATGTTGCAGTCGCAAGCGCCCGAGCCGAGGGGTCGACTCATCACTGGCTGGTCTGAAGCTCGGAGCGACGGCCCGGGCCCGGGGCCCGCACTGCCAATGCAGTAGTGATGGGCGGCTACAGGTGCGCCCGAGTTCACATTTGGAGGGGCGCGCCGCAAGCACGCCACGCGCTGGCGCATTCAGTGATCACTGCCAGCATACGGCCCGACCTGGAGCGGCAGATCCATTGCACGCACTGTTCAGAAGTGATGTTGGACCCTCATCTTATCCAAGGCTCTCTCCGACGCGGGTGCCTGACTCAGGCCCAAGGGCGTCCGTGAGTCCATAACAATCCTGGTGGCATACGCACAAGGAGGTTTCCGCGCGCGCCACCGCGCAGATGCAAGGGATGGTTTCAACCGCTTTTGTGCCAAGAAAAAACTGAAAAGGCGTCTGCCGGCCGAGCAGCGGCGTACGGCACACAGCGTCTAGGAGTTCTTTCTGCAAAATAATTTACTTTTACAGTTTGACCCGCCCGCCCGAGCTGCGCGCTGCAATCATCATCAACTTGAGCTGGTGACGAAGAGCGTGAGGAAGGTGAAAACGGTCATGGAAAAGATGCCGATGATGTACTGGTTGACGAGGGCGAGGCCGATGATCTGTCCGGCCCACGGCGGGGGGCAAATGGCAGACATGGAGGCGGAGGGAACGAAGGTCTCCATGAGTAAGATGATGCGCAAGAGCTGGTCGTCTGGGAAGAGGTCCAACGCCAGCCAGAGGAGGACGAACTCGATGGCTGGGATGATGATGGTGCGGCCCAGCACGAAGACAGCCATGGTGCGGCGCGAGATGCCCATGACCTTCTCGTCTCCGCCGATGAGCTCCTTGTACTTGGTCCTGGTGACCTTGAGCCCGATGAGCGTGGCCAGCGCGATGTTGACAATGGAGACGAGGCCAGGCGCCAGCAGCTGCGGCACGGCCATGAAGGGCGCGGCCGCGCTGCTCTCGTCAAAAAGAAAGTCCTGCAGAGGCGGGATGAAGGCGATAATGACCGCCAGAATGGCGCAGCTTACGGCTGGCTGCGAGAATGCCTGCCAGAGTACCTTGAGCACCTCGGCGCGTCGCGACGACGGTGACATGGGCCTTTCAGCGTCCACCTCATCAGTCTGCGCCGCGCTCGTCTCATGCCGGGCGTCCACCGCCGAGCCCGAGCCCGAGCCCGAGCCTGAGCCCGAGGACGGCCGGCTCTTTTCCTGGTGCAGAACGTTATGCGGCGGCTCCGACGACTCGAGCGGCGCTGGGAGCGCCAGCTCTGTGTCGGCGTCATCCAAGGAGTCGTGTGCAGCAGCTGGCGGCGAGGAGGACAATGCGGGCTGCTGCGCGTCGCCAGAGGGCGCTGAGGCCGGGTCGATCTCGTCCGGGCAGGGCGGCTCGCTGGAGGGCAGTGAGGCGGAGGCCGCCGAGGCCAGGTCGCCCTCGGTGTGGGCCAGGATGGTCGCTGACGCGTACATGAAGATGTCAGGAAAGAGCGTGTAGACAAAGAGGTAGACTTCGCCGAGCTCTACGCACTCGTCCTCCTCCATGAACTCGCTGGCGCCGTCCGTGAGCAGGCGCGAGGGTCGCCGGACCTTGCCCGAGCCGCAGATGCTGCGAATGAAGACCAGCGGGAGGCCGGTGATGTTGCAGCAGCAGAGCGCGTAGAGCATCCACTTGCGGAAGGCGGGCACGGGCCGCGCTACGACCACGTGCAGGGAGCCGAGCACTGCGTTGGTGGCCACGACGATGAAGCCCATGACGAACATGGGCCAGACTTCGAGGAAGAGCGACTTGGACAGCCCGCTGCCGAGGCGCACCAGGAGCAGTGACGGCACGTACCAGTATTTGGTCACGAAGCCGATGGCGGCCGAGCCCTTGGCGTCCAGAATGCCGCGCCGCACGCACCAGATGCCAGCGCCCAGCATGATGAAGACCGGCAGCACGGCCGTGACGCTTGTCAAGATGAGCTCCGGTACGCTGATGGCGCTCGCCATGGTGGCCGAGCGACCGAGCGACCTTGTTTGGCCAAGCGAGCGTCGGAGGCAGGCGCTGCCCTGGGCGCCCGAGCAGCTCTCTCTCGAGCCAGTCGCTCTAGCTTAGAGATCTAGCTCTCTCGAGCTTGACGGACAGCCAGGCAGCGCCGCCAGGCCGTCCGAAGCGGCCGACAAAGTGACGCGCCACGCAAGCCTCCGCCCCGGCGCCCACACAGGACAGGCCTGCTTGCCCCCACGCGCTGTGCGCCAATGCCGCCCCTCCCTCGTGTTTCGACGACGACGACGACGAATAAACTCAGCACAGACGGTGATGAGACGACGCCCCCCACGCGTGCGACGACGCCAGCCAAGACCGCTCGCGAGCGAGGCACCGGCCGGCCTTGCGCAGGCAGGCCGAGAGGCCGCGGACGCGCTGCCTGCGCGCGTGCCGCTCGCGCGAGCGCGCTTCAAGCGCGCTTCGAGCGCGTTCCCGCGCCGCAGACTGGATGCAGGTCTGCGTGGTAAGCGCTGGCTGCCCACGGTTCTGAGGTCCTTGCGCCCCTCGGACGAGGACGAGGACCTGCCGGACTATGTCTCGTACTAGGCCTAGGCTATGCCGCCCGCCTTGACAGTGAAGGAATCACGGCGCCGCGACGAGGAGGACAAAGGGTCGCTGCCGAGCCAGGGCCGCCGCTGTCGAGCGCGCGGCAGCGTCCGAGGCCAGGACGGCGACGGGGCGCTGCGCCGTGGTGGCGGCGGCGCACAGCGCCGCAAGGAGCGCCGGGGCGGGCTCTGGGGCTATCTCGCTGGTCGTCCCGTCGGCTATCTCATTGGCCGTCTCGTTGGCCGTCTCGTTGGCCGTCTCCTTGGCCGTCACGTTGGCAGTCTCGTTGGCCGTCTCGTTGGCCGTCTCGCCAGCCTTCTTGTCAACCGTCGAGGAGGAGGCGGAGGCCGGCAGGGCAAAGTCAACGTCCACGTCGAGGCCGCGAGCGACCTCGTCGGCGGCGACGAGAAAGAGGTTCGCACGAGATGCGCGCAAGGTGGCCGCTTCGAGCCAGGGGCAGCGCGAGGGCGGGTCGCGGCGTAGGAGGATGCCGGGCGGCGTGAGGCGGTCTGCAGCGCGCGCGAGCTGCAAGCAACGATGCACAAGGCGGTGCAGCGAGACCGGGAGACGCGTAAGGAAGGCGACGGCGGCGCCAAAGTCGTCGCAAGCCAGCAGCACGTCGCGCAGCTCGACGAGCACCGCCACGGAGAAGAGCAGAACGCCGCGCACAGGTTCGCGCACGAGACAAAAGTCCCAGACGCGCCACACGGCGTCGAGCGGCAGCACGTGTGAGAAGAGCGTTAGCACCCAGGGCACGGCAAAGTGCTCCGCGCGCACGCCGAGGCGGTCGATGAGGTGGACCGCGAGCGCCGGGTCGTGAAAGGCAAGCATCTGCTCGACGGCCGCGAGGCGCGCGCGCAGCGCCGCGTCGCCGTCTGCGGTGAAGAGACCAGCCAGATGACGCTGCACGAGGCGCTCGAGCGCCGCGAGCGCCGCGGGCGCGTCGCCAGGCAGCAGCGCGCAGAGCGTGGCCGCCACCGAGTCCATTCCCTGCCAGTAGGCGCCGTCCGCGTGGCTCACGACCCACGTCTTGAGCACCTCGCGCACCTGATCGCGCGCCTCGCGGCTGCGCAGCAGAGGGTGGTATTGGTGGCAGCGCGGCAAGTCCTGCGCGAGCTGCTGGTCCACGGCGTGCGGCGCGGCCGCCACGGGGCGGAGCGCCTCCAGGACGAGGTGCGGCGCGCGGCACACGCGCAGCGGCGCGCCGCAGAGCGCGTCAGCCTCGCTGCCGGGCGGCGCCGGACGCAGCGGCACGCCCAGTAGGGCAAGCCACACGACGCCGCGCACCGAGGCAGACAGCTCCCAGCCCTCGTGCGGGCTAGCCGCAGCGCTGGCTCGCTCCAGGGCGCGCTCTAGCTCCGCGCGGACCTGCCCGCTCCCAGGCTGCACGCAGAGCGCCAGCGCGGCCTGCTGCATCTTGACCACGCAGCGTACGAGCGTGTGCGGGCCGAGCGCGCGTGCGGGCGCTTGCGCGCCGCTGGCCGCGGACCCTGCCGTCGAGTGCGCCGGCGTGCCGGCAGGCGCGCCGGCGGCCGCCTCCTCCACGCCTGCGAGCACGCGCTGCAGCTCCTCACGCACCGGCACGTCGGCCCAGGCGGCGCACGAGTCGACGCGGCGTCGCGCAAGCTCCCCCCGCGCCAGGAAGCGGCCGCCGCAGCCCTGGAGCTGGAAAATAAGGTTGGCCGAGGCGGCCCCAGAGCCGGCGCTCGCGGGGACCGCCAGGGCCTCGCTCCATGTCTGCGGCGCGACGCGCTTCTCTTGGGTTGCTCCTCGTTGGTCCTCATCCGCCAGTAGCGGGTGCGCCGCGAGCTTGGCGGCGCTATCGCGGCGGCGCGGGTCCAAGTAGAGGCAGCGCGTGACAAAGTCTCGCAGATCCGCGTCGACGACGGCCTCCAGTCCGCGGAGAACCTCCTCCGCGTGCGAGCGCGGCGCCTGGGCCGCAGCCGCCGAGTCTTCTTCTTGCAGTTGCGCCAGCGCCTCGAGACGGTCCACGAGGCCGGTCTCGGACCAGGACGGCGGCGGGGCGGCGCCCAGCACCCACGCCAGCACCATGCCGAGCGCCCAAACGTCGGCGGCTGGCGCGAAGGTGGCGGGCGCGGTGCCCGGCGCGCGCTCCAGCGTTTCGGGGCTCGCGAACCACAGCCAGTCGGGCTCCTCGCGGGTCAGCGTGCGGCCTGCGAGCCACGGCAGCCCGTACGCCGCGAGCCGCACGCGCCCGTCGCTCTGCACAAGCACGTCGCTCGCGTGCAGCAAGCCATGGCACACGCCGCGCTCGTGCAAAAATGCGAGAGCGCGCGCGAGCGCCCCGGCCACCTCTCTTGCGCGCGCGGCCCTGGCCGCCGGCTCCTCCTGCACCTCGAGCGCCGCGGCGCCCGAGGGCAAAGCGTGCACCACGTACCCGAGGCCACTTTCCCTGAAGGCGTCCACCTCTGCCGCTGCTTCGACGACGCGGCCCACGTACGGCACCAGCTCCCCGCAGGCCATCGCCTCGGCCGCCAGCCTCCCGTACCTGCAGGCGAGTCCTCCCAGCGCCGCGCGTCCCACGCGCTCGTGTCCTTGTCCTCGTAGCCCGTGTCCTCGCTCGCCCTGGCCGCGCCCCTCCGCCTCCAGCGGCACCTGCAGCACCCTGGCGGTCGCCGGCGCTGCGCTCGCGCTCGCCGCGCCGCGCGCCGTTGCGCCTGCCGCCGCCATCGCCCGCTCCCCACGGCGCCTGACCTGACGAAAGTTGTTTGATTTGATCGCATCGCCACGTTCGAAAAATTCCCTGGTCCCACATCCGGGTACCCCCGCCGCGCCGCGGCCCGGTCCCACCCATCCGGCCTAAGCCGCGCATAGTCCGCTTGCCTGTGCGCCCGCGGCGCGCCGCTCGTACGGTCACCGCAGCTGAGCGCAGTCCGTCTGCAAGCCAGAGGCTGCGAGGCAGGCGCTGGCAGGCGCTGCACTGCACTGCAGGCAGGCTTCGCAGGCCAGGTGTCCACTGCAGCACCGCGGCTTTCACCGTGGCGACTCGAGATGGCCCTCATGGGCCCTGTCTGCTTGGCGCCGCGTCATTGGAGAACGAACGCGAGGAGAACGCGCAAGTGGGTTATAGCGGCGGCGCGGCAGTGGCGCGAGGGCGCAGCGGCAGTGGCGGCGCGGAATGCGCGGTTGCGCGGGCGCGGCTTGGGCGGTGGTTGGCTCCGGCGAGGCGCGCCGAGTTCGTGGCCAGGAGCGAGGGGGCGGCGGCCAGCGCTTGGCGCGGCGCGCGGGCAGAGCGGCATCGGCGCGCGGCGGCGCGCGGCGGCCGCGGCGGGAGCGGCGCTTGCAGCGGCGGCGGCGGCGGCGGGCGGTCGAGCGAGCGGTCGAGCGAGCGAGCGAGCGAGCGAGCGGCGGCGGCGGCGGCGGCGGCGGCGGCGACGCTGGTGGTGGCGGCGCCTTTGAAAACTCGCCTCTGCGGCGGCGGCGGCGGCGCGAAGCGACGCGACGCGGCTCGACGCGACGCGACGCGACCGGCGGCGCAGCGCTGCTGGATGAGCGGCGACGTGGCGATGGTGAGCTCGGAGGCGGCGGCTGGCAAGAACAACAGCAACGGCGGCGTGATGAGCAACACCAGCAGCAACGGCGGTGACAAGTTGAGCAAGGAGGACGCGCGCGGCGAGGAGCGGCCGCCCTCGCCCTCGGGCAGCTACTCGTCCGAAAGCAGCGCCGACCCGGCGGAGGTGGCCAAGATGGACCCGGCCACGCTCAAGGCGCGCATCAAGGCCCAGGTGGAGTACTACTTCAGCCAGCAGAACCTGAACCGCGACGCCTACATGCTCTCGCAGATGGACGGCGAGGGCTACATCCCGGTTGCCACCATCGCCGCCTTCCGCAAGGTGCAGAAGCTGACGGACAGCGAGGCCCTTATCGTGGACGCCATCGCCGACAGCTCGGTGTGCGAGCTGAGCGAGGACGGTGCCAAGATCAAGACGGCCTGGAAGCGCCCTGCGCGCACCACCATCATCCTGCGTGAGGTGCCGGAGGACGCTTCCGAGGAGGACATCACGGCGCTCTTTGACGGGACCGACTTTACCGTCGTCTCCGTGCGCAGCGAGGTCGGCCAGTCCTGGTTTGTCACCATGGAGTCGGAGGACGACGCCAAGAACGCCGTGATCCACCTCATTGGCAAGACGCTGCATGGCCAGGCCGTCAAGGCGCGCCTCAAGTCTGAAGCCATCCGCCCATTACCGGGCGGCCAGCAGGCTGGGCAGGCGGGGGGCGCCTCCTTTGCGGCCTCGGGCGCCGCTGCGTACCCGTACAACTATGCCTACGGCAACATGGTCAACTATTCTCAGGGCATGCCCTGGGCCTATCCGGTACGTGAAAGAGGAAAGGAGGGAGGGAGGGAGGAAGAAGTCGGGCTATGCCTGCGTGCGTGCGTGCGTGTGTGTGCGGAGCGAAGCGGGCTTTATCGCCCGATGATGTTTTATGTGAACAATCTCCGACCACCGTGACGAAGAATACTTTCGTTCTGCTGAAGGGCTCGTCCGCTACCGCCTGTACATACATACACACGAACAAACACGCATGGGTTACGTCACTCCGACATGAGGGGAGACGTCGGGCTTGCTCCAAAATGGAGAATGAAGCTGATGACTGACGCGTGCGAGTGCGCGACTTTTCACAGGTGGATGCCGCTCAAGCGCAGCAGGGCTCGGGCGCCGGCTCGCGTGGCAACCGGTCGGTGAATTCCAAGTACGCCGGCGGCGCCTCGCAGCGCCAGTCGCGCGGCGCGGCCTCCGGCGCTGACCGGCGCAGGTCCGCGTCCGCGGCCACCTCGGGCTCGGGCGAGTACGCGTACGGCTCTGGTACGCGCGGGTCGCGTCGCAGCGGCCCCGCCGGTGCGGGTCAGGGCCGCAAGAAGACGGGCGCCAGCGCCGGTGCCAAGGGCATCAACGCGACGCAACAGGGCGCGAACGCGAAACGCCAGGCTCCGGCGCCCGCGAAGCCACCCGTCTTCAAGCCGCAGGACTTCCCGTCGCTTTCCGGTGATAAGGCCGCCGCGGCGGCTGCTTCTGATGCACAGGCCGCCGACGAGGCCCAGGCATCTTCTGCACAGGCCGCCGCCGCCCCGGCCGACGCGGAGCAGACCGCGACGGAGAACGTGGAGTCGGGCAGGAATGGTGCTGAGGTAGGTTTGCCATGGAAGAGTGGAGAAAGGGGTGGTGTGGCATGGCGCGATGTGGCGTGGCGAGGCGAGGCGGGGCTCCCAGATGACGACAAAAAATACTCGCGCTTTTCCTGAGTCCGAGTGATGTCGAAGTATTATTTCACAGTTTGGCTGATGGGATGCGCGCGCCCGCCGGTCGCCGCCCAGCCAGAGAAGGGACGAGGCTGTGTTGGGGTGAGAGAAAATGGCTCATGACTGACGCATCCCTCGTACTCTTACAGCTCAAGGTGACGCCGCCCTCGAACAGCTGGGCCGCCGCCGTCGCCAAGGCGCCGCCCACTCCCCAGCCCAAGTCACAGCCGGCGAGCGGCGAGGAGGCCTCTGTAAAGCAAGCTGCGTCTCAGCAGGACGAGGCGCCACGCGAGGATGAGACGCCGGCGGCCCCTGCGCCGCGCGCCGCGGAGGAGACTCGCCCCGCCTCGACCTCGACCTTGGTCTCCACGCAGCAGCAGCAGCAGACGAAGACGACGACGACCACCCCGGCTCAGCCGCAGCAGCAGCCGCAGTCGGAGGAGGAGGTGAAGCAGGCGAGCGCGAATGGGACCGACAAGCCTGCCGCCGAACGACCCAAGCGTGGCTGGGAGAAGCCAGGCGTCGCAACCAAAGTTTCCAAGGTGAACGAGGTGAAGCAGATCGTCTCGGACGTCGTCGAGGGCGCCACGGAACAGGCGTCGGCCGCCGCCAGTGCCTCCTCCGGCTCCTCGTCCTCTGCTGCGGCCGCCTCCGCCGCGGAGACGCGTGCGGCGGTCCAGCAGGAGTCGCAGCAGCACAAGCCGGCCTCGGCGGCTCAGCAGTCTGCTGCTGCGGTGCCCCCTGCCGACGCGACCTCCGCGCAGACGGCCAGCTCGTCTTCGTCCTCGTGGGGCCAGAAGAAGTCCTTTGCCGACATCATCAAGTCCAAGCCGGCCACGCCGCCCCAGGCACAGGTACAGGCACAGCAAGCGCCCGCGGCGCAGCCCGCCAAGCCCGCTGCCCTTTCCGGCGGCGGCAACTTTGAGGGCAACTGGCGCTCCGCGCAGCGGCCATGAGCGCTTTGATCACACAACAGCCAGACAGACAGACAAGAGAGACAGACACACAAGACCGAGAGACAGACACAAACAGGAGATGGCGACGTCGTGAGTGAGAGAGTGAGAGTGAGAGACAACGACGGAGTGAGAGACAACGACGGCCCTGCGGGGTAACCTTTTGCAGGAGCGCTGCCTTCCCGCAAGAGGAGATGACCTCCTGCAAGCGCGATCTCGACGATGCCTCCCTCAGTCTCCTCTTCCTCTCTGCCTGCTGGTGGCAGCACTCTTTTCTACCTCCGTCGTCTTTTTCTTCTTCTTCTCCTTCTTCTTCTTCTCCTTCTTCTGCCTTTCTTCTTTCTCCTCGTACGTTTCCAGCTCGCCACTCGTTTGCGCGTCCCACCGTGGCTCTCGGCAGGGCGAGCAACGCAAACGGGGGCGAGTCTATCGGTGTGAGCGCCTCTACATGCTACTACCTTTCTCCATTCAGGAAAGAAAAAGGTGGGGCCGACACCGACATCTTTTAGCGTTCGCACCCAACCCTTATGGATTTTGACCGATCCTTTGCTTGCTCGATGCTCGATCCTTGATGTTGGCTCTCCGCCTGCTTGATGTTTGCGAAGTTGCAGCTTTTCCCGCGTGCCAGAACCGGAACGCCACCATGTTCAAGAAGAGGCGGCGCAAGCCCGTGCCGGCCGGCGAGGGCGCCGGCGGCGGTGCCGCGCCGTCCGACAGCGGGTCTGACGCCGCCGCCGCCGCCGCCGCCGCTGCTGCTGCTGCCGCCGCTGCTGCTGCCGCCGTTGCCTACGTAGCGACGCCAGTGGCTGCCAGCAGCGCCATGGACGACGAGGACGAGGACGAGGCGCCGCTGGTGCTGCAGCAGCAGGCCGCGCACAGCAAGGCGCAACGGCGGCGCAAGCGACGCGAGCAGGCCGCGGCCTCCACCGAGGCCGTCGTCCGCGCCACGACCGTGGAGTCCGTCGCAACGGCCGCGCAGGTCGGCGACAGCGACGACGCGAAGGCGCTTGGCGGCGACGATGGCACCAAGGAGGTCGTCGACGGCCTCAAGGGCAGCGACGAGCAGCAGCCGCAGCAACAACAACAGCTAGAGCAGCGCCAAGAGCTACGCGAGACCGAGGAGGAGGTCGACGAGGACACGCGCGCGTGGGAGGCCTCGCTGCTGAAGCGCGTTGGCGCAGTCGAGGCCGCCGGCCTGGACGTGGAGGAGGATACTGGCGCCGGCGCCGGCGGCGACGCCGACGTGCTTGCCGAGGTGAGCGCACAGGCCGAGGCCGCCCGCGAGGCACGCGCGGATGCCGAGGCGCTCGCGCAGAGGCGCGAGGAGGACCTCGAGCTCGCGCGCGGGGAGCTGACGGCGTGCAGGGCGAAGCTTGCGGACGCTAGCGCTGAGCATGACCGCCGCCAGGCGTGGCGCAAGCTCGTGGAGGGCTTGCGCGAATGCTTGCGGCACAAGGCGCCCATGGTGGGCCAGGTCCGCTCGAGCATGTGTCGTCTCGGCCGGCAGCGGCTGCGCGCGCGGCGGGACGCCCGCGCGCAAGCCCTGGAGGACCTTCTTCAGGCCAACAAGCTGAGCATGGACAACTGCGGGCCGGCGCTCGCGTCGCGGCTTGCCTCGGGCGCCGTCGAGGTAGACGATCTCGGGCGGGACCTGTCGGCGCGGCGCGCGCTGGACCGCAACGAGCGCATGGCGGCCGCACTGGGGCGGTGGGCCGCTCAGGACGCCGAGGCTGTAGTCGTCGACGAGGGTGACGCCGACGCGCAGGCCAGGCGTGCGGCGCGCCGTGCGCAGGTCCTGCAGGGGCTTGACCTCGTGTTTGAGGACGTCGCACCGCCCCTCGACTCGCTCGCTTGGGTCGCGCAGGTGGCGAGCTGGGAGCAGGAGTGCACCAAGGATTTTAGTGACGCGTTCGTGCAGCTCGCGTTACCCGAGCTCGCGGCGCCCTACGTGCACGCGCACCTCGCGCGCTGGGACCCAAGCGAGGCGGGCACAGGCGTGGAGCCGCGCACCCTCGAGGCGCTGGGTCGCGCCTTCGAGTGGGTGCCGGCGCTCGGGCCATTGAACGGTCTCGTGGAAGCATGCGTCGCGCGCGACCTACTGCCGCACGTGTGCTACACGCTCCGGCGTGAGTGGGATGTCTGCGACGAGCGTGCGTCTGCGAACTTGCGCGCGCTCGCCGACCTCGTGGCGCGGGCACTAGGCGGCGCCAAGGCAGACCGCGTGCAGGCGCTCGCTACGGCGGCCTCTGTGGCGCTCACGCAGCGTCTCGATGAGCTTGGGCTCCCGCTCGTGCCCAGCGGGGCGCTCGAGGATGCGACCTCGTACTCGCGTCAACTGTGTGAGCGGCTCCTCGTGCTCGTCATGGCGGCCGTGCGATCAGGAACGGCGTGGCTCGCATCCAGCGAGGTGCTCCGTGCGCATGGCGACTCGCTGCGCGCCGTGCGGTCGTCCGTGCGGGCGCTCGAGGCGCGGCTGGCGCGCTTTGTGGAGCGCGACCTTGTCGAGAACTGGCCTCGGCTTGTCGAGGCGCGCCGCTTTGTAGAGGCCTTGGAGTGAGTACGGTGCCAATGGGCTTCAAATCAATCAAAATTGTCTTCAGGAGGACTGGACTTTTGCAGCATGGCTCCAAAGCTAAGCCTAGCCAGCTGGAGCTAGCTAGCTAGCTAGAGCCTGGCCGCGGCGGCGGCCTGCAACTCGGCAAGAACTGCCTCGGCGGAAACAAAAAAGTGGCGGTTGAGATCAAACTTGAGGGTGCCGCGCCAGGTCCGCTTGCCGGCGACGCAGTGCATGTGCAGGTGGTCCATGCTGTTGAAGGGCGGCACGTGGAAGCCGATCTTCCAGTCCTCTTGGCGGCCCGGCGCGCCCACCTGCCGCAGGGCCTCCTTGCCGGCCTCAATCATGGCCTGCAGCATGGCAGCGTCTTCCGGCGTACGCTGCAGAGCCTTGACACTGCGCACCGGCGTGCGCGGCAGCACGAGCAGGTGGTGCTCGATGGCCGGGAACTTGTCCTGCACGACGAGCACCTTGTCGGTCTCCAGCACAACGCGCTCGCGGCCCTCCTGCCACGCCGACGGCGGCGTCTCCACGAGCGTGCGGAACACGCTCCCCGGCGCGCTCTCGCGCGCCTCGCGGCTGTCGGCGACCAGGTCGGCGGCGCGCGGCGAGCACAGCAGCTGGCCCGTCACCAACGCGAACAAGAATGTGCGCCATCGCTCCGCCTCGCGGCCTCGGAGCCGCTCGTTGGGGCCGGCGCCGGCGCCCGAGCCGCGCACCAGCGGCTCGCCCTCGCGCCCCGCCATGGCGTGCTGTGCTCACCGAGTTGAGCGTCTAACTTAGATGTGATTCGGACGGACGACGCTCTGCCTCTGCCAAACCTGCCATGCAAGGCTCGTGCTGTGACTGCTACATGTCATTGGGGTCCAACTTGACCTCGCCAAAGTTGTCATCAACTTGAAGATCATGATCCGATCATCATGACCATGATGACTCAGACTCGGACATCATCATCCGCTGAGCAATTCAGGTGACACTGCAATGCACTGGCAGTGGCTGGAAAGTAAGTAAGTTAGTGTTCATCTCAATTCTTCACCGCAGGCAGGGTTCATCGACGGCTTTCCAATTCTGGTCAACAACCGGCTCGGACGGACGCGTCTCGTCGTCGTGCTTCTCGGTATGGTGGTGGTTTTTGAGACGCTCCCGGTACGCGATGAGCTTGGAGGAGTAGACAACGCGGGCCATGCCGCCGCGCAAGACGCGCTGGATGCGCAAGACGGCCTGGAGGATCTCGTGATGACTCAGACTCGGACATCATCATCCGCTGAGCAATTCAGGTGGCACTGCAGTACACTGGCAGTGGCTGGAAAGTAAGTAAGTTAGTGTTCATCTCGATTCTTCACCGCAGGCAGGGTTCATCGACGGCTTTCAATTCTGGTCAACAACCGGCTCGGACGGACGCGTCTCGTCGTCGTGCTTCTCGGTATGGTGGTGGTTCTTGAGACGCTCCCGGTACGCGATGAGCTTGGAGGAGTAGACAACGCGGGCCATGCCGCCGCGCAGGACGCGCTGGATGCGCAAGACGGCCTGGAGGATCTCGTTCTCGAAATCCTGCTCGGACTGGATGAACCACGTGGAATAGCGCGAGAGCATGCCCTGCAGAACGTCCTCGCGGAACTTGCGCTCGAGCACGCGGCACTCGAGCCAGAGGCGCTCGCGGACGCGGTCGACGACGCGCTGCATCTGACGCTGCAGGAGGAGCTCGCGCAGCTGGTTGCGACGGCGCAGGCTGCGAATGTCCGAGGCCTCGAGCGCCTCGAGGCTGGCGCGGAGCGCCGCGACAGGTGCCAGCGCGTAGCGGTCCTCGTCGTGGTACTCAAAGGTGCTTCGGCTCGGGCGGCCGCCGGCGGCCTCGTTGCCGTTGTCGTCGTCGTCGTCAGTGGCGGCAGCGGCGAAGCCCTGGTCGTCGCCGGCCGCGGGGCGAGCAAGCTCCTGCATGAGCCTCCGTGTGGCGCGCTCCAGCCTGCTCGTTCGCGTAGATTGCCGCCGCGAAGCCGTCTTGGGCGCTGCGGGGAGCCCCTTGTCGGAGGCGCCGAGCAAGGAGAGCTTGCGCGAGGGAATGCGATGCATCTGCGTGGCGATGCTGGACTGCACGGCGGTGTGTCCGCGCACGACGGAGGCGACGGCGCCGACAAGACGCTGGCGCACGTGGTTGCGGTAGAGCGAGTTGACATTGTTGAAGATGGTCTCGGCCTGGGCCGGGAGCACGCGCAGGCGCTGCTCCTCGCGTGTGCGCTGCTGCTGGCGCTGCTGGATGCGCACGAGCTCGGAGTACTCCTGCTGGAAGTGCGTGCTGAAAATGGAGATGGGGATGGCAAGCACAAGGACGCCAGTGACGAGCGCCACGACGCCAATGACGTGGCCCAAGCTGGAGGTGGGTGCCAGGTCACCGTAGCCAACCGTGGTGATGGTGATGACGGCCCAGTAGAGCCCGTCGGAGAGACCGGCAAAGTCTGGCGAGCCGTGGCTCCTGAAGTAGGTGCCCTGCTCCGCGAAGACGATGAGGGTGGCGAAGATGAGCAGGTCGATGAAGGTGACGAAGAAGGCCATGCCGAGCGGGAAGCGCGCCTTGCCGAGTGCGTTGTAGTAGAGGCGCAGCCAACCCAGGTATCGCGACAGCTTGAAGACGCGCGCAACGCGCGTGAGGCGCGCGACGCGGAGCACGCGCGAGCTGCCGCTGTCGACGGAGCGCGAGGAGAGGTAAAGGTCGAGGAAAAAGGGCAGGATGGCCATGAGATCGACGAGATTCATTGGGTCGCGCACGAAGCGCAGGCGCGCGCGCGAGCAGGCGAAGCGCAGCGCGAGCTCGAGCGAGAAGGCGACGACCGAGACGACCTCGACCACGAAGAGCGCGCGCACCGCGAGCTCCCAGCTCTGCACCTGCGGCACGGTCTCCATGCAATAAGCCGCCACGGAGGCGACGATGAGCGCCACGAGCACGGCGCTGACGACGCCCGCGGCCGTGGAGGAGGAAGGATCCTCGAGCAGTGCCATCACGCGCTCGCGGCGCGAGGCCTTGCTCAGGTCTCGACGCATGCGCGGACCGCGGCCGCGCACAAAGCGCACGCCGTCGAGGCCGCCGTGCTGCAGCGCGATGAACATGAAGGCGATGAACTCCTCGCGCTGGATCTCGCCGTCCCCCTCCTGGTCGACGAGCGCGATCCAGTCCTCGAGCTCGATGATGGAGTCCGTCTCGATGCCCAGCGTGCGCCGCAGGCTGTGCACCTCCTCCACGGTGACGGAGCCGCTCCTGTCCAGGTCGGCCTCCGCGAAGAGCGCCCTGAGTCTTGCCCGCAGCGCCTCATCCATGTGCGCCACCGTCGCGCGCACGTCCACGCTCGCCTCGCATCCGCCGCCGCGCAGCCACGCGGCTTGGGCCGCCATTTTCCTACGCCTGTCTGCACCGTGACCGCGACTGGCAGGCCGGAGGCCGCCGAGCAGCAGGCCGCCTCGACCCCTGGCGGCCTCGACGCCTGGCGGCCTCGCCACCAGGCCGCCTTGGATCCTGCCGGCCTCGACACCAGGCGACCTCGACACCAGGCGACCTTGACTCAATCCTGCCGGCCTCGGCCGGCGCTTGCGGCCTCGACCGGCGCCCTGGCGCGCTGCCCTGCCCCTGCCGGAGCGCCTCCTCTCGCCCCGCCTCGCCTCGCCTCGCCTCGCCTCGCCTCGCCTCGCCGTGCCACGCGCCGCGTTCTCCGGGACACCGCGCCGCCGTCCCAACGCGCGCTAACGGAAGAGCCGAGGATATCCTCTTCCGCCGCGGCCCCCGGTAGGCGAGGATTTCCGCGGCTAGCGCACGCCGCGGCGGGGATGCGCACGGGCCCTCTCGAGTTCACGTTCCTTTCAAGTGGAGTAAAGTTTCACTTGCGAGTCCGGGTCTCTCTAGTTTAGGAAAGGAAAGCGGCAGCGCCAGGCCGACTTGTGGGCCGCGCCCGGATCGCTGGCAGTGGCAGTGGCAGGGCAGAGCGAGCAGAGCAGGCTGGATTGTGCGCGCGTGCGGGCGCGCGCGGCGGCGCGCGGGCGGCGGCGGCGGCGGCGGCGCGGGCGGGGCGGGCGGCGGCGGGGCGGCGGCGGCGGCGGCGGCGGGCGGCGGCGCGCGCGGAGCGGCGGCGCGCGCGGCCCGGCCGGCGGGCGGGCGGGCGCGCGCGGGCCTCGGCGAGGTGGAGCTGGAGCTGGAGCGGGAGCTGCTGCAGGCGCCGGAGGCGCTGGGAGAGGAGACGAGCGCGGCCTTGCAGGATGTTCTGCGCCATCAGCGGGCAGGTGGTGCAGGAACCGGTGTTCTGCCCCAAGACGGGGCTCATCTATGAGGAGCGGCTGCTGCACAAGGCGCTGGACGCCGATGGCGGCAAGTGCCCGGTGACGGGGGTGTCGCTGGAGGCGGACGCGGACCTGCACAAGGTGAAGACGACGCAGGTGACGCTGCCGCGGCCGCCGCAGAGCAACTCGTTCCCGACGATTCTGTCGACGCTGCAGAATGAGTGGGACAGCCTGCTGCTGGAGCAGGTGAACCTGCGCAAGGAGCTGCTGGAGACGCGCAAGGACCTGGCGACGGCGCTGTACGAGCGCGAGGCGGCCGGCGCGGTGATCGCGCGGCTCATGTCGGAGAACCAGCAGCTCAAGGACGACCTGATGCGCGCGGGCGGACCGGCCGCCATGGACACGGACAACGACAACGGGCGGCTGGGCTCGCTGATCCGTGCGACGGCAGACGAGCTGCAGAACTTCCGCACGGCGTGGAAGGCGCCCAAGCCGGGCGACGACGATCTGGCGGACCTCAAGCGCGAGGGCGGCTCATGGGCGCAGCGGCGGTCGCTGGCGCCGCACAAGGCGAGCAAGCCCGGCGTCTCGTGCGTGGCGGTGGATGAGTTTAGCGTCAAGCGCGGGCCCATGCCGACGAACTTTGTCGTGTCGGGAGGCGTGGATGGCGAGGTCAAGCTCATCGACGCGCGCGAGGGCCAGATCTTGGCCACGCCAGGCCGCCACAAGGGCCGCGTCAACGACGTGAGCGTGAGCGTGCTTGACGGCGTCATCGTGTCTGGGTCCAGCGACAAGAACGTGCACGTATACACGGGCAGCGCCATGCAGCCCGAGTCCTTTACGCTCAAGAGCACGCTCAAGCTACACGCCAAGCCGGTCGTGTCGGCGCGCCTGCACCCGAGCAACAAGGTCCTGCTCACGGCCGGCGGCGACAGCTTCTGGACCGTCACCAGCCTCGAGAGCGGCAACCCTGACATCAAGAGCTCCGAGGACGACGATCTGACCTGCGCGCAGTGGCACCCGGACGGCCGCCTCTTTGCCGTGGCGGGCTCCGCCGGCAAGATCTCGGTCTACAACGCCATTGCCGACCCGGCCAAGGGCCCCATTGTGGAGCCCATGGAGCACGGCGCCGCCATTACCAAGATCGCCTTCTCCGAGAACGGCTACCTGCTCGCCTCGGCCGGCGTCGACGGCCAGGTCCGCATCTGGGATTTGCGGACCGTGCAAGAGACTAGCTCGCAGCGCTTCGAGTCCACCCCGGTCGCCATCACCTTTGACGACTCCGGCAACTACCTCGCCGTCGGCGAGGAGTCCGGCGCCGTCTCCATCCTCTCCAAGCCGCCCAAGAAGAAGAAGAAGGACCCCTGGAGCGCCGTGGTCCAGCTCTACGACCACAAGAAGCCCATTACCGGCCTCGCATTTTCCGCCGCCGCAAGGTCGCTCTGGGTTTCCTGCATGGACCGCTCCCTCAATGAGTTCGCCGCTGCCCTCGGCGAGTGATCCGAGTCTGAGTCCGAGTCCGAGTCGAGACTTGAGGCTTATCACAGTTAGGCCGCCTCCATGCCCTGCTTGGCTCGAGGCTCGAGAAAGGAACGAGAGAGAGAGAGAGAGAGAGAGAGAGAGAGTCGAGGCATGACCATAAGCCCAGTAAACGTAAAGAAAAGGTGAAGAAAAGGTTCCGAAGGCGTCGCTCACGCAGGCTAGGCCCCAGGCCACCTAGCCTAGGCCGCCGAAGTCACTCGCTTGCAGGGAAACAGCGAGGCACGCCGCCTCGTCTGCCTTGAAGTCACCGACGACGACAGTCTGACTCGGATTCGGAGAGAGCCCAAGAGCTAGCCAGCTGGGTTGATTGCTGGTCCCTTGGGGTGGGTACCAGTTCCACCACCACCACCACTTACACCTAGCTCTCTCAGCAAGAGATCCATGCTCGCTCCTCGCCTCGCCTTGCCTCGGGCAGAACGCGACAGCGCGCACCTTGACTCGATTTTCCTGGCTGGCTAGCGACAGTGATGCCGGGTGCACCCGACCAAGGTCCCGACTTCGGCTCGGCGGCTCCCCACGCCGCGCCCGAACTCCCGCCAGTGTCGGCGTTATGCCCAGCTCGGGCCGACCTCCGCCTCAGACCGAGCTCGCAATCTCATGGGGACCCCGTCCGCGCACACAATCGGCCACTGGCCATGATGGCAGCGCAGAGGAGTCAGCGCCGCAGCGGTCACGGGCGGCACGACAGAGACATGCGAAGAAGCGAAGTCTCAGGTTGTGCAGAGTGCGCGCTGGCCTGCTGTGGCTGAAGCTGGCTGAGACAGACAGCGGCTGCGACGACCAACGAACTGCGAAGCACTCCTGCCAGCAGCCAGTGCAGGGCCTGGCGGCTCAGGCTGGACACGCCGGACACGCTACGCCTTCCCCGTTCCCTCTTGGCCATCTTCAGGAGCGTGCCGCCACAGTGTGCTTGCCGTGCCGTGTCGTGTCGTGCCGTGCCGTGCCGTGCCGTGCCGTGAGCGATAGCACCCGTGCGCGGCCAGAGGGTGCAACCAAGGCCACGCTCAGGCTGGTGGGCGTACCGAGGAACCCACTCTCATTACGACCGTAGCCCCTGGGCCAACCGTGACGACCTTGGATGCCCGTGCACCTCGTCGGACAAGTGAGAATGAATGTCCGCCGCCGTCACGTTCGCGACGGCGCCTCTGTCTTTCCCCCCTCTCTGGCCGCCCACCACGCCACCCGGCCACCTTCCAGAGCACAGGCTCAGCTGGCTGGCCGCGCGCCACCACCGCAAGCCAGGCCACTCACTGCACGTCATCCAACTCCGCAGCGTGACGCCGCTCTGCGCTACTGCACGCCGCTTCTCGGGAAGAAAGGTTCCTTGGCACAACGATCACGACATCGCGCGAGCTTCACCGTCGTCACCAGCTGCCACGTGCTCTGCACGCCCCGCGCCGCCAACGACATCCCTTCGGCCCCCGTGTCGTGCCAGAATCGCCAGAATTGACGTCACTTCGTTCGCCGCCTGGTCGCGCTCCTGGTCGCGCTCCTTCTTTCTTCTCCAGTCAGCCAGGCCAGGTCCACTGCAAGGCAAGTTCTCCTCCTCAGCTGGCAGCTGGCACGGGCCGCGTCTCGTCGCGGCTTCTCTCCTTCGCGCCGCGCTCGAGCCTCGAGGTGCCGTCGCGGCGCGCCGTTCGCCGCGCGGCGCCCGCCCGGGTCGCGCCGAGGCGTTGCGCAGACCGCCGGCGGCACGCGCGCGGCACTAGGCGCGGCTAGGCGCGCGCTAGCGAACGCCGAAGCCGCGGCGCGCGCGAACACGCGAACACCGAAGCTTCGCCCGCGAATACCGCGCTCTGCCGCCGGACTCAGCGGCGCCGGCGGCTCAACCGGCGCGCACCGCTCGGGGCGACCGGCACGAGGCGTCATCGTCATCGGGGCCCGCGCTCTGTCGCGCCGCCGCTGGCCTGCACCGGGCGCCGCCGCTGGCGGCAAACCTCGAACCAGAGCGAGCAGCCGGACAGCGAGCGGGCGGCGAGCGGGGCGAGCGAGGAGCGCGGCACGGCGGCAGCAGCGCAGCGCAGCGGAGCAGCGAAGCGAAGCGAAGCGCAGCGGCGGAGCGGCAGGAGCGGCGGAGGACGCGCAGCTGCAGCAGCGCAGGGGAGATGCTCACCCAGTGCTCGCGGCGCAGCGCCACGCAGTGCTACCAGCAGCAGGGCGGCGTCATGGGCAGGTTCATGAACAAGATCAAGATGCACAAGATTGGGCACAAGAGGCCGCTCGCGACCGGGGCGGCGGCGGCAGCGGCCGCGCCGGCGGGGCCCGCCAAGTGCGTGCCGCACGCGGGCCCGGCGGCGCACAAGGCGGCCATGGTCAAGCCGCACCTGAACGCCATCGCGCGCAAGTCCGTGGCGGCGGCGGCGGCGGTGCCAGGCGAGGACAAGGCGGCGCAGGTCAAGCGCGCGCGCGTGCAGTTTGACATGCCGCAGGAGGAGGCCAAGGCTCCGGCGCAGGAGATCCAGAACGAGGTCGAGACCAAGGAGGACGAGGCCAAGGAGGCCGAGGTCAGCCGCGGCGTCCAGTTCAACCAGCGCGTCAAGGTCTTCGTCTACAAGCTCAGCGACGAGGAGCTCGCATGGAAGCGCGAGAACAACGCCTCTCGCGTCGATCTTGCCGTCTACTAGACGTGCAGGGCGACCTCCACCAAGACCACCACCACCAACAACAACTCCAGTACAATTGAGAGCGCACGAGCGCGAGGCGGTTGGCCCGTCCTGCGCTGCGCTGCGCAGCTCTCTCCTTTCTTTCTTTCTTTCTTTCCTTCCATCCTTTTTTATGTAGCATACACTCGGATCCAAACGATTCCTTCAACCTTTTAAGCCCTTCGCCTCCTTTCTTCTTGACCTTGACCCTGTGCAGCGCTCCTCAGCCCGACCTTGCACCGCCTCACGGCCTACCACTGGTACCCGTGCCATTGGCCACGGCCAAAACACCGTCCTTGTCTCTGTGCGACTTTCCGCGGCCATGCTCATCTCTGAATCCTTCTCGCCTCGGGTCGCCCCTGCGGCCCGCCAGGCTGCCAGCCAGGCCCGCCAGGCCGTTGGCTGCGAGCGCCTCCGACTCGGAAGCCGCGCCGAAGTCGCCACTGCCGCCAGCCAGCTCAGACCGCCACGAGCATTTCCCGTGAGCGGGCGGTTCGAGGCGAGGCAGTCGAGCGCCGAGCGCCGCCGTCACGAGGCTCGCCCTGACCCACCGAAGCTCGCCTAGCCAGACAATGACGTGAGGCGAGGCTCGCCGCTCGCGAGGCTCGCGAGGCTCGCGGACAGCAGCATTCTCATTGCCGGCCACGCGCCACAGGTTGGACCTCTGAACCGCAACTAACAGTAAGATAGTGCAAGCGGGGACGAGTGGCCGCGAGCGGCTAAGTTACGACAAGCTGCAGTGCAGTTTGCGCGACTTCGAGCGGAATCGAGCCTCCGCGCGGCTTCTCTCGTGACTCCTGGCGGACGACATCCGAGTCATACACCATGAATACCGTAGGGTGCAAAGCGGACTGCAGTGTGCGCCAAATAGCAGGCCTGGCCAGGATGCCTGGCACGGTCTGAGTTCGAGTCTGCGACTCTGCGCCACCCTCAACCAGGCTTCGCGGCTGTGCGGCTCGGCTTGACGTGCCACTGGCAGGCTTTTCAGTGAGTCGCCTTGGTAGCCTTGGTCGATGTCGACTTGGAACAGCAGCGGAACTGTCTACAACATTCAGCGGTATGCTTCGAGCGCATGCGCCATGAGGCGTGTGTTGTTGCGTCCTTTTTTTAGCTGGCCAATGGCAAAATGCTACAATCCCTCCGAGTCCAAGGTAGCGCGCTCTGCAAAGCTGGGAGTGGCGAAGCTGAACAAGCCAGGCGCTGCCTGTAGGCTACAGTAGGCAGGCAGACTGTGAGCGCCGCTCGCACTCGTGGTCGGTTCGAGTCAGCAAGCCCTCCAGATTCGCGGTGGTTTACGAAAAGACCACGGCGAAGAGCATTCGGAATTTCAGACAGCGCAGCTTTCCTTGAACGTCTTCGTCCGGCGGCCTGGCTTGCCAGTGGTGCAGCGAGCAAAAGGCCAGGTCCGGCACCCAGCAAGCCTGCTAGACTGGTGCGACCCACGCATCGCAATGAATCTAAGGTTGTGACTCCCACAACCACCCTTGATGTTCGCGCAAAGGCACACACCGCACTCATGCGCGGCCAACAGGGCGAGCCAAGGTGACGCCAAGGCGACGACCCAGTGTGCGTTGGGTCCGTGAGCTGCTGCATGAGTACCTGCGCGGGGAGTTGACAGAGACTGAGTTGACAGTGACTGAGTACTTGTTGCAGTGCACCAGACGCGTTCATGACTCGTTGATTTTTGCCGATCTGGACGATGCTCGCCACTGCACTCTGAGAAGACGCTCCTTCAGCATTAGTGAGATGAGTCGCTCCTTCAGCATTGATAAGATGAGTCTCGATATGCATCGATCGCCACGAGCTCCCTCTTGTCCTCCACAAGTCGTTGCGACACAATACAAGCTGTGCCAAGCAGGACGCTCCTCGCCCTTGGCACTGCGCTCTAATACGTGCCGCCTTGGCCTCGCACGCCGCCAGCTCCCGCCGCACTGTCAAGACCTCGCATCCACGTTTACGGTCCCTCAGCTCCGAGTCGCCGCGTATCGGTCCCTGGCCCAGGCTCGGTCTTGGCACCCGCATGTGACTCCTCGCTGCGCCACGGCCCGGGTGCAACCATCCACGCGTGGAGCATTGCACTCTGGCCAAGGTGGCGCTCCTTGGCCGCAGATGGATGCCCAGCCCGCGGAACCTGGCGCCCTCGCCGGCGGCGGGCTCGGCGTCGCTCCGAGTCCTCAACTCCTCCTCGCCGTCACGGTTGTTGGCTCTAGAAGGGCAGACCCAGAAAGGCGCGCGGCGCGGCGGCGGCGGCGGCGGCGCTCGCGCGCGGCGGGCAGCGGCGGCGGGCCTGGGCTGCGCGCTCGGGCCGGCGCGGCGCGGCGCGGCGCGGCGCAGGGCGGCGCGGCACAGGGCGGCGCGGCGCGGCGCTGGGCGGCGCGGCGACGTGGACGTGGACCGGCGCGGGCGCGATGCTACCGCTCCACGGCGGCGCGCGGCACGGCGGCGGGTCGTCGACGGCGACGGCGACGGCGGGACGCGGGCGAGGCGGCATCAGCAGCGCCGGGTCCACGGCGTCGGCGCTGCACCGGCGGGCGAGCAGCACGCTGTACTCGGATGAGGGCTTCCACGGCCACGGGCAGTTCTCGCTCATGAGGTACTTGCGGCGCGTGGTGTACTACCCGCAGATGGACTTCGAGTATACGCTCACGCAGATGAAGCTGCTGCTGCGCAAACCCAGCAAGGTGTACAAGATGACCAGCTGGCGCAACCAGACCAAGAACCGTTGGGCGCGCGATGATCCGGCCTTCCTTGTCATTCTCTGTGCGCTCATCGGCGCCACCTCGCTGGCGTACGGCCTGGCGCTGGGCCGCGGCTCCGTCGCCGGCGTCGTCAGCCTCGTTGCCACGCAGTTGCTCATCTTTTTGGGCTCTGGCTTCTGTGTCGCCACCTTTTGCTGGCGCCTCGCCAACGCGCGCTTCCGCACGCGCCACTCACACAGCGTCGAGCAGGAGGTCGAGTGGATGTACGCCTTTGACATCCATTGCAACGCCTACTTTCCGCTCGTCCTCACACTCTACCTTTTGCAGCTCCTACTGCTGCCCGTGCTGCTGCGCCCCAACATCCTCTCCACGCTCGCTGCCAACGCGCTCTACACGCTCACCTTTGCTTACTACCACTACATCACCTTTCTCGGCTACATGTACCTGCCCTTTCTGGACAAGAAGCGCGTCACTGCCCTGCTCTACCCGGTCGCCGTCCTCGTCGTGCTCTTTCTGCTCTTCACCGTGCTCAACATCAACATGGCGAGGTCCACCATCTCCCTCTTCTTTCCGCTCTACGAGCTGCCACAATGACGAGACGAGACGAGACGAGACGAGACGAGACGAGGACGGGGACAAGACGGGTGCCGTCGTGCGGAGGACGCTCCAGGCCTAGCTAACTTAGAGCAAGCGAACAGCTCTGTAGCTGAAGAGGCCGCGTGTGCGTGCAACTAGGGAATTGCGCTGCGCCGTGCCGTCCGGGTCACCGCACGGGCATCTGCAACACCTTGAAGAGGGGGGCGCACAAAATGGGGCAAAGCAAGAACCGCGGACACCGGAAGAGCTAGCTAGCTCTAGGGCGCTTTCCACGTCCAGAGGCCATGCACCATGGCATGTTTTGCGCCAAGAGCGACCGTCCCTCTCTGGCTGGGTCTGCAGCCAGACGGTGACCGTGACGGTCGTGCTCATGTGGATGCTAATGTGGATGCTCATGTGGATGCTAATGATGATGATGATGATGATGATGATGTCTTACTTACTACAAACGTGCCGAGAGAGAACGCGGATATGTCAACATCCAGCAGTAGTGAGCAGGCCGCCTCGGCGCGCCGCCTCACTCCAGCACATAGTTCGCGTCGAGGCTGTCGCCGCTCGTCTGCGCACCCTTCTTCTGCTTCTTCTGCTTCTTCGCCTGGGCCGGCGTCGCCTCGGACGAGTCCGACACACCCGCGGGCGCGCGCCGCTTCTTGCTACTGTCGTAGGAAGCCAACGCCTGCGCCGCGGTCGTCTTACCTACCGCAGTCGGCGCCTCCCCTGCCGGCTCCGCCCCTGCCGGCTTCCTGAACGGGTTCGGGATCTCGTCGTTGTCGTCATCGTCGTCATCGTCCTTGAACTGCATCAGCTTGCCAGCAGGCTTGACCGACGACCCGACAGCGCTGCGCTTCGCTGCCCGCGGCGCCGCTGGGACGCCGTCCTCGTCTGTCGCGAACGCAAAGCCCGACTCGGCGCTGATGGACTTGCACACCTCGCAGCTGTCCGGCTTGGGCGGGCTCAGCCACTTGAGCCCATGCTCGCGCAGCAGCGACAGCAGCTCGTGCACGCCCTCGGGCGTGTCCGTACGCAAGTTCTGCCAGCGCTGCGCCACATTGCCGCGGCCGCCGTCCGCAGAACGCGCCTTGCTCAGGCACACGGTCTGCGAGCGGGCCTCCGAGGGCCCAAGCTCCACGCGCAGCGTCACGCCCATCGACTCCCAGTACTCGTACTTTTGCCCCGGCAGCAGCGACGACCGCTGGTCGATCCACGCGTTGATGCGGTGCTTCATCAGCACGTCCTTGAAGGTCTGCGCCGCGCCCCGCACCATCTCAGCCTCCGCTTCGCGCTTCTTCCACAAAATCGGGATGATCACCAGGTCGTGCTTACGGGCCGCGTCCTCGCGCTTCTGCATCTGGCCCGCATCCTTGCCGGTCTCCCACGGCTTGGGCCGGTCCGAGTGCGCGAAGGACGACGACGACGGCCCGCGGTCGTCGCGGCCCCGCCCGCCGCGCGGCCGCTCGTCAAACACGCGTTCGCGCCACTTGCGCGACTGGTTCACGTTGGCGCCCTCGCCGCGGCCCTCGCCCGCCGCCGCGGCCTTGCGCGCGCGCCGCTGCCGCGCGAACTGCGACTCGCGCTTCTGCTTGTACTCGCGCGTCTGCCGCTTGATCTCCTTCTCCGCCACGCCCTCCTCGCGCAGCTTCAGCACGATCGACCGCACCTGCCGCTGCGTGTCGCGCCGCCACGCCTCTGCCGGCTCCAGCTCCGCCATCCTGCCCGCGCGCGCGCCCCGCGTCCGAGTCCGAGTCCGGGTCTGCGCTGCGCTGCGCCGCGACCTCGCGCGCCGCCACTGGCCCCGAGCGGGAAGGGCCCGCCCACGCGTCGCAGCCGCCGCCACCCGGCTCCGGCACGCGCGACCAGCGCACACCTCCGAGCATCCCAGTCGCGGCCATCATGTGGCGCATCATGCGCAGAAGGCATCGTGCCACATCGTGGCCCAGCGCGACCCACCACTCGCAGCCACCACGGCAAGCGCCGTGGCTGGCATGGTAGCTCAGCGACCAGCAAAATACTCGCCGGCGTGGGCTGACGAGCCGTGAGCGTGAAATAGGAAAGGGGCCGAGCTGGAGTGAGCTCGCGGGCTAAACTTGAGTGCGAATGATCCATTGAGATCGTGGCAAGCGCGTTGACGCGGCTTGGCTGGCATGGAAGATGCAGGAAAGATAGCTGGGAGTAGTCGAACCAAGCGTCGAGCGATATGCGCGCGGTGCACAGGAGCTGGGATCTGCGTCGTGTGCGCCGGGTCCCGCCGGGTTCTTTGAAGCCAAGCGCGCAATCACGATCAAGAACAATCCGACACTCGTGTTGTTCCGATCGGCAGAACGCCGTCTGAACACGGACCTGATCGTGGGCTGAGTGGTGCGCGCAACAGACATGATTCGACCTGCTTTTATTCGCGCGGCACCTGCTAGTGAGCTAATTCTCAGAATCACACCCGGTCCACGTACACAGAGGGTGGCTGGTCCACCCACAGCGTGGTCGTCGGTCCGTCGACCGGTCGCCATCGCCTGAAGGTCCGCCTGCGTGCGCCACGGTCCTGCGGAGGAGAACGTTAATTAAGCAGCGTGGCGGCCCGGTGTCGAGAGCGTGATTGGCGTGTGCCAGGCTCCTGACGGTGCGCACAATTGCACGTATTCTTCCGGAACGTGCATGCCCCCCCCCCCGGGCTGGCCCACCTTACCCGACGGCACCGCGCGTGCGGTGCGCGTCGTGTCGAGGCGCGAACCCGCCCAACTTTTCTTCCCCCAGCAGCCCGGCGGCATGGCGCCGTGCACGTGATTCGCGACGGCGCCGCGGCGCGACGCGGCACTGAGCACGCGGCCCGACACGCAGCACGCGACGCCCGCGACGCCCGCGACGCCCGCGACGCCCGCGACGGGAAGCATGGAGCGCGCAGGGGCAGTCGGGACGACCTAAGCCCAGGACCGAGGCTCGCTCGCTGCTGATCCTGCTTCTGGACGCGAGCGAGTGAGAAGGCCTTCGCTCAGCAGCAGCGCGCTCTGCGCGCCACGTCGACCGCCACGCGCCAGCAGCACGTGCCACGCGCCCGCGCTCTCCACGGTGGCGGCGTCGTGGTCGTTGGCCTCCGCGAGCATGAACCCTCGTTGTGCCTATGTCGTGGTGGGATTGCCCGCCGCGCCTGCGAAGCCGCGGCGCCGCGGCGCCGCGCCCGCGAGCGCGACCTGGGCGACGCGAGGGTGACAGGCGGCCTCCGCGCAGCGCCCGCACGCCGCCCCGAGCGCTTTGAGCGCTTCGTGGCGAGGCCGGGAGGATGGGTCGCTTCGCAGCAAAGCGCCCCAAGCCCGCCGCCCGCGTCCCAGGGGTCAAACCAGGCGCCTGCGCGCCTGCACGCATGCTCGCTCGTACGCCTGCCTGCCTGCCTGCCTGCCTGCCTGCCTGCCTGCGCGCCAGCCTGTCTGGCCCGGCCTGGTCGTCTGTCTGGCTGTCTGCCTGCGAGCACCGGGACCTGATTCCCTCGCGAGGCAAGCTCTCGTGCTGGGCGCCCTCTGCGGCTCTGCAATGCACGGGTTCTCGCTCCCCTTGTTGCCGAATGGAGAGCTTGGGATGATGGCGCCGTAGGTGACTTGACCCGGGCGCGAGCGGCGCGAGCGGCGGCGAGGAGGACCTCGAGAAGGTCTTCGTCCTTGCCCAGGAGATGCACGGGAACATGTATCTCAAGATGCTGGCCTCGGACGGCGACGGCCGCGGTCTAGCTAGCGAGCGAGGAAAAGAAGGAATATGCGAGCGGCGGTTGCACGATGGTCTTGGAGTCGACGCAAGCCATTTGGTCTGCATGGGCCGCGGCAAGGAGCCTGGCTGCGTGAATCGGGCGCGAATTGGAGCGGCGCGCGAGCCGCGGCCCCAGGACCCAGGCCGCCGACTGCCCGCAGCGCGCCCTCGCATGCCCGCAGCTCGACGAGCGCGAGCGACACGAAGCCACGAGCTGCGCAACGAGCGCGCGAGCTACAGAACAAGCGCGAGCTGTGCAACGGTCGCCGCGCCCCGCTCTCGCGGGACATGTTGAGCCGTCGTCGAGTCGAGGGGCTCGCTGCCTTGGGCCCGTCAGGCGGGCGCCTGCGCGGCAGCCCAGCGGCGCCAGACGAGAGCGCGACCAGAGTTGGGACAACACGGCGAGCCGGCAGCGACGAAAGCGAAGCAGGCGCCGCGGGGCACGAGGCTGCCCGCAGGAGACCCCTCAGTAGGGCGTGGCGGTTGGACTGGGCTGGCGGTGGGTGGGGACGAACGGAGGAGAAGCGATAGCGTTTGCATTGCAAGCAACGCTTGAGCGTGGAAAGCGCTCCGTGGCCAGAGTGGATGAATACGCCCGCAGCGGTTCCCGCAGCGCTAGGCGCAGCGCCAGCGCCTAGCGCCTGGCACCTGACGAAAGCGCTGCGCGACAACGAAAACGTCTGCCAATGCCTTCGTGGTTCGAGTTCGAGCAGGGGACGACTGGGCCAAAACCGCAAGAACACCCACAGCTCGTCCTGGCGAATGGTCTGAGCTCGCAAAGTCGACTAGCTAGCAAGAGGAGGCGGCAGTGCTGATGCCCTGGAGGCTCCGAGCGACAAGGCGAAGAACATTGCATGTCCTGCAGCGCTTGTCACGCGACGGCAGTGATGATCCCGACTCGTGTCCTGCCCGAAGCGTCGGGAATAGCGAGCACGCTGCAGTGGACGCCGATCCATACCCGCAGGAGCCCCCGCAGCGAACGACGGCAGCTGAGATCAGCTGCCAACGCAGACGCTCTTGAGCTACGCTCAAGCTTGAGGCGAAAGCGACGGAGAGACGAGACCCGCAGCATGACCCGCAGTGCAGCGAGGCGCCAGGGAGACGCTACGCTTGTTTGACAGCTCGATTCGCTTACGTCAAGTAGAGCTTTGAGGCGTGCCACTGCAAATGTACATGGTTCGGACTGTGGGCTATGAAGACAGGAAGGCGAACTTTGGGCTGGCTGCACGAGGCGCGTCACCAGGATCGGCAAGGCAGCGACGCGCAAGTCAGACGCAGCGCTGCAAGTCAAGAAAGTCCTGACAGCAGACGTTTGCTCGACTTCGAGCCATTTTGTTTCTGTGGTCCAACTCGTCGAGGGAGTGCGGCGCGACGGCCGATCCAAAGTCTGCCTCTGGGACAGACGCGAGCCATTCAGAGGCGTCATCCGGTCGCGAGAGCTCTTTTTCGAGCTTGCTCAAATTTCCCTTCCTCTCTGTGCTGCCTGTTTTGGCGCCAGTGGGAGTTCAGGGGGACCCCCACTGGGCGCAGGTCCCCCCTGGGAGACACGTGCCCCTTTGGGACAAACGGGAGGCGCCGAACCGAGAGCTCCAAGTTGATCTCCTCGACCCACTGCGCAGCGCAGACGCGAGGGCGCTCCTCGTTGCCCTCTGCGACCTCACACTGGACGTAATAGCCCCCACGCGCCACTGGACGAGCGCATCGTCGAGCGGGCCGTGCGCCGGCAAACTCGTGAGCAAAACCAAATTGAACGAGCCAGTCCAGAGGCATACAAACGAACGAGCGTGCAAGCAACCATGCTGTCCAAGGAGGCGCTGGGCGCTTCGCTGGGCGCCGTGGAGCGAAGCGACGAGACGGTCATGGGCATCGTGGACGCGACCCTGTCTGCGGGCTCTGGCGCGGCTGTCGAGGAGAAGACCGAGGTGCGGGCTTCTGCTGCGCGCCGCGCTGCGAGCTCGGTCGGCTCTGCGGTGGTCAAGGTCTGCGACGCCATCAAGCGCGGCTTTCTCTTCATCCTCGAGCTGCTTCGCGGCGTCGTCAAGCCGGCGCGCAAGATGAAGAAGAAGACGGTGGCGGTGGCCCCCGCGGTGACTTCCATTCAGCAGCCTCAGCTGCAGGTGGAGGTCGCCGCGGAGGACATCGAGCTGGTTGTCGGCCTGGTCGTCGAGCAGATTGTCGAGCAGGTCGTCGAGAAGGAGGAGTCGGAGGCCGAGGCCCCCGCCATCCAGCAGGTCACGCAGCTGGAGGCGGGCGCTGAGGACGACGACGAGGAGGAGATGGTGGAGTTTGAGGTGGAGGAGGAGATGGAGATGGTGGAGGTGGTGGAGGAGATGGAGAAGGTGGAGATGGTGGAGGAGGTGGAGGTGGTGGAGGAGGTGGAGGAGGAGGTGGAGGAGGAGGTGGAGGAGGAGGTGGAGGAGGAGGTGGAGGAGGTGGTGGAGGAGGAGCTGGAGGAGGAGGTGGAGGAGGTGGAGGAGGAGCTGGACGGCGAGGTTGAGGTGGTGGACGCGGAGGAGGAGACGGCGGAGGTCAAGGCGGAGGAGGAAGCGGCGGTGGAGGCGGAGGCGGTCAAGACGATTCTTATCCAGCAGCCTGAGCAGCCGGAAAAGGTCATCGAGACCACCACCGCCACCGAGCCCGACACCTCCTGCTCTGGCACTTGCACCTCCTCTGGCAACCGTTTTGCTGCGCTCTGCAGCTGCACGGTTGCTCGCACCGACATCACCATCCTTCGCCCCACTGCGGAGTGCTGGACCCCCTCGAGCTCTGAGGAGGCCATCTCTCCTCCTTCCAGCACCGCCTCGCCCTCTTCTGACACCGCCACCAGCGTGGAGACCAAGGCCGCCGAGGCCGAGGTCGAGACGGCGGAGAAGCGCCCCAAGAACTCCAACTCCAAGCACGAAGACGACAACCTCAAGCGCAAGCTCATCCAGAAGCTCAACCGCAACAACAAGAAGCACAAGGTCCCGCAGGGCGCCGAGCTGCGCGACATGATCTTTGCCGTTCTTGGCGGCGTCGGCATGCAGCCTGCCGGCGTCGTCCCCTGGACCTTTGCCTTTTCCAACCCGGAGGACTGCGACATGGCCGCGGAGCGCTCCAAGTACTTCGCCAAGCTCCAGACCTTCATCGAGTCCAAGGCCGCTGCCGAGCTCAAGTCCTTCGGCGACCGTGACTCTAAGCTCTCCTTCGTCGAGGGCGCTGCCGAGTGGCTCTGGAACAAGGAGATCCGCTGCCTCGTTCACGCCTGGGAGCTGAACGGGACCAAGGCCGGCCGCTAAACAAGCTGCCCGCATATCATACCATAGCAACCGCTCCTCAAAGAAAGAGGAGGACAGAACATAAATTGTAAAGAAACTTCAAGTCACGCACACTTTCATGGCAGGCCTCCCGTCAACACGTTCCTTCACTTGATTGGCATCTTCAAAGCGCGAACGCAGCTTGAGTGCGGACACATTGGCAGCTTGAGCGCGGGAAAAGACGCAGTAACAGGGCTGGAAACGAATCGTTGGAACTTGGCTTCACCGCATTGGTGTGGATCGCGTCCATCTCTAGCTAGCTAGCTAGAGCTCTAGCCAGCTAGGTAGAGGCCTGCTCCGAATAGCTGGTGGTACGGTACCGGCACCGAAGTCGCCACCTTGAGATGATGAGCGATGATGATGGCCTCGTTTCGTTCGCCTTGGCGGCGTTCCCGTTGTGACGTCCTTCTTCGTCCTCGATGCTCCTCGATCACAAGATAAAGAGGATGATGATCCGTCGCGGCCCGACGAGCAGAACTCGAGCGCCGCGACAATGGAGGCGGGCCGCGGCGCGGGCGCAGGGACGGCGGCGGCGGGCGCGGGGTCAGCGCCCGCCCCGCTGGACGCGCTGGAGTCAGCGTCAGAGGCGGACTCGGCGGCGTCGTCGGCGGGCGATGGCGGCGACGAGGAGCCCCTGCTCAAGTACCAGCGCGTGCGCGGCGCGCTAGCGGAGGCGCTGGCAGAGAGCGAGCAACAACAACAGCAGCAGCTGCTGCAGCTGCTGCAGGTGACGTGCGTGGCGGTGCACGAGGGCATCCTCGTGGTGGGCACGTCGAACGGCGTGGTGCTGGAGCTGGCCCAGCGGGATGGCGCGCTGCTGCAGAAGCGCAGGCTGCATCGCGACCGCGTGACGTGCGTGGCGCTGGACGACCAAGGCGAGACCTTTGCGACGGCATCCGTGGATGGACGTGTCGTGGTGGGCCCGACCAGCCGCGCGGCGGAGGATGCGGCCAAGGGTGGCGTGGAGACACACAACTTCTTGCACCCATTGCACGCGGTGGCGCTGGACCCGCTGTTCGCACGATCAAGGGACCGCATGCTGGTCTGTGGCGGCGCGCAGGGCCGACTCGTGCTCAAGCGTAAGGGCTGGTTTGGCGCCGTGGAATCGGAGCTGCACCGCGGCGAAGGCCAGATCTCGGCCATCCAGTGGCGCACGCGGCTCATCGCATGGGCCAACGAGGCGGGCGTCAAGGTGTACGACCAGGGCCACGAAAAGCGCATCGCCTTCGTGGAGCGGCCCGCGGGCTCGCTGGCGCAGCGATCCTCTCGGTGCCACCTGCTCTGGCAGGACGACGCGACGCTGCTCATCGCCTGGGCCGACTCCGTCAAGGTGCTTCGCGTGTACGAGCGCTCGCGCGAGGAGCTGCAGCGTACGCCGCATCTACTGCCGCGCTACGCGGAGCTCGTGTCCCTGTACGAGTTCGCACCCGCTGAGACCATTTGCGGCGTGGCGCCCTTTGGCGCCGACCAGCTCGCGCTGCTGACGCTTTTGGACGAGGCTGGGTCCGATACGGGCGAAGCGGAGGGCGAGTGCCCCGAGCTGCGCATCATCGCGCGCGCAGACGGCGAGCCAGTCTCCATCGAGGCGCTACCCATTCGGGGCTTCGAGGCGAACTCGTCGGCCGACTACGCGCTAGCGACCCGGCACGAGCTCGTCACCGGCTCGGGTGGCAAGCCGATGCTCTTCATCGCCAGCCCGCGCGACGTCGTCGCGGCTCGGCCCCGCACGCTCGAGGACCACATCGCCTGGGCGCTGCAGCACGAACGCTTCGCCGTGGCGCTCAACATGGCCGAGGCCGCCACGCCGGGTGACTTGCACTCCTACTCGCTGCGGGGTCTCCAGGACAAGCTACTTGGCTACCTGCTCTCGCAAGAACGTTTTGAGGAGGCCGCTAGCTTGTGCCCACGCCTGCTGGACGCGGACGGGGACCGCTGGCTCCAGTGGGCCACCAAGTTCGAAACGCTCCAGCACCTGCGCTGCCTGGCAGTCTACCTTCCGGTGCGCGACCCGCAGCTGCCGGCGGTGGTGTATGAGTCTGCCCTCGAGGAGCTCCTGCGCGTGCGCGAGGACGCAGCGCTTCTGCGTCTTCTGCGTCAGTGGGACGCGCTGCTCGCCAACCACGCGCGTGCCGTGGCCTTCTTGCGCGGTCCGCAGAGCCCCAGCCACGGAGCCGGCAGCCCGACGGCAGGGGCGCAGGACCGAGCGCGCGCCGCGCCGCCCTTTGACGTGCGCAAGCTCGCCGATCGGGTCAAGGCCGTGCTTGCCGAGGACGAGGAGAACGCAGCGCCGCCTTCGGCGCCCCTGCGCGACGCGCTCGCCGAGCTGTACACGCTCAATGGCCAGCACGCGCTGGCTCTCCAAGAACTGCTTGCGGCTTGCGAGGCGGAGGCCTCTGCCGCCAGCCCCAAGGGCCACGCTTCGGCCCAGGCGGCTGCCGAGGCGGCCGATCCGGAGCGCCGCGAGGTGATCTTCTCGCTTATCGAGAGCCACGGTCTCGCCTCGGCCGTAGCGGATCGCGTCGCGGTGCTCGTCGCGCTTGATGAGCGTCGCGCCGTGGCGCTTTTCGTCGACCTGGTCACGAGCGAGATCGCCGCGGCCGACGACCACGCCGCCGAGGCCACGGCTGACCTCATGACCGCCATCGTGCGCCAGCTGCAGGACATCTCCGAGACCGCGCTGCTCTCCTTTTTGCACGAACTCTCGCGTCGCCGTCGCGAAGAGTACAACCAGGATCGCATGGCGGCCTTCCAAGACCTTCAGGTCCGCCTCTACGCCAAACTCCGCCCGGCCGACCTTCATGACTTTCTCGAGTCCGCCAACCACTATTCGCTCCAGGCAGCGCTGCGCGTCTGCGAAACCCAGCCCGCCGGCCCGCTGTACCGCGAGATGGTGTTCATCCTCGCACGCATGGGCGGCTATGAGAACGTGCAGCACGCGCTCGCAGTTATCGTGGACAACCTGCGCGACGTACGCTTTGCCACCGAGTTTGTAGAGGCCCAGGGCGGCGCCGACCTCTGGGCGGACCTCGTGCACCGCTGCGTGCGCAACCCAGACATGGTCGGGAGTCTGCTGGAATCAGCCGGTGCGCACGATGTTGACCTCGTACAGATTTTCCGCGACGTCGCGCCTGACATGGTCATTCCGGGCCTCTCGCGCAAGCTGCCCAAGCTCTTCGACGACATGCGCATTCAGCAGCGGATTCGCATCACCTGCAATGACATTCTGCGACGTGACGCCGTCGACCTGTTCCGCGCGCTGCACCGCCGCCGCAAGCGCGCCGTGCAGGTGCGCGCTGGCGCACGCTGCGGCATTTGCAAGCTGCGCCTCACCGAGCACGTCTCGCGCTCCGCCGCGGCTGCGCCCGTGGGCGCCCCGCGCGTCGTTGTCTTTGGCTCTGGCCACACCTACCACTACAGCTGTCTGGACGTTGCTGCCCAGGCCGCGATCCCGCAGGCCGCTTCGGGCTCGACGCTCTCCATCAAGTCGCGCCACGTGCAGCTCTTCGCTGCCAATTTTGGGGAGCCGCAACTCGCGACAAGTGACGAACCGCCATCACCTCTCGCCGAAGACTGACGCGATGACGGGGCCGAGCGTCAGGCAAACGCTGAGTGAAGCCATCGCCAAGCACCGTAGGACCACCGGGCGAAGAATGGGGCTACTTGCCCCCACCAAGGGCGTGAGTTCGATACGCGGGCAGACCTGCAACCGCATGTCGCTGAGCCGGCTGTGGCACTCCGGTCGGTTGAGCAGCAGGAGTGGGCGGGCGGGCGGCCCGCGCGACCCCCTCTCGACCTGTTCCTCTCTCTCTCTTTGCGTGTGTGCGTGTCGTTTCGTGGAGTGAAGACGCGCGAAAGTGCTTGCGTTCTGACTACCCCAGGGGAGTCTGTGTAAGTTTTGCAGAGCTGTCATGACGCATGAAACCTGAGAAAGTGGCAGATGCGATACTTTGGCGACCGTGGGCAGGGCTGAGCCTGGCAACGGAGAGGCGTCTTTCTCTGCAGCAAAGACTTGCAAAGCTTTGCTTGCGCTCTGACCAACACAAGAATAGGAAACCTTTGATTCATTCTTCAACGACGAACCACACGAAGGCGGACGCCAGGAGGCAGGACCTCGTCGTCCGAGGACAGCGTCTCAAGCGCCCGCACCGCGGATGCCTCCAGACGTGCCAAGTAATTTTCCGTATCAGACGAGCTGAAGTCTTCCTCCGAGTCGGCCGAGTCCGAAGAGTCCGATGGATTGGCCATGAAGACGCGCTGCGAAGTCTCTTGCGAAATTTGGCTCATGGCGCCGGCCGACCCACGTCGGCCGTGTGACGGCGCGATGCTGTGCAAGGTTGCTCGTGCCGGCGTTGCCTCGACGGCCAGCGGCTCCTCGACGGCCAGCGGCTCTTCGTGTGCAGCTTGTGATGAGGCGCTTGGGGATGGACTGTGCGCTCGAAGTGGCGACACTTCGTCTGCATCCATGTCCTCTGCTTGCGATGACAACTCTGCCTCCTCCCCCTCCTCCTCTTCCTCTTCCTCTTCCTCCTTTCCCAGCGATGCACCCTCTTCTTCCTCCACCACCACCACCTCCTCCTCCTCCTCCTCCTCCTCCTCCTCCTTACCATCTGCAGGGCTCACTTCAAAGTCCGAGTCGAGCTGATGTGCGTTTCCAGGACCGTAGTGCGTATCAGCACTGAGCTCCGCATCGTCATCGTCCTCCTCAAAGTCAGTGTTGTGCGCGGCAGGGCTCGCAGAGCGGCTCGCTGCCTCCTTCACAGAGAGAACTTCGCTCATCGAGCGACTCGCTGCGTCGCTCGCAGCCGTGCTCATGGCATCGCTGACAGCCAAACTCGCAGCCTCGCTCGTGCACTGCAGTGATTGGTCGCTCAGCGGGAGCTCGCGCTCCGACATGACTGCGCTCGCGCTCGCGCCGAGGCTCGCCACGTCGCTCATCACATCACTCGTCGTATCGTCCGAAGCTGAAGCCTTACTCGCCGCAGCAACCTCTGGCTCGGCGGCCTGCATCGGGGCAGCGTCCGAGGCCTGCACCCCCACGTCCGCTTCAGAGCCAGTCGTGGCCTCGTCCATGTCGTCAAGGTCGGCCACCTCGGCACGCAGGACGTCCTCCGCATCGCGGTCCTCCTGCGGCGGCTGGCCCGAGGCCTGAAAGACGCCGGACGTGGTGGGAGACGTAAGCTGCGGCTCGGCCCCCGCGTCCTCCTCCTCGGTGGACTCCGCGCCGCCCTCCTCCTCGGGCTCTTCGTTCCAGGCCGGCGTCAGGCTCGTCGTCGCCGACGCGGTCGTGGTGCTTGCGGCGGCCGCACTGGCGCTCTCGTCCGTTGAGCTTGGCAGCGGCGGCGCGCTCGCCGTATCCACTTCGCTTGCCGCTTCCCCATCTGCGCGCACCGTTGGCGACGAGCTCGCCACCTCGTTCGTTGCAGATAAGGACTGCGTCTCCTCCTCGACATCCGAAGCGGAGAGCGCGGCAGGCTCGTGAAGCTCGGACTCCATCTCGTCGCTCGACGTGCGCTCCGCGTCGCTCACTCTGACCTCCTCGTCACTTGCGATGAACACCTCATCGCTCGTGGTGACCTCTTCGTCGCTCGCTGTAGCCTCTTCGTCGCTCAACACTGAGGCATTCCCATGCACCTTGTCCTGCTGCACAGACTCAACGCCGACGCGAGTCGGCGTTGGACGGAGCAACGCATCACCAAAAACGAGCTGTGAGGCCAGGCCGAGAAGGCCGGCAAGCGCAATGCAGTGCTTCCGCGCGAGCCAGGTACAGGCAGGAGGAACGTCCTCGCGAAGGCTACAGGCTGTACTCGCCCCACCAAAGAGAAGTGCCGAGCCAAGCGTGAGCCAGCCCGCGAGCGCGAGAGAGCCGCGGGGGCGGTGCCCGCCCTTGGCTGCCGCCGCGGCCTCCTGCGTCGTGTGCGAAGTGGCGGCAGTGCCGCCGGTGAGCACGAGCAAACCCGCGGCGCGCATCGTGGACTCCGGCGCAACGCCGAAGTCCAACAGGAGCGCAAGGGCAAAGAGTGCGGCACCCGAGACGAAGATGGGCGTGGTGATGAGGCCGGGGGGACGCAAATTGCTCGCGACCAGCGGAGCGCTGGAGGGCTGCTGCGGAGCGAGAACTTGCTGCGGCATTTGTGCCGCGCGCCGCGCAAAGACGAGGGAGCACATGAGCGCGGCCCAGGCAACCATGCCCGCAGCCAGCGCGTGCTCCAAGTTCACGAGGGACTCAGAGTCAGTCTCTCCGGAACCACTCACATAGGCGGCTGCCGCGGCGGCGTATGCGGCCCAGCCCACAACGCTCAGTCCAGCTGCGGCCGCGCTGCGGCGCTTCGACTCGGCCCATGGGAAGAGCAGGGACTCCAGGCCGATCGTAGGTCCGCGCAGCAGCGTAGCGAGCACGAGCGTGGCGAGCGGCACGCAGAGGAGCGCCGCGCCAATGACGTCGGTGCGGTTGACCTCGGCAGGACTCATCGCGGGCAGCTCGGGAAGCGCCACAGCAGGTGCGCTCGTGTCCACGCTGATTCCCTCGTCCTCCTCCTGCGCGACTTGCGCGGCATCGGGCCGCAGCGCGGAAAAGAGGCCGGTCACCCCGCATGCGACCAACAAGAAGCCGGCGAGGCGAGCCCGACTCAGGCCTTGCGCAGGCATGGCAGGCCGGAACGCTTGAGCAACGGGAGACGCCGGGCCAGCGTACTGCTGTTGCTGTTGCTGTTGCTGCTGCTGCTGCAAAAGCTGTTGCTGCAGGAGCTGCTGCTGCTGTAGGAGTTGCGCCTGCTCCTGCTGCGCGGCGGCGCCCAGCGTGGAGGTGAGCGCCAAGACGACGCAGATCCAGGCCGCAGCGCCGAGGAGCACCGAGAGAATGTCAGCGAGCACAAAGATGCCCGTGGAGAAGCCAACGAGAGCGTAGACGACGGGGTTGAGCCCGGAGAGAGCGAGCGCTAGGAGGCCGACAAGCGAGTAGCGAAATTGCGTGACGCAGGTCGGGTGGAGACCATCCAGGAGCAGCGTTGCCGCCAGGTATCGCGTGAGGAGGGGCGTGGCGACGGTGAAGAGGAAGAGACGCGCGCTCCACATGGTGAGGCGCATGCCGACCAGGTAGGTGAGCACCGGCGGCAGCGTAAGCACGCCCAGCACGCGCATCCTGGGTGGCGAGGCGACGCGTGCAGAGGCCCAAGAGACCTGCCAGGAGCGCCACGCTTCGTACGGCGAGAAGACGATGTCCGCATCGCCTGCTACGCCTGTGGCCTGCCCTGCAGGTGTGTCCGGAAAGTTGATGTTGCGCAGGAGGAACTGAGCCCGGGTCACGCAGCCGTAGGCGGCCAGGGCCGCGGCGCGGAAGGCGGCGTGCACTGTCACATCTGCCGTGAGCAGCGAGCTGACAAAGATGGCGGCCGAAAGGACCTGCAGTAGCGTCGCGACCAGCGTGTAGCGGCCCACGTCGCCGTTCTTGGTGGAGTTGCCGCGCAGAAAGAGGTCGCAGCCCACACGCGCCGCCAGCGTCGGCAGCGCGAGCAGCCAAAGACCAGGCACAGGGAGGACCGTCGCGACGAGCCGGCTGAGCAAGAGCGGGGCGAGCAGGGCAGCTGAGAGACGCAGGTCTGCCTTGCTGATGCGCACGGGCTCCGCGGGTACCGCAGGTGCACGAGGGGAGCTGGTCAGGAGCGGGGCGCCGGGCATGCGGGTGCGCCAGCGCGAGGCGGCCTTGCGCGGCCTGGCGGGTCGGCGAGAGCGCGAGCGCGAGCGCTGTTGCTTGCGCTCTCCCAATGCAGGCGCCTCTTCCTCCTGCTCCTTCCGTGACCGCCGGCCGCCTCGGCCCCAGTCGCGGAGCGATGTACTGCGTGGGGCCGGAGACGCCAGTGCGCGGCGCGGTGAGGAAGTCGCCGAGCGGCGCGGCGAGCTTGCATAGGAGCGGCGCGGCGTGCTCGCCGACGAGCGGCGCGGCGAGCTCGCCGACGAGCGGTGCGGAGGCGAAGTACGCAGCTTGGGCGAGGCGGCCAGGTTGGGCAAGGGCGACGAGGACACGCCCGGCGAAGAGGACATTCCGGGACTCTGGCGCACCGACGTCGGTTGAGCAGGCGAGACAAGGCTCTCCATCTGCTGCAGGTCCTGCGCTGGCGCTGGCCCGGCCCACTCGTGCCTGAACGGGCCCTGGACGCTGGTGAGCGTCTTGCCCCGCGGCAGGACGCCGCTCAGGAGGTCATGCTGCACCTGCGGCGGCCTCTTGCGCAGCAGCAGCTGCTGCGCCTCCTGGTCCGCCGCGCTCTTCTTCACAATCACCAGCACGCGCCGTTGTGGCGGCGGCGCCTTGGCCAGCGCGCGCTCGCGCGTCGCGGCGCCGGCGAGCTGTGGCGGCAGCCTCCAGTCCTGCTGCTCCATCGTGTCCATGCCCTTGCCGAGCTCCAGCTCCATCCCGGCGCGCGAGGAAGGGAGGCCGCGCCCGGTGAAGCGGCGCGCGGGCCCGCGAGGCCGCCGCCGCCGCCCGCCGCCGCTGCCGCCGCCGCCCGCGCGCGAGCGCGCGCGCGAGCGAACGAGCGAGCGAGCGCCGAGCAAGCGAGCGAGCGACCGGCCGAGAAGCGGGTCTGCAGACTCTGCACGCGCCACGCGGACGTGCGCATGTCTCGAGTCAAAGCTCAGCAGGGCAGGCTGCCAGTGCTGACGAGCCAAGAGCACGGTTCGCGACGCGGGCCTGTGGTCAGCTTGCACTGCACGCCCTAACCGCGGCGTCAAGTTCCGCACGGTCGACCAAGTCGCCAGGCCTGGCCAGAGGATGAGCGGCATCTGACTTGACGTGCTGTCAGTTCTCAGCGCGTCGTCACAATCAAATCAATGGCAGAACTTGAAGAGTCTGGCCCCGGGGCAACAGCGCTGGAGGTTGGAGCTGACGGCGGAGACTCTTCAGAGTGGGCAAGGTTGAAATGTCGCGACACTGCGCGGTTCTTGAACTTGAAGACCTTAGTTCTTCGTTGAGAGGGCAAGGCGGCAACGCTCGACGAGTTGCTGGGAGAAAGCGGTGAAGGGGTGATGAGCACCTAGAACCTCTAGCTTGATGGCGTGCGCCTCTTCGGCGAAACGCAGCGCATGCTCGTAATCGCCCATGGCTTCTTGCAGTTCTGACATTTTGTCCAGCGTCTGCGCTACATGAGGATGCCGCGGCCCGAGGATGACCAGCACCTGCGACAATGCCTCTTCGTAGCGGCCCTGCTCCTTGTACACGGCTGCCAGGTCGTTCATCATCTGCGCCTCATCAGCAAGCCGCGGCCCGAGGGTCGGTGGCCCCGAGCCATCGCCAGCACCATCATCCGCACCTGCTCTTGCTCCAGGCGACGCCATACCAAATCATCGATCGATCCCTGGGTCCTCTCCGCTGTCCCCGAGCCCGACCCGAGCCAGAGCTCGGCGTACCCCACGACGACGGCGAGTGCGGCCGGCCGGAACCGTTCCGCGGCGAGTCGCGCTGCGCCGCGTGCGTCGTGGTCTGGGCGCAGCAGAACCCGGACAAGAGCCTCGAGCGGCGCGCGCGCGGCGGCGGCGGCGGCGGCGGCGGCGGCGGCGGCGGCGGCGGCGCGCGAGGATGAAGTACACGGCGGAGCAGAAGGCGATCCTGGCGCAGGCGGTGGGGCCGCGCGACGTGCCGGCGGAGGGCCGCGCCATCCGCGTGACCGCGGCGGCGGGCACGGGCAAGACGACGACGCTGGAGGCGCTGGCGGCGCGGTTCCAGGAGCTTGGCCACGAGCAGCTGACGTACCTGACGTTCAACCGAACGGCAGCGGCGGATGGGCACAGACGGCTGCCGCAGGGCGTGTCGTGCAGGACGCTGCACGCACAGGCGATCAGGAGCCTGGCGCTCCCGAACAACATGTCGTTCGCGGAGGAGCACCGCGTGGAAATGTTCATCTTGAACAGGTACGAGCAGGACTTCAAGAGGCAGCTCCATAAGCTGTCGCACGACAAGAGCATGATGCAGCGCGAGGCGCGCAAGTTGGCCTTCTACATCCGGCGCACCTTGGACAACTTCACGGGGGGCAACCTGAGCATGAATGACTTCATGGATCCCCAAAACTGGAGGGCGACGTACTATCCGGCGAAAAAGTACCACCAGGAGAACGACTACATGGACTCGAGGTTTGGCGACTTCTATACGCTCCGCGCCAAGGAGGTGTACAATGAGCTGATCCCGGACGAGAGCGGTGATTCACGAGCTGGGTTCACGACGTACGACGTCGTCATGAAGCAGGCGGAGCTGGCGCAGGCGCCCATTCCGGGCTCGGTGATTTTGGTGGACGAGTCGCAGGACTGCTCCGCGAGCCAGATCGCCTGGGTCGAGCACAGCCGGCCGGGCAAGGTGCTGGTGTACGTGGGCGACGCAGTGCAGACCATCTACGGGTTTCGCGGCGCCAAGTCGGAGAACATGCTTTCCGTGCCGGACTGCGTGGACCACACACTGACGGTGAGCTTCCGTTTTGGCCAGAACATCGCGTCGGCCGCCAACACGCTGCTCTTCATCAAAGAGCGCGTCTCGCCCCGCGAGTGGAAGCCATACCGCGTCAAGGGGGGCGTCAAGGACCCGGGCCGTGTGCACTTTCGCGGCGTGGGTCCCGAGGACCTGCCCGTGACGATACTCGCACATGCGAACCGCACGCTGCTCAACGCGGCGCTCCAGATGCTCAGGAAGAAACTCAAGGGCAAGGGCGGCCGGACAGTGCGCTTCGCGCTGAATGGCGATGGCGAGAACTCCGGCCGCGGCAGGTGGCTCCAGACGCTCAAGATTGTCAAGGAGGCGTACGAGCTCAGCACGGGCGAGCGCTCGAGCGTGAGCTTCCCAGAGTTCATGAGCGAGAAGACGCTGACCTGGGAGGACTTTCGCAAGAGCGTGGACGATCGCGAGCTGGTCAAGTACGCCTTGGTGATCGGTATCATCGACGAGTATAAGGAGGACACGCTGAGCGTGGTGGACCAATTCCGCACGGAGATTTTGGACGCCAACGTGCCCAAGGCAGAGGCGGATGTGATCCTCAGCACTGTGCACGCGGCCAAGGGCCAGGAGTGGGACTCGGTGCTCGTGTGCGATGGCATCGTGCCCATCCACAAGTTCAAGTATGTCGACCGGCGCCCAAGTGGCATGTTCCAGTCGGCCAGCGCGCGCCGCGGCCAATCACAGATCGCCGAATTTGACCTCAAGGACTGGGGCAACGTCCTCAACCTCTGGTACGTCGCGCTCACGCGCGCCAAGCGCCAGCTCTTCGTGCCGATGAGCATGCACCTCCTCATTGATCAGTTTCGCCGAGCCTACTGGGACTGCCACGTCACGGAACCCACACTCTCCCAGTCCTCCACGCAGCAACTCGAGGAATCGCCCAACTCTGAAGCTCCTTCTGAGCAACGCCCCGACCCCAGGTCCGAGGCGCTCTTCGAGAGCATCGTCAAGCCCTGGGTCGTCGAGATGCGCAAGCTCTACGCGGACTCCACTGTGCTTTCCCGGGTCTGCTCCGAGAACGCCCCGAACGAGTGGGAGAATCCGGTCGAGCAGCTTGAGGACGCGGACGAGGAGAGCTCCACCGACCTGCCCGTGCTCATGAAGAAGGAAGAGCGGGAGCTCGCGAGCTCCGCGAGCAGCGGCGAGGCCCACATCGACTTGAGTCAGGGCCCCGACTCTGATGAAGAGGCCGACGCTCCGCCCCCTGCTCCGCGCGGCACGCGTCGCGCCAAACGCCGCCGCCTGCGTGCCGCCGCCGCGGCGCCGAAGACCGACGACGATGACGACGAGCAAGAAAAGGAAGAACACGAAGTCTGCGCCGTGGCCATGCCCAGCGCGGCCAAGCCGTCGAAGAAGCGTCGTCGCCGCCGCAATTGATACAAGCCCCTGGCACCAAGACCTGACCCCTCTGACAGACCAGCATAAATTATCCAGCCCTTGACCGAGAGGCCAAAATGCCACACCTGGTCCTTGCTCGTTGGCTGTTACCGGGCTAATGCGTGTCTCATGCCAAGAGTCGCGCGAGGTCTTTCTGCGTCGCTGTCGCCGAGCGCCACCCCGGATCCATCATGATCTATCTGCCTGTTCGGTCGCCGCCGCCGGAGGTCTGCTCGTGCGGTCTCCCCCGCGCAGCCTGAGCGTGCCCCTAACTGCTTCGTCAAACAAGTGAGTAAAGTAACTGCAGCTCACTGGTGTTGGTACGTACCAGAACTTCGTGCCAATGTACGGGCTGCCCAGTCGGAGTCATCGTCTTGCCGCCCGAGCACCCGACTCACCGCTGCAAGCCTGCAACCGTGCAACCGCAATCGAGTGCGTGCTGGCGGGGTTCTCCACGCCAGCGGCCATCCCATCCCATGCAGCCAGCAAACGCCACGGCCCGTGCGCAGCGCAGGCCGGCCTGCAGGTTGCCTGGCCGTCTCACAGACGCCCCTCGGCGCGCTCGAGCCCTCCAGCTCGGCCTCCGCGCGGCGCGGGCGTTATCGGGCGGCAGCCTGAGCGCGCGCCGGAGCCGGAGGCGCTCTCTTCTTCCCCTCGCCTGCCTGCCCGCCCGTCCGCGCGCGCGCCTCTTGTCCTGTCACAGCCGCAAACTGGGCGAAAACAGCACTTCTGACACGCGAGGCCTTCGACGCTAGTCAACCAAAAACTCGCTCAGTGGAACTTGAGCACGAGCGACTGCGAGCGCTCGTCGGAGCCCGCGTCAGAGGAGCGCGCCGCGCACGCGCTCCGCGCCCAGAACTCCAACGCGCAGCGCTCGCGCGGCGGCGGCGCGCGGCGCGGGCGGGCGGCGCTCGCGGCCGAGCGGGCGCGGCGGCGCTCGCGGGCGGCGAGCGGGCGCGAAGCAGCGCCCCTCGGCCCATGTGCACGGCGCGAGAGGCGACGATGTGCACGCCGCCGACGACCGCCGCGACCATGCACACGACGCGGCCGCGGCGACGGCGGCGGCGGGGCGGGGCAGCCCGCGCAAGCGCGAGCGCAAGCCGAGGCGCGAGCGTGGGCGCGAGCGCGAGCGCGGAAAGGACGGCGGCGGGGAGAAGCGGCGCGACACGGACGGGGCAGATGGCGGGGCCCAGCACGCGACGTCACAGGCCGCAGCTCGGGCGCAGGCTGGCGCTGGGGCCTGTCTCGCCGCCGCTGCTGTTGCTGCTGATGCTGACGCTGCTCGCCGCGCTGGCGCCACCCGCGGCGGCGAGCAGCAGCGGGCCTAGGCTGCACGACGAGACCCTGCTCGCACGGCTAGGCAGCTATGAGGTGCTCGACAATCTGCGCGCGCACCAAGCGCTGCGGCGACGAGGTCTCGGTCTTCTGCGCGGGGAGGACGCTCAGGAGGGGGAGGAGACGCTCGAGTTCTCGCTGGAGGCCTTTGGGCGAGAGGTGGTGGTGCCCGTGCGCAGGCACGGCACGCTGCTCACGGAAGACTTTGCTGCCATGAGCGCGGGACCCGACGGCGTGCTCCGTCGTCACCAAGACGCGCGCGCGCTGGGCGATTGCCTCTACGTGGCGCCCGGCGTGGTCCTCGCGCTCTGCGACGGCCTCGTGCGCGGCCGCTTCATGGTGGACGACGAGGCCTGGCACGTGGAGCCCCTGCTCACTCGGCCCGGCAGCCACGTTGTGTACAAAACGACGGCGCGGCCGCGGCGCTTGGACGAGGCCGGCGATAACGCCACGAGCTCGACTGATGCACCGACGCGCCTGCCCACGCGCCTGCCCACGCGATTGCCCACGCGATTGCCCACGCGCCTTCCGACGGATGCGCCGACCTCTGCGCCCACGCGCCTGCCCACCGTTGCGCCCACACGGTTGCCCACGCTTGCACCCACGGCGGCACCCACGCGGCAGCCGACGCGGTTGCCGACGGCAGCGCCCATCATGCCGGGCGAGGAGGTTTTGCCGCCGGAGGAGCTGGAGCCCGAGGGCTGGACCGGCGTCATCGACAGCGAGGGCGACGAGGTCGCGCCGAACGCGTGCGGCGTGACCCAGGATGCCCTGACAGATCTGACTCCCACGCAAACGGAGCTGGTGTCGCGCGGCGAGAACGCCAGCTCCCCGGATGCCGCCTACAGTTCGTCAGCGGCGGCGGCGGCCGCCTCGAACCGGGTATTCTACCTGCGCGTGGCGATGCTAACGGACGCCAGGCTGACGGAAGTGGTGGGCGGCGTGGGCTTGGCGCACACGCTCGCTCTGTACCTCTTCGGGCTGGTGGAGGAGATTTACAACGAGTTTCCAAACGGCTACACGATCAAGGTGCAGCTCTCAGGCCTCGTGAGCTTTCCGACGCAGGACCCGTGGTCCAACGTGTTCTCCACGACCGGCCAGAGCGTCGACTCGAACAATCTTCTGGCCAATATGCGCACGTGGCTTGGCACCCACAGCGACGACCTGCCATCCTCTGACCTCGTGCACCTGCTCACGGGGTGGGACCTGTACAGCCCGACGGTGGGCGCGTCGGTGATTGGCGTTGCCTACGTTGACACAGTGTGCAGCACACAGAACAAGGTCGGCCTCTCGCAGGCCGACTTTCTCTCCACGCAGTACGTGGCCAACACCGTAGCGCACGAGCTCATGCATGGGCTCGGCGCCAGCCACACCAACGTGGCTTCGCCCGCATCTGGCAAAACCTGCGCGTCCAGCAGCGAGAATTACGTCATGGACGCCATCACCAGCACCAGGAAGCCGACCTGGAGCTCGTGCACCGTCGAATGGTTCGAAGATCTCCTCGCAGACATGCCCTCCGAAGACTGCCTTGAGCGTCCCATCCTGGAAGACGAGGTCGCCACGGACGCCGCCGTCTGTGGCAACGGCATTGTCGAGAACGGCGAGGAGTGTGACTGCCCCTTTAACAACTGCACGCTGGTGGACCCCTGCTGCAACGGTAGCACCTGCACGCTGCGCGCCAACGCCACGTGCTCCTCTCTCCACGAGGCCTGCTGCTCGGCAGAGACCTGCGCGCCGCGCGCCGCCGCCGAGGCCCACGTGTGCCGCGACGCCGGCGACTCCAGCGCCTGCGACTCGGTCGAGGTCTGCGACGGCGTCTCCACGACCTGTCCCACCGACGTCTTCGCGCCGCCCGGCACGGTTTGCTCGCTGGCCGACAGCGCAGGCGAAGGCGCCTGCTATCGCGGCATCTGCCGCTCGCGCCAGTTCGCCTGCACAGTGCGAGGGTACTTTGATGGACCCTGCGACAAAAGTATGGCCTGCGACTTCTTGCGCTGCAAAACCGTCGACGACTACGACGACACCTCGTTGTGCTACAATCTCGCGCCCATCGTCGTCGCCGACGGCACGCCCTGCGGCACACAAGGCGAGGTTTGTTACCAGGGCACCTGCCACGAGGACCTGGACGACGTGCGGGATGGTGCTGACCCGACCTGCTCCGACGGCGTTCTCTCCGGGTCGGAGACGGACGTTGACTGCGGCGGCGACCTCTGCTTGCCCTGCACTGCCACCGAGGCCTGCGTGATCGATTCGGACTGCAACTGGGTGCTCGCCTGCGTTGATGGCGTCTGCGTCGACAACCTCGCGGCCATTCTCTACCCGGAGGACGATGAAGGCGACGTGTGGGAGGTCATCAATGATTGGGCCGAGTCCAACCCGATCGCTGCCGCTGTGACGGCCTCTTTCGGCGGCATTGCCTTTGTGCTCATTTGCTACATCTGTTGCTGCGACCGTGCTCTGCGTGATCGCCTCTGTCCCTGCGTCACGCCCGCAGTTTCCAAGATTCACAATCATCGCATCGCGGGTCGCCCACTCGCCTATCTCGCTCGCCGCCGCCAGCGCGCCGGCATGCGCCCTGTCCCGGAGCAAGCAGTCATCAAGCCCGACGAGTCCCTTGTGGACGATGACGACTCCCACGATTCCTACGCGGCCGCTGTTGGGCCCACGCAGACTGTCCGCACCAGCGGCCCGCGCGCCATTCGAGGCCCCGATCCTTTTGCCAAAGGCTCCCACGCTTCGGCGTCGTCAGTTGCATCCTCGATCTCCGTGCAAATGTACAGCGAGCAGGATGATGCCGCCGTGAATCCCGATCTGCTCGTCGATGTCCAGCACGAAGGCCACGGCGATGAGAACTATGATGGCGACGCTCCCGGCGAGACCCTTGCCTCGCCGCATCAGTGTGCTGTCTCCTGAAGTATGCACGATCCTTTTCGTCCAGCATGCGCGCCTCTCGAGGCCAAGCGCCTGTGCAGGATGATGCGAGCTGCGGACCATTCTCGCTGCTGCGTGTGACCTGCGGGACTAACTCGATCCCTGATTTTTGTCATGATAACAGCAAGTGATGAAGCACAGTGAACTGGTAAAAATGATGGGCGTGCAACTTCGCCCCTGGCTTGCCTCCGTGCGCGCACTCGCTGCTGTTTCTTGCAAGGTCTCCTTCCTGGTCGGCTATCGCTTCAGCTTCGTGCTTTGAGAAGCAAGCTCGGCTTCGGAGCGACAAGAGAGAGATGGAGAGAGAGAGAGAGAGAGAGAGGGAAACAGGCAATTTGATGTCAGGCCTGACTTGTGGCGCCAATTCATCAAAAGAAGTGAAACTCGGCAGTCCCTGATGTTGTCGTCTGGGCGACCGTGGTCGGCCGTACGTAAAGTACGACCAGACGGTCAGATAGCCGTTCGTCTCATCTTGGACCAGGTCGTGCGTGGTTCTGTCTGTAGTAGCTGGCGAGTACCCCGCTGGTCGCGTGCACTCTGCCGTGCTTGCCGCCGACCGTACTCGATTGACTTTGGGCCCGTCGTGTCAGCCTTTTGTCCTGTAGCCTGAGCCAAGTGACGGTGCTTTCATTTTCATCAGTTGCTGATGAGCACCTTGCCGGTGGTAGAGTGTACGAAGATGCGCCCTACTCGGCGGCCACAATCCCTCGAAGTGGCGCGCGATCTGACTTCGAGGACGCAGCCGTGCAGCTCACCTCATTGCCGACGAGGTGGTGCAGCGGCGCGAAGGCGGCCTTGCCCGCGTCCGAGCCGGCGACACTCGCAGATCACTTCGCGAGGACCGTCGACCCGAGGTAGACAGCCTGCGGCAATGGCGAAAAACAAACGATGAACTTATCTGCTAATTGTTGAGCTTGCTCGGCACACGGAGAGACTTTGTCTGAGCTGCGAGCTGAGGGAATTGGTTGCCGGCGGCAATCGGCCAGCGGCGCGGCGCGGCCCTCAGAGGATAAAGTGAGGGCGGCGCTGCGGCTGGCTTGCAGAAAGAAGGAGAGAAGGAACCACAGGAATCTAGGCCCTCAGTCTCTGCTGCTTGCGCAGAGGGGAGTAGCGGGGCGGCTTGCCTGGTCAAAATCGTCGAGGCGAAGTCGCTCATCTGTGAGGAGGCAGTGCACGCCAGTGCGGCGTTTCGCACAGCGACGTGGTGCAGGCCGCGACCCGAGCGAAGGATGCCTCGTTCTTATCACCTCGGGGCGCGGATTTGCCTGTACCCTCTTTGCCGTTTGAGCTTTGAGAATCGATCTTTCAGCACACACCAGTGGCGCCGTCAAATTCCAGGAGGCGCCCAGGCCGGCCAGGTGCTTGACAGCAGCGGAGCAAGAAGGGTGCTGTCCATGTTGCTGCTGTGGCTCGAGGAGGCTGTCCGCGTGATGACCGAGGGGTACTCCTGGGAGGTAACGGGGCCCACCTGGCGCCAGAGGCGCCTCATCGTGCGGTTGTGCTGGCGGCTTTTCTTGCCTCTCGCGCCACGGCGACGGCGGCGGCGATCTGCTAAGATATAAGATATTAGCCGGACGCGGCTGGCTCGCGCGCGCTTCCACTCTGCGCCTGTTGTGGGGCGCAGCCTGCGAGGCGGTGCCCACGCTGGTGTAGTGAACGGCGATGGGGTAGCTCGGCCAGCGCGGGGAGCCGAGGTCGCCGCTGTTGCTGAAAACTGAGCCAGAGGTCGCCGGGAGGTCCCAGACATGGTCCACGCGATGGGCAAAGGTGCTGGGAGATGCCGGCGGCCCTGAGGCGGGATGATCTCGGCGTAGAAGCTTTGAGAGGGGCTGGAATGCCCGCTCGTAGCTGGGACTTGCTGACTGCTATTTTGTAAGACTGGATGCTCGGCGGGCTCGCTCGGGCTCGCCCACGGCGGCCCTACCCCGCGCCACCTGCTCGGCAAGTACTAGCACGAGAGAGAGAAGATGGTTGAGCTAATCTTGGTCTGCCAGCTGGCCTAGCCTGCGGCGCTGGTCAAGGGGCTGGAGCCGGCAGCCAGTGACGACTTCGCCTGCCCGGCCGTGGTCGGCCAGATGTACGATCGCCTGAGGCGGTCATAGGGCCGGCCCCGTTTGTCCCTTGCCCTGCGGCCTCGGCCAGGTCACGGTGCTGTAGTAGCTCTGGTGAGCACCTCGCCGGTCATGTCGTGCACGTTGCCGTCCTTGCCGCCGTACTTGACCTTGAGTGCCGGGACTTGCTGGCTGACATATTTGAAGCTTCTTTATTTTTATATAAAATAATAAAGATTTCAAATATATTTTGGCAAAAGCGCAATTTTAATTTTTGAAAATAAATTTTCAAAACTAAACTTTTAAAATATTCCTCTGTGAATTAAACTTTATCATATAAAATATTTCAAGTGTTTTTTAATTATATTTAAAAAATCTGTCAAGAGAATGCCCTGAGATCAGGAATTTTTTCACTAAAGGTCAAGTACGGCGGCAAGTACGGCATTGTGCACGACACCACCAGCGAGTTTCTCATCAGCTGCTAAATCATTGCAGCCTGACCAAGGCTGAAGGGCAAGGGACAGACAGGGCCGGCCCTACGACCGCCTGACCGTACACAGTGCTGTACCCGGCCAAGCAGTGTCAGCCAGCAAGTCCCGGCACTCAAGGTCAAGTACGGCGGCAAGGACGGCAACGTGCACGACATGACCGGCGAGGTGCTCACCAGCTACTACAGCACCGTGACCTGGCCGAGGCCGCAGGCCAAGGGACAGCCTGGACTGGCCATATGACCGCCCGATCGTACACCTGGCCGACCACGGCCGGGCAGGCGATGTCGTCACTGGCCGCCGGCTCCAGCCCCTTGACCAGCGCCGCAGGCTAGGCCAGCTGGCAGACCAAGATTAGCTCAACCATCTTCTCTCTCTCGTGCTAGTACTTGCCGAGCAGGTGGAGCGGGGTAGGGCCGCCGTGGGCGAGCCCGAGCCCGCCGAGCATACAGTCTGACAGGTTCTGAGCCCCATACCACGCGAGCTGCAAGCTCGCCAAGACCGCCGTCGCGTGCGCGCCGAGCGCGGGCCACGCGCAGCGGCAAAGAAAACTTCGTTCATCATCTTCCTCATCACCCGCCCCCCGCCCAATCCGAACCGCCGCTAGCGCGCGAGCGCGCGGGCGCGAGAGGAGCGTGAGGCACGCGGCGCGCGCGCAGCGCCGCGCGCACGCAAGGGAGGGGCACCGGCAGCGCGCGCGCGCGCAGCGCGACCGGAGCGGAGCTCCGAGGGCGCCAGCCGGCATCATGGGCAAGAAGAAGAGCGCAGCGAGGACCCCGGACTCTGATTCGGACTCGGAGGTGCCACCCCCCGCGCCGACGAGGACGAACAAGCGCAGGCACGAGGAGCAGGACGTCGCGGACGGCGTAGCAGCGCTCAGCGTGCAGGACGCGGAGGACGAGGACGCGGTGCCGGAGATCAGCACGTGCATGAAGTATGACAAGAACACCGGAATCCACGCCATCCTCCCCAAGCACAAGGACATCAAGACGGTCCACATCAAGGGCGTCAAGGATGTGCTCACGCTGTTCACCGCGATCAGCAACCACCTGCAGCAGATCATCGTCAAGCGCAAGGCCAACACGGGTGGCTCCACGCTAACCGTGCGCGACTTGGCCAACTACGCGACCGGCAATGTGCGCCTGGACGCCAACCTGCAGGCGGCAGTGAACTACGTCTACCACAACGCACGTGGCACGCCCGCGCTCACCCGCGCGCACCTGGACACTGACGTACCGCAGGACCTCCGACAACTTCTTTCGGACCATCGAGCTGAGTTCACGGCGATCCACATCCGGTACGCGGAGCGCCTGGCATCCATCAGCCTCGGGCCCACCATCCAGGAGTACTGCAACGAGGCCCGGGTCACGCTGATGGAGTACCACAGCCTGTGCAGGCTCTACCACGCGGACAACGTGATCGGCGCCACCCTCCTGCTCAGCATCATCGTGACTTCTTTCGCCGATCACCCCGAGGTGGTGGCCGCGGTCCAGCGGAGGCTAGTCCCGGACGGCGACGTGGCCAACTTCACGCACGAGGAGGTGCTTACGACACTGAGAGACGCGTGGAACACGCACCGCCGCCCTGGGTCAAGTCGCTCGCCGCCCAGCGCCTTCACGGCGCAGGCTCGTGCACCCAACGTCGGGAAGGGCAACTGCGTCTTCTGCAACAGGCCGCATCCGTCCGCCGAATGCCGGGGCGCCGGCCGCCTCAACTGCACGACCTGCATTGACAACAAGCGACAAGGCCGTGGCCACCTCGCCCTTTTCTGCACGGCAGACGCCCGCCGCGCTTCAACCGAAGTCTTCGGACCATGGCAGCCGGGTGCGCGTGGCGCCGGCAGCCAGGACGCGCGACGGCCGACGAAGAGGCAGAAGAAGGACTATGAGCAGACGGCGTCGCGTCGGCCCCCCGCGCGACCGGTAGCGAATCGCGATCGCCAGGTCATGCCGAGCGCCAACAAGGCCGTCGCCAACTCGACCTCTGACATTGGGCAGCAAATCGCCGAGAGCATCCTCGCTGCACTCAAGAAACAATCTTCGGGCTCTGCTTGCTGCGAGACGCGCCTTGCAGAAACCGAGAAGGAAAAGACCAAGTCCCAAGTCAAGTTTCAAGTCAAGGCCGGCACATACAGTGTAAGTTCTTTCTTGTCACAAGCTACTCCAGCACCCAGCGTGTCCAAGGCCAAGCTTTACCTCAAGTTTTCGCCTCCGCTTTTGGCGACACGCCAAGCGCTGCGGGGCGGTGTCAGCCAGCAAGTCCCGGCACTCAAGGTCAAGTACGGCGGCAAGGACGGCAACGTGCACGACATGACCGGCGAGGTGCTCACCAGCTACTACAGCACCGTGACCTGGCCGAGGCCGCAGGCCAAGGGACAGCCTGGACTGGCCATATGACCGCCCGATCGTACACCTGGCCGACCACGGCCGGGCAGGCGATGTCGTCACTGGCCGCCGGCTCCAGCCCCTTGACCAGCGCCGCAGGCTAGGCCAGCTGGCAGACCAAGATTAGCTCAACCATCTTCTCTCTCTCGTGCTAGTACTTGCCGAGCAGGTGGAGCGGGGTAGGGCCGCCGTGGGCGAGCCCGAGCC